>JAKWJA010002497.1:26105405-26482450 GCA_027704765.1 Solanum habrochaites
GGTAACGATAAGGGTTAGGAAATCAACGCCTTGCCGGACAGGTGCGGAGTGATATTTTCTAGATGCGCCGACCAAGGATTTAGAAATACATAACGTATCACTTTGCATGCAAGATACTGGAAAGAATTGTTATAGTTGAATTATCAAGTTATGAACCTGTGGGAACACGTAACCCCAAACCCTAGTTACTACTTTGTTAACTGATTGAAACCGCACCTCTAAAAGCGCTTTAAGTTGTCCTTTCATTTTGTTAGTTCTTTTTAGTTCTTTTACTTATTAGGAGATACAAACCCCCCTTTTTACAGTTTTTAATATGTTTTTAACTTTCCTAGGAAGTTACAACCGAACAATAGTATACAGTTAAGTTAAGTCTAGACTATTCCCTCGGGGGGGGGGGGGGGAACGATCCCACCTCACTAGTTGGGTTATTTTTACTTGACGCGACCCCGCTTTACTTCTCATTAGAAGTTAAGTTTGAGCGTATCAGTATGATATTAGACAAAGGTGAAGTTTAAGTCCCGGTATGTTGGTCCCTATTAGGTTTTGCAATGGGTGAGAAAGGTTGCATTCGAGTGAAGATTACCTAGTCAACTATCTTCGGTTCATCCGGTATTCCATGTCTCCATGATTAAAATGAGTATTGACGATTGCGAGTCTATTCTTCATATTGAAGGGTTAGGTGTAGATGAGAGCCTTCCCTTTGAAGAGGTTCCCATGCATATTCTAGGTCGCCAAGTTAAGAAGATGAGGAAAAAATAGGTGGCCTCCGTAAAAGTCATATGAAGAAACTACCTAGTTGAAGGAGCAACATGAGAGGTCGAGGCTGATATAAATTCCTTCTATACTCATATTATTTCCTAATTGAGGTTATTAATTCCTCTTAAAATAAATAATGAATAATATGAATATTCCTTGTTTCTAAGTATATGCATATTTTATAACGTTTTATGCCAAAATGGTTTTTCATGAAAAATATTTTTTTTTCTAACTTGCACTCATGTGAAATATATGTTTTCACTTCTTGAGATTTTTTGTATTTTGAGGTTTTCTTTAGAAGAATATCATGGTAACTATTCAATGTCACTTTGAGCTCATGTTAATGTTAAGAAGGTAGTTCCCCATAATGTGTTATGAAATATTGAGCTTTTATGTGTCATAGTTCGAGATTCTATGTGTAATGCCATGTTATTTGTTAAATGGAGTTCTGAAGTACTCATATTAATTGGGCCTATGATGATTTTATATGCATTATATTGGTTGTGCTACTATTATTGAGTCTATCCTTCCCCTACAAATGATATTGGTGTCATTCAGGGACGAATGTTCCTAAGGGGGGATAATGTAACACTACGAAAGTCCCTGACTTGACCTAGAGTCTCAAATGATGAACCGAGACATAGAATACTTCTTGTAAGACTAAAGTAATGTATTAAAAATAGTTAGGAACTGTTAGAGTAAAAACGTCAAGAAACGTCGAAGACGTCTGGAAATTGGGTGGGGCCAAAAACTTGAACATTAACCATCTTTAGGTTTGGGGAAGTAACCAACCAAGACTTAAGTTATTGAATCAAGTCTAAAACTTGTTAAATTACTTTAAATAGGTAAAATCATGTATATAGGGTTAAAATTCAAGGTCTTACCCCCCAAGAATCACCCTAGGGGTCCACGAAGGGAGCTGCCTTTTGGCCAAGCAAGCTGCCAAAAGGCATAAAGCAATCGCACTAGTAGAAAGCCAGTTCGTCGCACACTTGGTGCACCCATGGCAAAAAATCATTTCCACATCGCGGAAATGAATCACACCTTGTGGTTCAAAATTTAACTTAGAAAATCTTGCGGGAAAAGCTCCGCGTCGCGAACTGCTTCCCCGATGAATATCTGAAATTTTGAATTCAAGTTTGACTTCATTAAAAGGTCAACTTAAATGTGGGGTCTTTTATCTATTTCATGGGAGGGTTATATATTGATTTTCAATCTGTTTTACCTTACATTCACTCACTCAAATAAAATCCCCCAATAAAAACACAAAAGCTCTCACCACTTTCTACTTTCTCTCTATATTCAACCTCCATTGAAAAAATCAACAAGCTTAAAGAAGATGACCAAATTCTATAGTATTTCACTCTAATTTTGTGTATAAAACTTCATTAGGGTATTAGTTCTTCACTGTTGGGTTTCCTTTTCCTAGGAGGTTCTTTCAAAATTGATTCTATATCACCCGATTCCAAGGGTTTTCTTCTGCAAATGAGTTTTCTTCTAAAATTAAATTGATGATTGATTATGTCAAATTATGATAACTTATGGAAAATTAAGTATATATAGTTTTGCAATTGATGTTAATTAAGGGTATTTCGTGTAGATCATGTCCTTTCCCCAATTTCCCCAAATATTGGATTTTGCTTATGAAATGATTGGAATTAATGAATGTGTTGATTGTTAGACTTGTTAAAACTATTATATTTCATTCATGGACTTCCTAGGGTAATTTATTATTGGGATTGAATCTAATTTTTGAAAAATTTATGATAAACCCGATTCCCCTAACCCTAGGTTATGGATTGATGTTCAATTTTGTTAGTGATGATACAATCGACTAAGTTCTTGAGTTAATTACTATTATATGTTGTTATTGAGTATATTGATGGATGAATATGGGGTGTTTGATGGTAAAACCTTGAGTAAGACTTTGAAGGTGAATTGGTTTAACCTATTGATCTTGAATCCTTTAATTTAGTTAGGATGGATTATACTTGACAATGTTCAATTGAAGTATTGCATGTTATTTGATTAAGTAGGTGATGGTACGATGAATAAAATTTAAATGTCTTGACTATATGTATTGTGAGATTATGATTAAGGTATGACGATATAATGTGGTTGATTGTGAATCACTTATGTACCTTACTATGATATGATGATAATGATGTTTATCTCACATATGAGGGTTGTATTAAAAGGAAGTTTTCATGAAATTCCAAATGATATAATTATTATTATACACAAAGGGTTAGTCTCCTATTACCTATACTAAGTTCTGATGATTAATAAAGGCTTAAAGACAATTCAAAAAGGAACTTTAGCTTAGCAAAGAGTGAACTAGATAAGAGAGGTGTCCCTTGCCAATGTTGGAAGGTAGAGATTACAATACAATGGTGCATAAAGTGTGTCTCAATCATGTATCCTAATTATTGAACTATGTTTCCCCCATAGGAATACTAGCTAGTGGATCCACCTAGAATGCTATGTTCATGTTTTGGTTCTACTGTGGCATGTAAACCACCTTCTTTCGGCGTAGCGTTTCATAACACCGGATCACATATTTAGCTCATATGATCTTTGTCAGTTAAGTCAATTGTTTCAAAAGTAAAATGAAGTAATGAAGATTAGCGCTAACTAGGGTTACTTAATTGAGTAAATCCTCCATGAATATAGAATTAAAATAGCATATAAATCAGTATTTAGCACAAATGATGAAACTTTCATAATTTTAGAACAAAAGTACACTTTATATTGAACTCCAGCAACCTTACAATAAACTCATTTTATTTCAACTCATAGTGAACTCATGTGATCCTCAAGGCTAACTACCATAGGCTTACGTCGCAACGGTAACAAGTGCACATTCTATAACTAGATATTAAAGAAATATACTTGAATTTAAGGACTTCACATAAGTTACCTTCTCCAAGACAACCCCAAGTTACAATAGATACAATGTGAAAGTAGCATCCCATACTACTACTCCCACAAGGTGCTCCTTTGGGATTCCCTTAGATCAAGCACACCATATTCATCATTCATAAAGTTCATCATAAAATACATAACTTTTAATTGATTTCTTAACATTATACATTAAATCACCTAACTTCATTTACATCACATAATGAACCATTCATACAATGCATATAAATAAACACCAAGACTGCCCTTTAAAGTGCCTACTTGTGCAATGGATAGATAGCGTCACATACAAGCACCTACCCTAAGTAGTACACCCTTTAGAAGACTTAGTTCATTACATTCTTTTGTGGGTGCTAGCTTTGACCGACATAGACCATGAGAGCTAGACATGAGATCCCCGTATTAACCCCTAGCTGATGAGGGATCCCCACGGGCCTAACATAGGTTCATTCTTGAGCCTTTACATGGGGTTTCAAATATCTACTCCTATGTGGGAACATACTTAAGTAATAAGGAGATTGGTTATAAGTTACTCATTCATATTGTAGCGAGGAGAACTCATATCAAGAGGTACATACAACATCTCTACTCACGAAGTGTACCCACCCCTTCTTCAAATCTTCTTAGTGATAAGAATACCTCATAGGTTAACGGTAACTATTGAACACCACATATCAACTCACGAAGGGTATCAATATGATCATACGTTTCATATATTCACCATTTTCATAACATTGACTCCTAAACATATCCATACTTTCATTCAACATACATCACACACTATCATTCTTTACATATGCATTTAATTCACATAGACATAATATATAAAACATATACAATTCAAACTTCATAAAGCATATTGATGTACCATCATTTCACGGTTTTCTCAATGTATTTTACCTAATAGTTGTGTGTCTCTAGATCCATTCTTTCAAGTTTTATGTTTTGTTTTGCACGAACGATGTCTAGGTTTAAAACACATAAGACAGCTGAAAAAATGTAGAATAGGACCTAATAAGGGCATCAATGGTTCGTCAATCAGGTGGTGACCGTCGCTGTACAGTTTTTACTAAGAGAGAAGATCACGAAAATCTAACTAAACATGGAACTACGAGCATAAATGACAGTCCTTCGATTAATCAACGGACCGTACTGGTGAAGGTTGATTTATTAAGAGAAGGCTCTAGTATTGGACTTTACAAGATTGTAAGTGTTGAACTACGGAGAAGCACCGACTGGACGTAAATGGATTGACACACTGTACATTTAGTCTGTTGTTTCAGTCAGATAAGGTGCTATCTGGTGAAGAAAAATAATTTCAAGTATGGACTGACGGAGGTAGTCGATTGACCGATAGTCCGTCAATGAGGTCGTCAATTCAAGCCGCATTTCTACATAAAACTTTCCTTATTTAATTTCAATTTTCTTTAGGACTATGTTTTATATAGATAGGGGATTAAAACTTCAATTTTGGGGGTTAGCTATTTGATTTTATTCTTCTATTTTATTTTGGAGATTTGATTTTTGCAAACATTGGCAATCAATCAAATTCTGATTTTGGTTTATTGCTATTTTCTTGCAATTTCAAGTAGAATTTATGGGTTTTTTCTTATTGATAAGTAAGTTAATGAATTCTTTAGAATACCATGAATTTTGATCTTACTATCATGGGTAACTAAATACACACTAGGGTTTTGGGAATCATGGGTAATTAACGAAGTAATCCTAACAATTAAATAATTCTCAACTAGTGTTTTTTCTTGTATTGATAAATCTTTAACACAGAAGTCTTTTAATGAGTGCACGCATTAGAACTCGCTTTGTTGCGTCTTTCCAGATCAAGGTGGTAGGAATAGGAAAATAATTATCAACATAAATTTAGTGTAATACTATCTAAATAGGCTAGTGTCGATTGGTGCAAAGTATTAACTAAGCCATACATCAATTATGATGTATAATATAAGGTAAAGGTAAGGGTTAATAGTTTATGCACACGTAGCCAGATGTCACAACATTTCATACATAACATGTACTGTTAGAGGACTCAGACAAACTCTTAGCATTCCTCATAACATGTAATCTGTTAAAATTGCGGAAAAATTTAAAAACTTTTAATACTATGTGAAGTATACTTAGAGATAACACATAACAGTCATATAGGCCTTAATACGAAAAGCCATATAGGCCATCTAAAGAGTACGAATCTGGACTTTGCCAATAAAGTCAATAAGCCATACATGCCTAATACAAGAGAATCAAAAGAATGTAAACAAAATCAAAAGTATTCTTAATAACTACTCAAGTATTTACAAGCTAGAGTATGAAAAGATAGCATCCCTGAACATGGACCTACCAGCACTTGGAGAAAGAGTTCCAAGCTTCTTCAACCGACCTTTTTAATCTTCATTATGGGTATATGCACATAACATTTAAGGACATACATGAAAAGGATAATTTCATAGAAAACATGCTAAGTCATTTGAAAATCATCAAAGCACATACCATAGAACCTATACAAGTTAAGGATTCCATCAACATAAAGCATGCTCCATAATCCCCCAAGGACATATTTCTATAGAGTCATGTTAAACATCTCAGATTCATAGCTATATAACTAACCCCATTGAAACACCCCACTTACCCCTGGCACCCCTCCCCACACCTTCCCCGTGCCTGGTTCCCGTGACGCCCCCATAAACCCCACACAACAAGTAGATAATGATCGGAGACCATAAGTTAAAGCTTGCTATAAACTGTACATAAGTAGTCGTTCACCTCATAAAACAATTTATATACCAATTGAAGTGTTCCTTAGTAACCAACTTTCATAAAGAGTAAAAACAGGCTCAAAGGCCATCATTACCCTTCGGTGAGCTAAAACATGGAATCTGGTGTCATGAAACCCGGCACAAAATGAAGGTGGTCTACTGGCCAAAGTAGACCAAACATGACACATATTTCTAGGTGAATCCACTAGCTAGTATCACAAGGTTGAAACATAGTTGAAGAACTAGGAGGTATATTAGAGGCAGATAGTTCCACATTATATGACTGCCTGTATCTCATGAGAGTCATTGTGAACCTACCTTCCAATAAGGGAAGGGACACCTCTCATATCTAGTCCATCAATGTTAAGATAAAGTTCTTTTTTTATTAACCTTTAAGTTATCATTTTTTCATAAATATAATCATGTCATAGGAGATTAACTCCTTGTATAAACATGATCATGATCTCTTTAGGATTAATGAGAATTTTCTTTCACCGTAACTCATCATTTGTGAGATTTAACATATCATAAATCATCTTGTATAAGAATAAAAGAGAATATCATAAACTTGCGTTATAGTATTCTTATCATCATCTCACAATTTTGACATATTCATAGACTAGCAGCATATATGCATAACATCATCATACAGGCTTCATCAGTATTGTGACATCATTTATACGCTAACATAAACTTCATAAATGTAATACTTTGAAAATATAACACGTGTTCTATAGCCTAACATAAGTGTCAAAAGTTTTATAAACTATTTTAAGGTCTATTTTCATGAATACAAGTCATTTAGGAAGTCTGGAATCCAAAATTTCCATGCACGTCCATGACGTCTGAAAACTAGTTCAATGAGGTACTAGCGTGCCTCAGCCTATTCGACTCGCTTTTACGAATCGAAAAATGATGAAAATTGGTGGAAGGATGTATAAAATGTATTATTTAGTTAATATTCAAAACGTCTGGTCAGGACTCCCTAAGGACCAAACAAGGGCCCTTGAGATCATTGTACAAGTGACCAAAAGTTGTTAAGGGACAGTGTCACCAATGAATGCCACCAACGAGGCGTTGGGGAATTGATGGGGCGCCTATGCCTCTATCGATGGTAACTTAACAAAAATATTGAAAGGAAATTTTTTCATATTCTCTTAACTCATCCACTGATGTGTAGCACAGAAGGGAACAGAAACCGTCGATTGACCCACGAAGCGTCGATCATAGTCTCATCTTTGAGGGTTGGTTTTGCTGCACGTTTCTAATTAATTTATTTAATGTTGGATTGGTTAGGAGGTTAATTATGGATTATGAGAGGTTTAATTAAGTTAGTAAACAACCTATATAAAGCCTCTAGACTAATTAGACTAACCTAAGCTCTCATAATTCCCAAACCCAAAACTCTCTTCCTTGTCTCTTTTTTCTCTCTCCCAAAAAAACCCCATTGAAGACAAAGATAGAGGTAGGTTCAAGGGAAGAAAAGGGTAGAATTCCTCCATAAATATTCATCAATTTGTAATTTATGATATCTCTTTATCCTTTGAGACCTCTTTCCTTAAAGGGTATCATCTTATTGATTTCAAAAGTTGTTTTAAAGTGTGTTTTTATCTAATACGAAATTGATGTTATGAATTACTTTATTAATAATTTATTTTGGATATTATGAATAGATTAACATGTATTTTAACTCAGTTACGTTATATCATGATTAATTGGTCTAGTTTGTAGAAAATGACTTATTCCACTTAACCTAAGGTTTTGATCTTGATATGAAATGTGTAATGTTGGTTCAATTGAATTGGTTATTGGTTGAATTACTACTATTTGATGTTATTGTATCAATTATGGATATATTAATATGAAATTGACTTCTATCATGGTAGTTCTTGAGTAATTAATCTAGGTTATGATGTGTGTGATGATTTGACCTAAGTCTATTGTCTTAAGATATAATATATTATACCCTTGTTGGGTTGAGGTAGATGTTTATGGTAAGACCTTGATGATGAATTATAAAGGAGAGTTCGTATGTCTTTTGATCTAAACTCTTTATTTTAATAATGGTTACTTGTGTTTAAGTGATTATATTGTATTAAACTATGCCCTATATTTGGATTCATTGGGTTAGTATGATGTTGAATTTAAATGTGTTGACTATGGTTTGTGAGGTGTTGGCTAGGTTCTAATGTGATAAGGATGGTGAGGATTTACCAATGTTCCTTATTAGGATATGAAAATGTTAATGTGCTAACCTCACCTATATTAATTATAATGGAAGGACAATACTCAGGAAATTCTTATTGATCTATGATGAGTATGACGATTTTTATACAAGAGTTAGACCCTATGTCACGACCCAAATCAGGGACGCGACTGGCACCCACCATTACCTCCTATTTGCTGAGCGACCAACCCATCTAACCTTACATTTCAAGATATATCAACAGAAAAATATGCGGAAACTTTTAAACTCATTAAAAAAACAATTCAATACTATTATTATTATCCCCAAAATCTGGAGGAAGTCATCATCACAAAGAACATTCTATCTCAAATTTACTTACTAGGAGTGGTCTAGAACAAAATAACTAAAAAGCTAAGCTGTTCCAGGCCGGACGGTTCAAGGCATTCAAGACTGAAGAAGAAGGACCCAGTCCCAAGCTAGACGGCATTAGCTCACCCTGAATTTCCGTGTGAAGTTGAAAGAAGGCTTAATCTGATGTTGAGTTGATGTACAGATGTGACGCATTACACAAATAAACAAAGAGGGAAGGAAAACATAAAAGTAGGGGGTCAGTCCAACCACACCGTACTGGAGAGATATCATCGGCCAACTCAAAAATAGGGAACAGTATATATCAATAATAATGTAAACAACTAAAAAACTCAACATGTAGCCAATAACAACATGAATCATCAATAACTACAGACCGAGTTCACACATGAGGACTAAGCTCAATACCATACTATTTTGGGATTAAGTTCATTAGATTGAGTATATTCATTATCTTTCAAGATTCATGATCTTTCTTCCTATTGTGTCGGGAGGGACAATGAAGAGCAAGTTTTTAACTTCAGTCCCTTTCATCGCTATCCCTTTTTTAATCTTCCTCGCCAGGTCACATTCTCCCACACCTTTCTATTCCCAGTTAACCCTCCTCCCCCTCCCCCTCCGTCACCTACTTCTCCCATCCTAACCTAATTCTATCACTGGTGCCGAACGTGGCATCCGATCCTCATTCTATCCGGGTACCGGAACGTGGCCACCCGATCCATTATCTATCTGGTGTCGGAGTGACACTCCGATCCCTCATATTCTATCCTGGTACGGAAACGGGAAAATAGAGAAATAGGATAGAAGCCTGACTTGGAGGGGAGGAACGGCGAAAAGAAGAGAATAATTTGAAGGATATAATCGCCGGGCGCTACCCCAGGGTACCGGAACGTGCACCCGATCCCCTAATCAGCAAGCCTTCTTTTACCCTAAGGCATTACATCATTTCATATAAATTATCAAGCCTCTTTTATACTAAGGCATCATCATTCTCATGATATAATATATCAAGAGGAATTAGGGTTCTTTCAAGATTGGGATTCAATAGCTTAATCAGGCTTTGTAATTCATTCCAATTTATAAATAATCATGCCAAGGCATACAACTTAAGCACATAGCAGGGTTACATTACTATCAACACATAAGATTCAATGTTAAGAGTTCACTACGAATATAGTAATAAACCATAAACTACCTCCCCCGAAGAATTGAATCAACAAGCTATCTTCTCGTCTATCTCTCTGATCGATTTTCTCTCTTCTCTTGCTGTTCTTTCATTCTCTTTATTACAAAACCTCTTTTTTTACCCCATAATTATTATATAATTAAGTTTTGAAAGATGGCACTAATAATCCACTAATTAACTTAAGGTTTACCTCTTTTAACCCCAAGTAATTAGACTTTTAACATTAACCCTCTAACTTTATAATTTAAACAGAATCGTCAAAACGTCCCCTAAAACGTGCTACAGAATATTCGTCCCGAAAATGGGATTGCGTTAAGCCCGTGACGGGCGGTCGCGCCTTGCGAAGGTCCGTCATGCTGTCCGTCACAAGGGTCTAGAGACTTATTTAAGTGGATGGCCTGTGACGGGCCGTCGAGCCTGCGACGGTCCGTTCATTGCATTCCGTCATGACGTCAGGAAGTCGATTTCAGTACCAATTTCAGATTTTCAAGTGTGTTGAAACTGACACCTCCACGGGACGGTCAGTCGTGCCCTTGACGGTAGTCGTGGCCTCTGCCCATCGCCAGTTTTTTTTTTTTTTTTTTTTCCAGAATTAAAATCTGTTGCTCAAAAAAACTAAACAGGTCGTTACAATAGATACCATTTACCCATCGTTCCGTCCGGCCGAACGATCACCAAAGAAGAAAACAAAATGCGAAAGGAATACCCTGAATCCGTTAAACAGATGGGGGGTATCTTTCCGCATATCTGCCTCACTTGCTCCCAAGTGGCTCTTCAATCGGTCGATTTCCATTGCCACCCTTGATGGAGCACTCTCTGACCTTCAACTTGCGACTTCTCTATCTAAAATAGCAACGGTTTCCTCCTCATAAGACAAATTCTCATCAAGCAAAACTGGAGATCCCAACGGATAATGTAATTTACATCCCCATGGTATCTTTTCAACATCGGACACAGCACATACCGGAGCACTCGGACAGGCCCTGGGGGCAAGGCTAATCATAAGGACACATCCCCTATTCGCTTTAGTACCTCAAATTGGCCAATATACCTTGGACTTAAACTACCTCTTTTGCCAAACCGCATAGCCCATTTCATGGTGAATGAAACCTTCAACAAGACTTGTTCACCCGCCCATGAACTCCAAGTCTCTAACTTACGGTCTGCATACTCCTTTTGTCTATTTGCCCGCTAGAAGTTTTCTTGAATTCCTGCACCTTTTCTAACGAATCCCTCAAGGAGATCGGTACCCCAAGGTCTAACCTCGAATGCATCAAACAACAAAGGCGAGCTCTCACCTCCTCCCATACAATTGCTTCAAATGGAGCCAATATCAATACTGGAGTGATAAGTATTATTGTACGAAAAACTTGCCAAAGGTAAGAAGCTATCCCAATGGACACCAAACTCTATCACGCAATGCGCGATGGGAGGCATATCCTCCAACACTTGCATCGGTTCGCTAAGACTGACCACGGTCTGAGGATGGAACGCGTTGGCCCTGGTGCGCCGTTACTAAGGTCCAAACCTAGTACACCAATTCTGCATGCAATGTTTCCAAAAACTTAGAAGTAAACTGGCGTACCTCTATCTGATATGATGGATAGAAACTCCATCAATCGAACAACTTCTGAGATGTAAAGTTTTTGGCTAACTCTCTGCATTGTAAGTCACCTTAACCGGGATGAAATGAGCAGGACTAGTTAATCTGTCCACAATCACCCAAATGAGTCGAACGCCCAATGTCTTTGGAAGAACAACCACAAAGCCATGCAATTCCTCCCACTTCATTCAGGAAATGGGCATTCTTGAAAGTGTTCCCCGGGCCTTTGGTGTTCATATTTCACTTGTTGACAGTTTGGGGACCACTTGGCAATAAGTCAACAATATTGAGCTCATTCTACTCCACCAAAAGTGTTGTTTTAGGTCGCGATACATCTTGGGTTGCACCCGGATTGTATAGAATACCTTTGAAACTATGAGCTTCTTGCCAGAATAGTGTTGATCAAATCATCAATGAGGGGTACAATACCCTTCCCTTAATCCTCAAAACACACCTCCCTGTCGATGTTGCTTCTTTAGCCTCTCTCGCAACACACCGATCTCGGATTCGACCCTTAGTATTTGGTCTCATTCCATCAAAACTGTTTTCCATTAATCTTGTCAAGAAAAGACGTTTTGGACTCCAAACTAGCCAACAATCCTCCATTATCATTTATTTACCAACTCATCAAGTCTGTTAGCCAGAGTCTGAACCTCTCTAGCCAATGGGCGTTCTAGAGGCTTGCAAATGAGGCTAGGCTTCCCATCTTTCCGGCCTTTTACTAAGGCATACTGCCCACAACCATTCGCCTTCCCGATGATAAAAAATAGTGAGTCCTAGTCCTTCAATAGTTCCATACATCTCCTCTGTCTCAAATTCAAATATCTCTGACGTGAAGACCATACTGTAGATACGATGATCGTAGATCGACCTCACACAACCCCATATTAAATAGTGTCGCATTTGCTTCAATGCAAACACTACCGCGGCCAATTTCCAAGTCATGAGTTGGATAGTTACGTTCATGCACTAGTTTAATTGTATTGATGGCATAAATCAATCCGTTTCTCTGCATCATTAGCAATGCCACCCAAACCCGAATAGGATCATCACATAAACAATGAAAAGTTCTTACCCTCTACGTCAAGGTGAGGATAGGTGCGGTATGAGTCAACAAAAGTCTTAAGCTTCTGAAAAAAAGCTTCCTCGCATTCATGCTGCCATACAAAGGGACACATTCTCTAGTCAAGTTCGTCAATTGGGAAGCAATAGAGAGAATCCCTTGACAAATCGGCGGGTGGGTGGGGGGGTAGTAGCTAGCTAACCCAAAGAAGATCCTTATTTATACACATTAGGTAGGTCTTACCCAATTCTTCATAGTCGATATTAGATGGATACACCATTACTCATCCTTAGAAAAACCACGTGCCAAGAAGGACCACTGCATCATAGCCAAACCTCACACTTAGAGAAATTGGCATAAATATTAAAGCTTTTTCTCTCTTATAAGTTCCAATACCATTCTCAAAATGATCCCATGTTCATTCTTACTCTTGGAGTATATCAGTATATCATCAATAAATACATACAAAGAGATCTAATTAGGCTTAAAAATCCCGTTATCAAACACTCATGAACCAAGCAAGGGGCATTCGTAAGGACCAAAAGAACACACTACAAATTCGTAAGCACCATACACTGGTTCAAAGCAGTCTTGGGAACATCCGTTGCTCGTATTTTCAATTGATGATATCCGGATATCTCAAGTCAATCTTAGAGAAGACACAAGCACCTTTGTAAAAAAAAATGATCGAACAAGTATCAATGCGAGGAGAGGATACTTGTTCTTTATAGTACCTTGTTTCAAACTGTCGGAGTCTAATGTCACATCGAAAACTCCATCCGTCTTTCTTCACAACAAAAACCGGAGCACCCCCACGGAGATGCACTTGGTCTAATGAAGCCCTTGCTCAACAACTTCTTGAAGTTGAGCCTTTAACTCTCGTAACCGCAGGGAGCCATTCTATCGGGGGTATAGGAAATGGGGCGTGTGCCGGTCAAGATAGATACAGAAGAAGTCAATATCCCTATATGGTGAATTACCAGGAAGATTCTGCAGGGAACACCTCAAAACTCTGCGGACTTACCGAAACCACTCAATCGAAGGTACTTGGGTAGTGTCAATCCTTGAGAGGGGCAAAGAAAGCTAAACACCTGTACAACCATTTTCTTAGCACGAAGATGAGATGATGATGATGCACCGGATTGGAAGTGCTTAGTAACCCTCCCACACTACCGGATCTGTCCCAGGCTTGGCCAATGTCACATTTAGATTACAATCCAAGATCGCAAAATTTGGAGAGAGAAAGCCAAGTCATACCCAGAAATGACATAAAGTCACCCATTTCTAAAATAACCAAATCTACATAAGTGGTGCTCCCCACAAGTTCACCAAACATAGACCTATGTACATTTTCAAACTACCACAGATCACCCACCGGTAGTAGAAACAACGAATAGGCATGCCAAGTAATTTCCAATGCAATATTAGACCATTAGCAAAATGATTGAAGAACATATGAAAACGTGGAGCCAGGGTCAAATAATACAGTGCCATGCAATCACAAACCAAAAGATTACCGGTGATAAACCAGCCTAAGACGCTCCGCTTCAGATTATCCCAGGAAGAAAAGCGTAACAATGGCCCCATCGTTTGTCTGTCCATTGCCCATACCATGTTGCGTAGTAGGGGCTCCATTTGCCCCATCAACTATGACGTTGTGAGGACCACCATTAACTCGACAACCACGTCCTCCAGAAAAGGGCCTCCTACCTGACCAACCTCTACCTCTAGCTAGGGGGTTCTATAACTCTGGTTGGGACAATAACCTCTTGATGTGGTCCAACCTCCCCACTCATAAACACTATCGGGTTCATGCATAGGTATCCTCGGAGTAGTGTTGACCGTTCTGAGGTGGGACCCCCAACTACAGCTGAGTGAAGATGAATTTGGTCGATTGAGTAACCTCGCGAGCTCTGTCCTTTAGAGTGAGGAACCATTTAAAACTCGCCTCCCTTCGAAACCTTTTCGATGTCGCTGTCGTGCGTGAAAGCGGCGGCTCTCACTCCTTCCACCTCTATCACAAAATCTACCACCTCTTGGAAGGATGTTGCCGTAGCGCTTACCTGTTAGGCTGAAATCCGACAACTCGACCCTCAACCCCTTCACAAAAACGGCGAAAAAACACAAAAAAAAACCTCGTTATTTGTGGACTGAAACAAAGTTGGGTGGCGTATTGGATAGTGCACGAACTTAGCCTCATATGCATTGACCGAATTCTACCTTGCTATCAGGCTCAAAAATCATCCCTGTCCTATCCCTCAAAAGTACGGGGATTACTTTCTCCATAAAAAACACTAGAGAGAGAATTGAGGCACCAAGTCATAGGTGGTGCCTCTGTGGTTGACATTCAAAATGCGACCCGCCACCAATTTGGCGTTCCCCTTGGAAAACTACTAGCTCACGAACTCAACGCAGAACGCTATACTATACCCATCTTGTGTTAGATAGCTCATGACATCAACAGAAAAACTCGAGGATACTCTGATTTGCAGCCCTCCTTAAAGACTGGAGGTTTCAATTTCAAGAACTTACTTGAACAGTTCATTCTGATCATTTGTCATAATAGGCAAGTAGTCAGACGTGGAAATGTGCCTATTTCCCAATGATGCATCCATGCGGGGGGAGGCCATAGTAGCCGCATGTGCGTTTACCTCTGAAACCGAGTGTTGGTGCAGAAACACTGGAGGTTCTGAACCTGATAATGGAGAACCCACTAAGCAAGCAAGTACTTGTTGAGCATATCTGGGTAGGTTGGGGTGGAATTCCTCATCCGGCCACCCACCCCGACCCCAGGCCCCACCCCCGAAGCAGATTGCCCAGCTGCCTCCCCTATCTTATCCCTCCGCGGTCGGTGGAGGAGTAACCGCCGCTAGTTCAGATGGGAAGGTGCCTGTCCTCTTCCCCTAGAGGACGTCCCTCCACGACTTATTCCCACGGACATCTTGCCGGTGAGCCCCTCCCCCCTTCTCGAGCTAAGCCCAGTGGCTTGGAAGTCGTTTATTGTCTTTCCGTTGGTTGTTGCGCTGGTGCGGGTCGTGATCTAGTTCTCATCTCGAAAAATAGAGTGAGATGGTAAGATACCAATTCGATCGCCCAGATAACAAATTGGATGCAAGTAGTAGCACGAAGAAGAATGAAAGAGTGAAATTTTCCTAAGTCTTAGCGGCCTCTCAAAGAAGAAAAGTAACGGCTCCCCCTACCGTTCTTTAAGACAATACTAGACCTGTTTCTTGTGTGATGATGACCGAACGACCTAATGCTCTGATACCAAGTTTTCACGACCCAAATCAGGGGAAGCGACTGGCACCCACATTTACCCTCCTATGTGAGCGAACCAACCCATTCTTTAAAATTAACATCAAGATATATCAACAAAAAAAATCTGGAAAACTTAAAAACTCATTAATAAAAACAATTTCAATACTATTATTATTATCCCCAAAATCTGGAAGTCATATCATCACTTAAGAAACATCTATCTCAAATTACTTAACTAGGAGAGTGTTCTAGAACAAAATAAATAAAAGCTAAGCTAGTCCATGCGGAAGGGAATGTTCAAGGCATCAAGATGAAGAAGACGACCCCAGTCCAAGCTAGACGCATTAGCTCACCCGGAACTTCCGATGAAGTGAAGAATGGCTAGATCTGCTGTTGAGTTGAGTTGACAGAAAAATATGATGGCATTACCACAATAACAAAGAGGAAAAACATAAAAAGTAGGGGGTCAGTACAACAACGTACTGAGTAGATCTTCATCGGCCCAAACTCAAAAAAGGGACAGTATGATCAATAATAATGTAAATCAACTACAATACTCAACATGTAGAATAACAACATGAATTCATCAATAAACTACAACCGAGTTCACACATGAGGACTCAAGCTCAATACCATACTCTTTGGGAATTAAGTTCATTAGATTGAGTATATTCATTATCTTTCAAATTCATTATCTTTCTTTCCTCTTTGTGTCGGTACGTGACAACTCCGAGACTATAATTCTATCCTGGTGCCGGAACGTGGCACTAAGATCCTCATTCTATCCTGGTACCGGGAACGTGGCACCCGATCCATTTATCTATCCTGGTCATGTCGGAACGTGGGGACCACTCGATTCATATTCTATCTGGTACCGCGAAAGTGGCACTCCGATCCACTCTATCTGGGATGCGGAAAGGACACCCGATCTCATATTCATCCTGGTAACGGAAAAGTGGACCCGATCCCTAATTCATTCAGCCTTCTTTTACACTAAGGCATCATCATTCATTATATAATTTACAAGCCTTCTTTTATACTAGGCATCATCATTACTCATTATATAATATATCAGCGAATATGGGTTCTTTAAGATTGGGATTCAATAGCTTCATCATGCTTTGTTAATTCATCCACAATGTTATAATCATAATTTCATGCAGCATAACAAACTTTAAGACATAGCAGGGTTTACAATACTATAAAACATAAATATTCATATTAAGAGTCAATTTACGAATTTTATTGCGTAACATTAAACCATAACTACCCCACCGAAGAAAGAATTGAATCAACAAGCTTATCTTCTTCGTCTCTCTCTCTTGATCAATTTTCTCGCTCTCTTGCTGTTCTTTCTATTTCTCTTTATTCAAACCCTCTTTTTCTTTTTACCCTAATTATTATATAATTAATAAGTTTTTGAAAGGGATTGGCACTATAATCCACTATTAACTTAAGGTTACCTCTTTTAACCCCCAAGTAATTAGACTTATTAACATTAACCTCTTCTCTAAACTTTATAAGTAAAGCGGAATAGTCACAAAACCGTCCCTTAAACACGTGTACAGAAAGAATCCGTCCGAACTGGGATTGCGTATAAGCCCGTGAAGGGCCGTAGCTCATCTCGACCGGTCCGTCATGCTGTCCGTCAAAAGGTCCGAGGGCACACTTATTTTAAGTGGATGGCCTGTGGACGGGCAGTCGAGCCTGCGACGGTCCGTCCTGCCATTCCGTCATGAGTTCAGAGAGTCGATTTCAGTACCCAATTTCGATTTTCCAAGTGTTTTGAAACGACACCCTCCACGCGGTCCGTCGTGCCCTTGACGGTCCGTCGTGGCCTCCGTCACATCTGCCAGTTTTTTTTTTTTTTTTTTTTCCAGAATAAAATCTGTTGCTCAAAACGACTAAACAGGTCATTACACCCTATGACTTACATTAAGTTATGATGATTAATAAATATATTAACGATGTTTTAGAAGGGACTCTAGCTTAACACCGAGTGAACTAGAGGGAGAAGTGTTCATACCACATAGGGAAGGTAGGATCACTATTGTACTCTTGAGAGTTTATATCAAAATCCATCTATAATAAAAAGGATACCAACTATATCTCCTAATTATTGAACTATGTTTCCCCTATAGGAATACTAGTTAGTGGATCCACATAGTTTCTATGTTAATGTTTAGCTACTACCTTGGCAAATAGTTTGCCTTTTTTTGATGTAGTCTTTCATGACAATGGATTCCACATTAGCTCATGTGGTCTATGTCGGTTAAGTAAATATGTTCACAAAAGGTAAAATGAACTAAAGGAATGAACTCTAAGTAGCATGACCTATGTGGTTTAACTTAGTCTAGGTAGGGGTATGGGACTATACCTATACATTGCACTAGTTATCCTTAAGGGAAGTCTTAGGAGGATGTTCTTATGTATGCATATGCTTATAAATCTAAATGATATGTATATGATGATCTTATATGTTAATGACACTATGTGATGTTGATTACTCTTATGAACATGTATTTGGTCTATATTGCAATAGTATGATATTACGTACTCTTAATGTCATGTTATGTGAAGTTGGACATTAGTTATGGTTCATGATAAGTTTACTTGATTACAGTCCATAAAGTTAGTGGACTTGATTAGAATTATGACACAATGGACTTTCTTAAAAAGTATGAGTAATGGTCTTACGATGGTTATGTTGAAATGTTATCTTATTATTCGTTGTTTTTTTTTGCTATTATAATTGATTATAGAGTACTTGACTATGTGTTCATCTTATGAGGATAGTGACTTGACAAGACTTTGTATTGTGGTTTGTGATGTATGTATACGGTTGAAAATGAATAGTGAAGTAGAGACCTTAAGAGGTTGTTAATGAAGGTCTAAGGTCCCAAATTGGTCTATAATGTTGTATTGAGGCAGTGGTTAGAGTATTAGGTGATTTTGGAAGTGAAACGTCAAGGGACGACTAAGACAATCGATAACTAAGTCACCTATGTTCCTCATGGGTGGTTATATGACTAAATTTGTGTTTCATGAGATTATGAGGTTCTTACATGAATTATTATAATGTTTACTGTGTTGCGTTTAATGAGGTTTAGAGGTCAAACGTTTAAGAACATCCATGACATTCGAAAAGGTTTACCTTTAAACGAGCTTGTGTTTCTTGACATGTTTCGTCGAGTTTTATGTGTTTGTTTTGGATAAAATTTGTATGGAATGTACTAAAATTGTATATGAGCATATTCGGGTTGGAAATTTCCGGCCAAACATCCCCAAGGACCACTCAAGAGTCCTTGAGGAAAGACCGTTTCATTGAGCCAAGACTGCCCAAAAAAGTCCCAAATGACGGAGGTGGTAGACGGATTGTGGGGTAGTCGACACCCCGTCGATGGGTGTCGTGGCTCATTACCTAGGCATTAGAGAAGTACAAATCAAGGACCATCCTTAGTCCAAAATCACGGACAAACAGGACGGTCTATTGGTTGGGAAACGACAAGTCAATTGGCAACTGTCTGTGAGCTATGTTCCTGCACAATTCAGTGTTAAGTGAAAGGGGTAAAATGAAGTCCAAATAAGAGTTTAGGAGGCTTCTAAAGGGTCTTTTAGGTACTTTAAATGTGTTTGTAAGTCTTAAACACTTAGGAGAATTCATTCTTCAAAATCAAAACCTAAAAAATTCCTAGAAATACTATAGAACTCCATTGAAGGCAAAACTGAAGGAAAAGCTTGGATTGGTGATTTTAGTGGTTATTCTTCCTCAATTTTGTGTCTTAAAATCAATAAGGTATGGTTTTTATCCTTGAAACTCTATTCATCAAGGAGCCAATCTTCAAAGTTATTTCCAAAGACTTCTTAAAAGATGAGTTTTCTAAATTGAAATATATCTGTGGGTTCTCACACTAATGGTTTTCAAGAATTTAAATATAATTGAATGTGATTAATTAGATCATTTTAAATCATACCTATGCAACACATGCAATTGGATGACCATAGTTTGCCTACTTTTATGGGTTAAGTGATATTGTTTAACGCTTAGAATCTGGGTAGTTTTGATGGGATATTGAGTGATGTTTTGTAGAATTGTATCAATTGATGCCAAATTGTACAATTTATCAAATCTGAATTTAATTGATTTTAGATATGAGTATTAAAGTTTATGTATTGAATTGACTGTCATGGCCATAGGTAAAGGGTCTTATGATATTGGAATGGATGATTTAGCTGTGGATTGAAGTAGTGAGAATCGATTTGTGGTATTATGCCCTAATTGTCTTTATTTTATGTTAATTAGACTTGAATAATGATGTGATTTTTTAGTCCACTTATGGTGGCAGTGTTGTGTGCTTTACTTTCAATTTATGTAGCCTTGTCGGCGTTACTTTATGTATTAGGATGATCATGTCCTTGTCGGTACTACTTGAAGTATTACGATGATTTTTTTAGTTTGTTATGTGAAGTATGGTTGTATTTATGTAATTGTGATTAAGTGAAACTATGTGTTCTTCTATTGATATTTTTAGTTGATCATGTTAGAGTACGACTATATCATTAGGTGAGTAGTCTTAGATTTGATGCATGGTTATCCTTACTTAACTATATGAGTCTATAATGTTTATATTTATAATTTTGTAGTAGTGGATAGCATGACCTAAATATGATATTTGTTGTGCCTATGTTCTTCTAGAATGATATGAATATATGCTAAAGTAAGGTATGTTGTGTCTTTTGTTGGTAGACTTGTGTAACCTACTTGACACATGTATGAATGTTAATATGAGATTTATTGACATAGAATGCTAAAGCCTTTTAGTCTTGAATATATGAATGAAGTGAGACCTTGAATGATGTTAAGAAGGTTATTTATGCGAAAGCTTGAAACTAGTTGTAAGATTATGAAGATTGAAGTAGAAAGTCGTAATAATATCCATCTTGTATTGAATGAAGGACTTAGGTTTGATTAGCTGGAATGACATCGTTTCTTCCTTAAGAAAGTCATGATGAGGTATCTTATCGACATTGTATGGTATCCCTAGAGGACCTGTTTGGTAGGGTGAATGTAATTGGGTTATGAACTAGATATGGAACCACTTTGTATGAACCTTTAATGTAAATTACTCTATGATAACAAAGCTAGCACTGAGTGAGTATGGTTTGAGAAGTAGCTATAGTGAAGAAAGAGACTATTGTATAAAGTAAGCCCTTCATATTCCTTAACTATGTGCCTAGATGGGATGTGTCAACGTTCTACCATTGGCAAGTAGAACACCCTCCATCAGAGTAGGTTACAACTCCGGATTCCATGATTTTCTACCATGGTATATGTCGGTTATTGCCTATTCTAATCATATGTGGTACCTACTAGCATTAGAGAAGTTCTATGATATTCAGGTGGTGGTATGAGACGCTATCTAGATATTGCACAATATACTTTGAAGATGTTAGTGAGAATACCTAGGTCTTGTCAAAGACTATTACTTGAATGTCCTTGTGTGAAAATGAGTCTTAGATGAACTAATGAATGTAATGACTTTAACTTAAGAAAGAATGTTAAAATTAATAAGTACTTATATAGAGTAGTTAAGGGTTGACTAATTAAGGTGTGAAGGGCATAGAAATGGTCACTTCGTATCTTATTTAGATAAGTCTAAAGAATGACTCTATTTAGGAAATATGGTTAGTTAAATAGACATTATCTAAGCCTTAGGTAGTCTTAAGAATTAGTTAGGTAATCTTCAAGAGGTCAATCATTGACGTTATAATCTTTATTTACTTGAGTAAGTCTTTTGATAACCTCTGAAAGGGAGAACGTAATATTATGTATGTTGTGGTACTAAGTGAGAATGATTATATCTTAGGTAATCTAGAGGATATCTTAAGTGTGTGTGAAAAGGATTGTATGATAGGTTGCTTCACAACTCTCCCAAGTGAGATTTAGAATCACCTTCGGTACCAGGATCTCATGTTTATGTGTTTGATGTATTATAAGTGTGTGTATCTCATTATAGGTATTTTTAAGGATCATTTAGGTGTGCCTAGAGAGGGTGTAGCGGGTGGCCTCTCTTTGTCTTACTTAATTGAGCCTTAGGATAACTTTTAATGAGGGAATTGCATGCTATGAATTGTCTATGGTAAAGTAAAGACACCTCACTGTATAGTGGAGGAAATTCAGTATAACAAGGATATAGGTTACTGTCAGATTTCTTAAAAATGTTCTAAATTGCTTAAATGAATTATTGTGTGTATCTAAGGTGTTAAATGTTGTTTTTATAATTATGTTATGATCTTTAAATTAAAAAGATGCATATTTCCAATAAATGTACGTTTTCATGATTTTATGCATTATTTCTGTCAAATCATGAAACTACACCCTAGAAGTTAGGGGCAATCTCGGATTGAAACCAATGTACTTAACCTCTCGGAGGTCTTGTACAAGCCCTTACATATCGTTAATCGCATAAACACAGTGAAAAGTAGTGCGAAATTAAAACTTTTCACAAAATATATCATAGTCTTTAAAACTCTCTTTCATATAAAGTCATACAAAATATTTTATATAAAAATGGACATTAATTGAAAATATGCATATTTTAATTTAAAATTCATATTATAATAATAAAAACAATATTGATCAACTTAGAAACACATAATATAACATTTAAACAAAATATCATTATTTTTGAGTCACTTTACTATGAACCCATTTCACTATACATTGAAGTTCTTCACTGTTACAATGAAGTGCTTTCTTTTTCATTTTAGCATTCCCTAGAATGTAGTCTCCTCACTAAAAGCTATCCTAAGACTCACTTAAGCAACACAAAGAGAGACCTCCCATACAACCTCCCTAAGCATACCTAAATGACCCTCAAGAATACTTATAATAAGGCACATACACACTTACAAGAAATCAAACATAAAGATATAGAAAATATGACATTCTCCTTCCAAAGGCTATTATAAGATCTACTTAAGTAAACCAAGAAGATAACGTCCATGATTGACCTCTTCAAGATTACCTAAGTAATCCTTAATACTACCTAAGGCTTAGATCATGTCCACATAATCAACCAACTTCTTTTACTAGAGTTATCCTTACAACTCATCTAGGTAAGGCAAGAAGTAACAATTACTATGCCCCATCACACCTTAACTAGACAACCCTTAACTACTCTAGATAAGTGCTTTTTCAATTAACAAACTTTTTACTTAACAAAGTAATTACATTCATTAGTTCATTTAGAAAACATTCAACACATAAAGGACATTCAAGTCATCATCTTGGACAAGACCTAGGACTCTAACTAACACCTTCAATGCCTATCGTGCAATGTCTAGAAAGTGTCCCACACCACCACCTAAACATCATAAAACATATCTATTGCTAGTAAGTATACCACATGATTAGAATAGGCAATAACCGACATAGACCATGGTATAAATACATGGAATCTGGAGTTGTATCCTAGTACGATGAGGCTGTTATACTTGCCAATGGTAGAACATAGACACATCCCATGTAGGCACATGGTTAAGGTATATGAATGGCATGCTTTGTAATCTAGTCTCACTCTTTAACCAGAACTAATTCCCTTACCATACTTACTCGGTGCTAGCCTTCTTTATCATAGGGTAATTTACACTTAAGGTTCACATAAAAGGGTACCATAATAAGTTCATAACCCAATTACATTTACCCTACATAAGAAAGATCCACTAAGGCTACCACACAATGTCGACAAGAAGCTAATAATGACTTTCCTAAGGACTAATATGATGTCTTTCAAAATAAAATTAACCTTAATATATCATTCTTGTACTTTTAAGGATACCATTAGGGATTACGACTTCAACATTCATAACCTGACCACTAGGTTGAAGGTTTTCACATAAAAGACTCTTTTAACATAAATTACTATCTCATGTCATTCTGACATACAAGACTAAGAGTTTTAACATCCTAAGTAAAGACATCGCTTATTCACAATCATTTAATACCTCAGGTTAGGGAAACAAGTCAATAAAGACAAGACACCACATATTTCACTTTAACTCATAATACATGTCATTCTACAGGAACATAGAAATTACCCTTAGTATCTTCATTTAATCCTATATACTGTCATATCAACATAATTATGACCATCATTTGACCAATATAGTCAATTAGGAATAACCAAGACTCAACCCTAAGACTATACACACAAGGTCAAAATCATAGTCTAACATAATCACCTAACTAACATAAATAGAAACATATATATATGACTTCACTTGTAGATATATATTTTCATGCTTCACATAATCAAATAAACAAATATACACATTACTTCAAGTAGTGCCGACAATGTTAGGATCATCATATTGAATAAAGTAACGCCGACAAGGCCACATAAATTACAAGTAAAACACATAACACCTCCACAAAAACTGGACAATACAGTTCACAACATAATTGAAGTATGATTGAAATCAGAATAAATAAAATAAGTAAGCGTAAAAATCAAAAAGAGTGACTTTATTGGGAAGCATTACAGGACATTTTCTATATACTCTTTTAGCAAACATAGATTAAACCATTGGGCTACAAAACGAAAAGGGTTCAATCAAAACATCGGGAAGTACATCAAACTTCCTTAATACCAAAGGTATAAGAAAAGAAAGGGTAGCACATGGGTCAAACAAATCATAAACATTAACAGCAAAGACTTGTAACATACCATTCACAAAATCAAGGGAGTTCTCTTGTTCACCCCTAGCTTTGAGTGCATAGAAAATGTTCCTTTTTAGAACTTCAGAGATAGCACCGCTTGGTTGTGTTTGGCCATTCCAATAACCTTGGCTTCTTACATTAGGACATTATTTCATCATATGGATGCCTTTTCCACAACCATAGTAACTATTAGTCCCAACAAGGCATTTACCCACATGTTTCTTACCACACTTACCACAAGTTGGTCTTTCTTTTGGTGCATCAACATTTCTCCCCTTTTGAGATTCAATAATAGAACCTCTATCATTGAAATTTTTGAGAAATTTTAAGGAACCTATTTTGAAAACCTTCTCGTGAACTTGGTCTTGTCTTGAACGTCAATCTAGAAGAACCACTTTCAAAAGACTTTGCCTCCTTAGCTTCCCTATTCCTCTTCCTTAGATGACTCTCCTCTATTAGTTAAGCATGAACCATCAATCTAGAAATATACATATTGTCATGAAGCATGGCTGCACAACACTTTTCTTAAAGCTCTTTGGACATGCCCATGGCATAACAACTCATTTTATCCCTAGCATTGGAAACCAAACTGGAAGCATATTTTGAAAACTTGATGAATTTTACGAAGTATTTGTTGACACTTATTCATCCTTGATGAAGGTTGCTGAACTCCTCCACCTTAGCTTCCCTTTTCTCCTTTGGAAAGAATCTGTCAAGAAAGGCCCTTTTCAAGAACTCCCAAGTCACGAGACCACCTCCTAAAGACCTACTATCCTTCCACTGATTTTTCCATGTCTGATCCACGTCTTGAGATGATAGATAGCAAGATCAGCCATTTAAGTAGTACTTACTCCCATTGAAAAAAATATCTTATAAACCTCATCAAGGATTTCATGGGGCTATTCATATATTTTTGATCTAAAGAACATCAAATGATTTATCCTCGTAAAATCTCTCAAAACGTCTAGCAGTAATGCTAGCGTGTTGGTTCTCTCGAGGTACAACCTCCCTGTTAGCTTATACCGTAATGGATTGAGCTTTAGTGGTGATGACTTGGGGCATTTGGAACAGGGCTGCCATGACCTCACCATCTGTCATGGACGGAGGATCAACTGAAGCTTGATCATTTGCAGAAGCTTGCACTTGAGGAGGGACTTTATTGCCTTGTGGAGTTGCTCCCGCGTTCACAATCTCTTCTCCTACTCCTCTCGCTGATGTTCTTCTTGTGTTCAAAGCCTATAACCATAAGAAAAGGATTAGATGCTAAAATACACATAGTATGAAAACTCTAAAGGCACGACATAAGATTACCCAGAAATTTTTTTTCCTAATCATCACATGTCGTCTCATCCATAATTGTGGAGTGCTTCATTACCATGATTAGCACACTAGGTAACGTGGTTTAGTGAGGCATTAATCTTTAGGATATTTAACCTCACGCTCTAATACCATGTTTTTCACATTAGGAGAGTACACCCCAGATGTGACCGGCGTCGTTGTCCTCTTAGAGGACTCAGACATGCCCTTTACATTCGTCATACCATGTCATCAGTAAAAATTGCTAAAAAATTTAATTTTTTTTTATTACTATGTGAAGTATAGTTAGCATTCATATATAACAATCATGAAAACATACTAGCTATATTCTAAAAGCTATCTCTTATAAAAACCATCTAAAGAGTATGATTATGGACTTAGCAAATAAAAGTCAGTATGCCATATAGGCCTTAATACAAAAGAATCAAAATAATGTAAATGGAGTCAAAAGTATTCTTAGTGACTACTAAAGTCTTCATAAGCTAGAGTACAAAAATATAGCATCCCTGAAAATGAGGACCTATCAACAATTGGAGAAAGAGTTCCAAAATTCCTCAATCAACCTTCTTAATATTCAATGGTCGGACCCTACATTTATAGTAATATAAAGTAATGGGGTTAGTACGCCACATGTAGTAAGTATGGGTATATGCACATAATAGTTAAGGACATGCATGAAAAGTATAATTTCTTAGAAATCCCTCTATGTCATTTGAACATCTTCAATGCACGTACCATAGACCATATACAAGTTAAGGACTCCATCCACATAAAGCATGATCATAATCAAAGACATATTATCAAGGAGTCATGTTTAACATTTCATATTTCATAGATCATATAAACAGAACATTCAAAATACTTACAAATGATCCAATCCCCAAACTACAAGTGCAATGGTCATGCGAAGCCCCATAACCCCACACAACAAAGTAGATAAATCTTTGTTTCATTTAACTTGAAACATAAGTAGTCGTCACCTTATAATGCAATATAGACCAATAACATGTTCCTCAACATAACCAATTTCATATAAGAGTAACAACATGTATCATAAGCATCATACCTTTCATGTATCATATTACATAGGAAAAATTTTCTAGGAGTTACATTAGAGTCAACTTGTGCAGTGTCTAGGTAGAGTCCCATACCCCTACCTATACTAAGTAGACTTTTAAGGTCACCCTAATAAACGTCCATTTACTTTTCTTTAATTTTACTTGAGGGAACATTCGCCTTACTCGACATAGAACATGTCAGCTAAGCATCAAATGTTGTTTCATGAAACCCCACACAAAAAGATGGTGCTCTACCAATGAAAGTAAAACCAAACATGACATAGCTTTCTACGTGGATCCACTAGCTTGTGTCCTATGGTGGAAAGATTGTTCAAGAACTAGGAGATATATTAAAGACTCATAGTTCCACATTGCATGGAAGCCTCTATCTCATGAGAGTCATTGTGAATCTACCTTCCAACTAGCAAAGGGACACCTCTCCTATATAGTCCATCATTTCTAAGCTAATCTTCCTTTTTGATTAACTTTAAGTCATCATTTATTCATAAATGTTATCATAATTCATAGGATATTAAATCCTTGTATAAACATTATCATGGGCTCTTTAGGATTTGATGATAATGTCCTTTAATCGTAACCTTTTATTGTGAGATTAACATATCATAAATCATCTTGTGTAAAGCATACAAGAGAATATGATAAACTTGCATCATCATACATACTTCTTTAGCATTGTGACATCATCAACAAGAGTAATTTATCAAATAAAATAAGGGAAATGGTCATTTAGGAGTTTATTCAATTCATAGTCCCAATCCCTGCAGTTACATGTTATCAAGAAGTAGATATAAACCAATAAAACCCATAAATTTGATAAGGAACATACTTCACACAGAAATACAACACTTCTAGTCAAACATCTGACAAAATACACCTAATTAACCATAGAAAACCATTATTTTTAATCTATAGTCATAAATTTAGAGTTAGGAAGAAAACTGGTTTTGTAGAGTAAAAAACCTAGGTTTTTCATTTCTTGAAAATCATCTTTGAAAGAACCTATTGGGGAAAGGAATCCCAAAACTGAAAACCCCCTACCATATTTATGAATAATCCACGAATTTTGATTGAAAAACTTGAAGTCTTTGTCTTCTTACTTAGGCTTTTCTTATTCTAAATGGAGTTTGGAAAAGAGACCGTTTTTGAGAGAGGTAAGAGAAATTTGTTTGATTAGGTTATGTGCAAAAACTGATTTAAAAATGAACTAAACTTAATATATAGTCATCCCAAAAATACCCAAAAAACCCTTCACTTGAATGGGTATTTTTGTGAATTTAAATTACCAAAAATACGATTTTAAAGAATCAGAGAAGTAGTTGCGCATCACGGGGCAAATTCCCATTTTTTTTGGAAATTTTGTGTCGAAGAAGTGAGCCTCGTTCCAAACTAGCATCGCGAGGCTTCCTCTCAAATCTTGAGGTAGTACACTGCATGTGATATGCGCATCACGCAAAAGACCCTCCAATATGTCTGCTCTCCAAAGTTTGGGTACTTCCCAAGGACACTTCCGGTTGTCCTTGGGGTGCCGTTATAAAACGTTTGGACCCTTTGTACTGCATATTACTTGTTTTATAAGTTTTGGAGTTCATTTGGAACTTCAAAACCTTCACAAAACATAGAGACGTCAACTAGTTCAAATTAGCTAGTATAAGGACGTCAAGGTCTTTCTTCGACGTTTTGTCTCTAATTATCTAGTATAATTACATTAATGTAGGTCTAGAAACAAAATTTTAAACATATTCAAATGATTAATCTCTAGTCCAAGTCATGACATTTCCGAAGTGTTACACTAGATCAAGGTATGGGGTGAAATTCTCTAGATTCCGGACCAAGGATTTAGAGATACATAAATTACCACTTTACCAGCAAAACACTAGGAAATAATTTCTATTGCTAGGAATACGGGTTTATTAACCTGTGGGGAACACATATACCCTTTTTATTCTCACAACATGATAAACATTCAACATTTACTTTCATTTACTTGTTAACTTAGACTGTGTACGAAACTTGTTTCGCAAACCCTCCCCCTTTAATTACTTGATTTCGGAAAGACATTATTTAAATAGACGTAATTGTGAATTAAAGTTAATTCTAGATAATTTTTCTCGTGGGATCGACCCCAACCTAATAGTTGGATTCAAAACTTGATTACAACAGCTTGTAATTCTTTTGAAAGGTGTACTTTGAGCGTATGAAGCGCTTCTTGGAAGGCAAACCAAGGTGTATCCTCTAGCCACCAATAGGTTTTTGTTTTTGTTCTAGCAATAGTCATAGTTTTTGTTTTG
This sequence comes from Solanum habrochaites, assembly GCA_027704765.1. Taxonomy (NCBI): domain Eukaryota; kingdom Viridiplantae; phylum Streptophyta; class Magnoliopsida; order Solanales; family Solanaceae; genus Solanum; species Solanum habrochaites. The sequence continues at coordinate 26,134,925 of JAKWJA010002497.1, forward strand.
TTTCTCTTTATCATTTCATTGTTTCTTATGTGTTCTTGTTGGCTAGAGATTAGAATAGGTTCCATGTCACAAAATTTTCAAGAGAAACACAAAAAGAATGTCCTAAAGGGTGTTGCATATGGAGGGAGCGAAAATAAAAGTTTGTAGAAAAGGTCTGGTGCAGACGTCTATAAGCCCATTGACAGACCGTTGATGGTTTCCACAGATTAGATGTATGTACCTAATTTTGTATAAGTCTTGGAGTGATCGACAGACCGTCGACTAACTTACGGACCACGAACAGGGTCTCCTAGGTCCAAATTTGCCAGTGACCCGATTCGACCTGGCCGGTAATATTAAAAGAAATAACCTTTTAAAATCATTCCCTCTTCCATTTCATTTTAATTTCCTTTCCACAACCGTTTCTTTCTTTAATTCCTTCCTATTTCATTCATAATCAACCTTTTCAATCCTTAATCTGTCCGAAATAAGAATTCTTACTTCCCATAATTGTCAAGTTCTCTGTTCTTCCTTTTTTCTTTGACCGGTGATTGAGTTCGCGTGCGTAGGATACGTCTTAATAGTTCATCTCACAACAACACCACTTTGCACTGATGGTATTTTGATTTCCCTTAACATTGAATTCTAGTTCATAGTTGGTTACACAAATTCAAAAGTCGTCTTGTCCTTGGGACTAAATTAATTTAAATTGCATGCTAAAACTAGTGTAGTTATGTCCCTCGGAATGATAGAATGTGGTTGTGTAGTCTATTAAGTCTATCTAAAAAGTCGGTGTCTTTGTTTGTCTAAATATTCCAACTTAGAGTTCCTTTTTTTGACTGAATTAGGTTAACAATAGAATATAATTGGAACCCTAGGAATGACGAACTTGTCTTTAAGGTGTTAAAAGTGCATGTCTATAAATTTATACTGTCAAAAGGAGTCACTAAAGGTACTAAAAATTAGATCTTGTAAAAGTCTTGAAATTTGTGTCAGGCCAACAGTTTGAGACCCTGTATACGGATCGTCAATTAATCAATAGGTCGTCGATGGGAACCGTCGACTGCATCATCCTAAAATGGTTAAGCATAAAATAATTGAAGATGACTACGGTCCATCCATTGATTGAAGGACCGTTCTACACGTCATTCCTTTACGTCACAGAACCTATTTTCAGAACATTCTAAAATAAATCTAAGTGTCAGACGACAGAAGTGGACTACGTTCCGTCGATTGATTGACGGAGCTTTGTGCACATCCATCGTTTGCATGAGAGAAATTTTTTTAAAACCATATCCAAGAATAAGTCTAACTGTTAGGAGACACACACCATCTAGGAACCGCTTATTGAATTATGAACCATCGATGGGTCCCGTCGATGTGAATCTACAAAATATAACTTTGTTCTTAAGTTTTTTTTGCTTTTTGTTTTTAATTGTGTTTCTAGTGTGTGTTGAGTTGAGACTAACCATTTCTTAACAAGCACGAATGTCTCCGAATAAGCACATCGCCTATGCCAAGAGAGGAAATCCAAGTCCATTACTCTGTTTGTCAGAAGATCGAAGCAGACTCGGATAATAAGCAAGACCCCACTTATATTCACCCCGGTTCGTAAACACTAACAAAATAAACAAGGGTCACTAGGGGAACCCCTCAGAAGGGGACTTCTAGCATAGTCACTGCCTCCTAGTCTTATGAAGAGCACACTCTAACCAGTTTGCCATCCTGGGTTGTCTCTATTTCTAAAGGGGGCTTAGTATCCGAGTCCAAGTTTTCCTCCTCCTCAGGGTCGGCAATATCTTCGTCAAAAAGAAACCAGTAATTCCGTTTCCACCTCTTATGGAGACACTATAGAGGAGGTCCAAGACCACAAAGCCTCATCTAATGAGGCTATCAGTTAAGAGTTTGCACCCACACCCCGAGAAGATTACCACGCACCTATGGCTGATGAATAAAAAGGTGAGGCTTCGAGGTTCAATTCCAGGTGTATATGGATGCAAAAGATGCTAACTAACATTGGGGTGATGACTCAGGTGTATATGGATACCCACATGCTAAGTAACATGGGGGTGATGACCCAGCTTGTTATAGTGGAGCACTGAGTCCTTACGAGGACTCTACACTCTTTCCCAGAGGTGCAAAAACTATTTAATCTTCGAAGGTTTGATTAGATGGATCGAGATTTTGGAACCTATAGTAAGGATATCCCTAGGGAGTTCTATGTTTTGTACGTAGCTACTATCAGAGGTTCTCTAGAGATGAGGGCAAGAACTGCCAAATAGGACCTTCTCACCTATACAATATATAAGGGTTGCCAGGTTGATATATCTTAGTTTGACATTAGTCGTTTCCTATATGGTCCTATCACATGCTCACAAAGGACTCCCAATATTGCAGAGTTTGACTACGTGTGGAAGGTTGTACAAGTGAATAGTTTGGCAAATCGATCAGGATTCGACAAAGAAATGGTTGGCTCAATATCTGGCCACCAATGGTGAGAGGGAAGATTGGGTGATATAACCCCGAGGGATGATTAAGAAGGCGACATTCACCTTTGTTGCCATGTTCTTCTGGCTACTATTCAGACACAGGTTATCATCCATGCATGAGGATAATGTAGTCACATGGGATAGGGCGATGCTAGTAGCATCTCTGGTAGCATGACCGGAGATAGACTTTGCTCGATTGATCATTAGTATGATTCTTGAGAGGGCTTTCAAGAGTTGTACTACTTACCCCTTTGCATGTCTTATCTTCCAGCTATGCACGGATGGCGGAGTACCAATTTGTCATTGTGATACTCTCTGCATATTAGTATGGTAACTTTATATAGGCCTCATCAAGGATGAGACCAATGTAGAGCACCGCATAGAGGGCCCCGAGTAGAGGTTCCACAATTGAGCAAGAACCTGGTGGACAATTTTGAGCGATCCCAAGGGGATAACCCTATTGCAAAAGAGTATGCTGATCCCATTCTGGCTTATTCTTCTCATGCAGCTATCAAGGCCCCCAACTCCACCACATGTAGCCTTTGATGTAGAAATCCATTGATGAGGCTGAGGAGCGTATCGAGAAGTGGGTGGCTAAGTAATCCAAGCATCATATGCAGGTGGTCCACAAATGCCTTGATGCCTTTGAGCTATGTGTTCTAGCACGACCATCCCCCACCACTGACCTCAATGATATTCAAGCTCAGTTTTCCAGTTTGCGATCCGACGTAGATGCCATTTTGGAGATGAGGGCTACTAATCCATATATTTCTCCCTCTAAGCTTGCAAATGACTAAGTGCTTAATGCTTTGTTAAACATCCTTATTGAGACACCGCCTGATAAGCATGTGAGTACCAAGAGGGACTGCTCCAGCCACACTATTGAGGCCGGTGATGAGGTACGTGCGAAAAAGAGAGAAAAAAAGGTTGGAGCGGGCTAGGAGGGCTTCCTTTGTAGATGAGGAGCTACGTTAGAGGAGAGTGTTGTGAATGGCTATTGGGGTATCCAATGCAGTAACTGTGATCGATTAGAGGAGTACTACTGATGATGAAGATGCTTATATGGGAAACTTAGAGTGGCCTTGTTGATGATCAAACGGGTTCTAGGAAACAAGACCCAACCACATGTTGATAGTTCTTCGGCGTTATGCGCCATAAGTTTGCTTCACCTACCTCCCTACTCCTCTATTTTTATTACACTAGGAATAAGTAAAAGTATATTTGGTTGGGTGGGGTAAATAGAAAGTGAGTGGCAGGGTTAAGTATGGGTAACCCCGACTCACAGTCATCTTTTGGGGATTCTTGCCTATATTGTTTTTCCCCAAGAGATTGTTTAGTTTTTTGTTGATAAAGCATGTCTTAGTTTGAACAGGTATAAAATCATGAAAAATGAAGTTTATGGCTTACAAAATGACACCCCGTCCTGGATATTGTAACATGTATAGGTGAAAATAATTTGAATGTGTTCGCTCTAAGCAATACATAAATTGGCACCGTCTGCCTAACCTTCAACTAACACATGAACTGCAAAAGCTGATAATCTTATAGTGTAATGACGTGCTAGGACAATGTGAGGAGATTCCAATGTTCATCAATTGGTACCTAACTAGAACTTGCTCAGTTAGTCCTGCGAATGGAATCTCTGTTAGAAGCTAGTAAATCACCATAGGCCAATGTTTTAAATAGACAATATCTAGCCTAAAAGAAGTTAACCAAATGAAATAATTGTCCCTTTTGATCCAAATATGTTGAGCGTGTAATAGACCAAATTTTTTTGATTCACCGACTCACCCTTCCAAGGTCTATGTTTTTGTCTCCACTCCCTCCTTGGACATATGAACCTCAACTTAGGACAAATGCCTAAGTTGAGGGTGGCTAATGCAGTATGTGACCTCGTCTTGTCCCTAAACCAAATTCAGGTATTGTCTACCAGGAATCATGGACCAACCATGAGTTGAGGATTCCTATTATAAGTGAAGATTAAAAAATGGGTATGAGAAGAGTTGGATGATGAAGAGAAGAGTGTAAGTGAGCAAAATATGTGACTCCGTGAAATTATCAATTGATTGAAAAAGAAAAGAAAAATAAAATAAAAGAAGGAAATTAGTTTTTTTTCTTAAAAAAGGAAAGGAAAGACACATCCAAAAAGGGAGAAGAGCAAAGAAGAAACAGAACATAAATAGGGTGTCAAAGGCAATGAATAGAGGAAGGATGTTTAGCATTAATGTCAAGGATGGGAAAAAGTCACTAAAGATGTACCCAAATGTACCACACCTGACCGTGAGCCTACTTTACAAGCCAAAAAAGTCTTATCGTGATCCTATAGGCTAGTGTGGTGAACCGAAGCAGAAAATAAGGGAAATCCAATTGCAAAAATTAATAATTGGTGCGTTTTGAAAAGTATTAGTTCTTGAGCGGAGTGGGGTGAAGCAGTGATCCTAACCTTATTACTATCACCTGAGTAAATATAAGGTTTCTTTTTTGAACATGAGCAGAGTTGCCGTAAGCAAAGTTTTTACTGGGAAAGGGCAAAATAGTAGAGGTGTATGTTGCACGTTGAGTTTGTGTCATAATGTGATCCGCATGAGTTTGCTTGTCGAACTTGAGAGAGTAAGCTTGCAGAAGATCAACGAAAGATTCGGGGTTGATAGCCATGTGATAGCTAGAGATTAAAAATATATACTTTTGTACAAATATTGTTTTGAGTAATAGCTTGTCGCTTGAGGATAAACAACGAATTTGAGTCGATGTTTTTGATATATCATTATTTCACGATATTTTCAATGTATTAAGTTGCCTGTGTTTAGAGCCTTTTTGATGAAGTTTTAACAAGTTTTATGATTTGTATAGAAGGAAAAATGTCCTGGTTGAAAATGTATAGGGCAGTTGGAAAAATTCAAAATAAGACCTACGAAGGGCATTGACGGCACGTAATAGTGACTGTTTTTCCTCGTGAATTGCCTTCTTCTAGGCATGATCAGGGGGCATAGGGATTTTTTCATCTTTTATTTGTATTAATCTAAGCACCGCCCAAGAAGATGTATAATTCAGACTAAGGGAGAAATTAGGGAAATCTAACTAAGTATGGAAGTACGAGAATAAATGATGGTCCATCTATTGATCGACTAACCATATTGGTGAACCGTCGATTATTTCAGAGAAGTTTCTAGTACCTGACTTTTCAATATTCTAAGTATGGAATGACGGAGGAGAACCAAAAGGCCGTAGATTGATTGATGGACTGTACACTGGACCGGTCTTTTGACATCTAAAGGTCTATCCGCTGACAAAATACTTCCCGTATGGATGACGATGAGGCAATGTCGCTGGAAAATCAATTGAGTTACAGTTCGTCAATGTGTTTGTCAATTGACGCCGCGTTTCTTGAAATTCTTTTCCTTATTTCAATTCCTTTTCCTTTAGGACTATTTTTTCTATAAATAAAGAATTAAACCTCGCTTTTGGGTTTAGATACTCTTTTTATTGTTCTATTTTATTTTCTATATTGAGTTTTCGCAAACTTGGGAAATTAATCAATTTCCTTAATTGATTTGAAGCTATTTTATTACAATTTCAAGTTGAATTTTTGGGTTACGTCTTGTTGTTAGTAGGTTCATGAATTCTTTATTAAATATTATGAATTGAAATCTTGCTAGCATGGATAACTAAATCCACAACTAGGGTTGTGGGAACAAGGGTAATTAAAAAAGTAATCCTAGCAATTAAGTAATTCTCAAGTAGTGTTTTAACATCTATTAATAATTCTTTCGCTTAGAACTTTCTCTAACGAGTGCACACGTTAGAACTCGCCTTGATTCTACTTCCAAGACAAAGGAGGTAGGAATACAAAAATAATTATCAACATAGATTTTGTGTGATACTACAAAATAGGATAGTGTCTATTGGTACAAAGTAATGACTAAGTCATACATCGATTATGATGTCTAATTTGAGTTAAAGGTAAGGGTTAGTAGCTTATAGACACGTAGCCAGACCAAGGTACAGGGTGAAATTCTCTAGATCTAGGCCAAGGATTAGGGGATACATAACTTCACACTTTACATGCAAAACACTAGGAAAGAATTGTGTTTGCTAGTAATAAATCGTCATGAACCAATGAGGAACACATAGCTCCTAGTTATTCTCAAAACTTGTGAAACACTCAACATTATTTCCATTTACTTGTAAATATAGACTGTGCAAGAAACTTGTTTCATAACCCCCAACCCCTTTAATTATTTTCTTTCAAAAATACATTTGATAAACAGACGTAATTGTGAATTAAAGTTAAGTCCAGATGATTTTCCTTGTGGGATTGAACCCAATCTACTAGTTTGGTTCTATACATGATTACAACTACTTATACTTCTTTAGGGAGGTGTAATTTGAGCGTATCAAATATCAACAAAAACAATATCATTATCCACTCATTTATCATATCAAGCCCTTAAAAACATACTAACAATACACATGTAAATACATATTCATGTACTTCAAGTAAACTCCGCCACCAAAGGTGGACCATACAACTCAAGAACATTTCAATGGTAACTAACAAGATAGAACAACATACATTTCAACCAGGATTTCACCATCCTTCCCCAATATTTCATCAAAGTAACATAATATAGCATATTTAGGCAGTATCTAACTCAAAATACAAAATAAGAAATCCAACTCTAACATTATCTAGATAAAAGCAACAAACCAACTTCATAATCAAAAACTTCATAATAATAATAAACATGGTTTCAATGGGGTTTTCACATTAAAATAATTATAAAACATAAACAACTCATTTTAATCGTTAAACATTTTTATGCAAAGACCCATACTTAGAGTCAAGGATAAAAGATGTTGGAGTACGAAAACCCTTTAGCAAATCTCTTTAAAGTGGATCCTTGAATGAAAGAAGGTTCACGTATGACTGCCATACCTCAATGAGAAGAAACCCACGAAATTTTGATGAAGAAAACATCCATAACCTTCACTGTAACAACCCTAAAATTAGATAAGATAAGAAATTCCTAATGTGTGAAGAATGGCAATGATTAGACATGGGTACACATGGATTGATGCGCGTAGAACAAGACCTCAAAATCCTTGCTACATCAAAGCCAAATAACTTGGGGAGTTATTTGATCTAGTGTCTAAAGGTTGGTTCAACATGTAGGCTCTCTAATAGAAGATTTACTCGATGGGTCCTTTACCTAAACCGTACTAAAAAGAGGAAATCATAGGTTTGAAGGGTGTAAGGTGTAAAGTGGTCTTTTCCTTCCGAGGCCAAAGGGTAAGTATCTTAATTATCATTAAAGATTAATAATTATTTAATAATAAGGTGGATGGGAAATTTGGGTAGATATAGCTGAAATTGAGCTCTTGAAAGTGCAGGTATTTTTTGCTTCACCCTGGTTCGAACCTAGGTGGAAAGCATGACTTAATGTGTTTATATTTAAGATATTGAATTAATCAATAATTAATTATTATTATTCATTATATATTAAAATATAATGAACTCAAGATTTTTAATAAATTAAGAACCTATTGACTAAGTCGTAAACTAGACTCCTAAGCCTCCTATAACTCCAACTCACTCTCACGTTTATCTCTAGATTCACACGCTTATTCACTCTTCCTATTTCACACGAAATTTCTCTGCCAAAATAAGATTCAAAAGCATAAAAATAAACTAGATTCTTCACACATGAAGAACTCACATGAAATCATAAGAAAACAAACATTAATCGCACAGTAGGCTAAGGGAGGTTGTTATTCGAGTGGAGTTGATATTGAGGTGTAGACGTGTTCTTGGGTGGAGTTTTTATGCATCAATTAAAGAGTTTAACATCCTTTCGCCAAGAGAAATTTCTTTCTACAAAATTCAAACGTATGAAACTAGGGTTGTCCCCTTAAATGTTAAACTCCTTGTCCGTAGTCTACTTCCGATTTTAATCTTAATTAGGTTAGAAATCATGTTGTGGTATGGTTGCTGGTAGCTAAGTGTGAAATATGATATTCTTTGTAATTATTTGTTTGGAAATAGGAAGCACGATCAATGATGTCAACCGAAAATGATGTGGTGCAATATTTAAATGTTTGGTGTTGTTATCCATTCTGATTTCTTAAAATGGTTAGTTTGATGGCTTAAATTAATGTTCATAAAATGAGTAATTCGTGATGTTCATATGAGGTGGATGTGACTTATTTTAAGTGGAAAATTGCAGCTAAAATAACATTGAATCTACACTTAAGAATGTGTTAAGCGCATTTATGGAAATGCACCCCAAAAAGTGTTAAGTGATATATTTCATGGGACCTCACCCGTACACTGCCTTAAAATCGCAAAAAGGGAAATGTGGTCAAGGGGAATCGATATGGGGTATGCTAGATGAAAATGTAGAGTACAAAATTTAATAAAATAAAATTGGAGGCGCAGGAATTTAATCCACGACCTCCAGGAACTGAGTGAAGTGAAAGAAAAATAAAAGAAAGGAAGTGTGAGGCGTGGGAATCGAACCCTTGACCTCAAGGCTTTAAAGGAGAAAGGGAGAAATACAAAAAAAAAAGTGAGGCTGTGGGGGCTCGATCCCAAAACCTCACTGTCAATACATAGCTAAGTCAAACTTTAATAAAAATAAAATAAGGAGGTTGTTGGGGTTCAAACCCACAACCTCATAGTCCCTAGCGAATTAAAGAATAATTAAAGAGAGGATGTGGGGGTTTTATCTCACATCCTCATGGTCCGTGCAAACTTGGACAAGAGGAATTAAATTTTAAATAAAAAAAAAATAAAAGGGGTTGTGGGGGTTGAATCCCACAACCCTTCGGCCAAATAAGAGGAGAATCCAAGGAGAAAAATAGAGATAGAATGTTAATGTTGGGGCTCGACTAGGGTCCCAATGTCAACAAGACTAAAAATAAAGTCAAGGAAAATAGTGGGTATTGTCCAAGGGATTAGAGCTTGGGTTCCCTTGCTCAAATTTCCGTATTGATGCATAAGTCATACGTTAATTAAATGTTCAAGAATAGTGCCACCTTCTTAGATCTAAATAGAGATCTTGGCATACATACAAGATGCATAAGTCTTCTACTACATAATATTAGGAAGATATGGATCACGTAGATGAACAATGAATGAAACCTCATTGCTTGTATGTGTAGACCCAAAAGTCTAGATACATTTAAAAATAAGTGAACTTAAGATGTATGCAATAAAATGATCAAAACCCTAGAAGGGTTAAGTACGAGTGTAAAATACAATAAAGGGCCAATTGCATTGGCATATGATGAGATGAACAATGAAATCATGAAATGAACAATGAATTGATGAAACCCTAGAAGTGTAATATAAGAGTATGAAACACACCAAATGGCCAAGTACATTGGCATATGATGAAATGAACAATGAAATGAAAAATGAAATGATGAAACCCTAGAAGGGTAAGTAAGAGTGTGAAACACACCAAATGGCCAAGTGCATTAGCATATGATTAAATAAACATTCACGTAAAAAGGGGTGACTAACTATGAATAACAAATCTGCTAATGTTAATAAATGTGGTGACAAAATGATATGAGTATAATGTAAAAGATGAGAGCAATCTCAAATGATCCTAAGTAAATGTTACCAAAACATACTCACCTATGAAAGTGTAAATTTTATAAAGAGACCAGTCTCTGTGAACACTCTAATGAAAGTATTGAGATTAATATACTTAATACTAATGATGAGATGATAAATCATCTATTGAGATATGATGTCTTCATACTAGAAGCCAGCTTCCATGACGTATGAGTTGAATGTAGGAACTTTATACTAAGCATAGATAGACTAGCAATGAGCGGTGATGCCTTCTTTAGGGAAGGGCAGAGGTTCACGTAACTCTCATGAGATGAGACTGTCCGGCATTCCGGGTATGGGTCTCCTTATATATCCTAGTCTTTGAACTTATACTACCAATATAGAGATCTGGCGGGGTTCAATTCCCATGTACTCTAGCATGTTATGGGATCACTTTGGCTGGTGATTCCACTTCTTTTCGGTGTGGCGTTTAATGACAGTGGATTTCATGATGCTCACATGATCTATGTCGGTTAAATTTAAAGTTTCCAATGAAGGAATGAGGCCAAACTCAAATGATACGCATAATGAAATGAATGATACCAAAGGTGTTAGGATAGAATAATAAATTGGTGAGTTAGATTCAAGTAATGACATTAGGTCATTCTTTTCCATTGCACAAGGAACCCGATGAAAGTCATAAACTAAATCCTACGTATAGCTAGTGTTTACACTGGCCCATGAATGAAATGAAATGAATTACGTATGAATGAATGAAGCAGACTCTGTGTTTGCTAAAGAAGACTCCCTAGTTTAGGTCCCATATGTTGAGCCCTCATTTTTTGAAATCTTAAATTCAAATCCATGATTCCAAGGTCTCATGGCATACTAATGAATGATATGAACAATGTTATGTGTTATATGAATTATGATATGTGTTATGTGAAATATGTTATGTGTTGTTTGCAAAATGATAAGTTTGATGATGCATATTACACTCATGGCATGACTTTCGAAATCGAAATTTAGCAGGTCCATTGACTTCCCTGATCCAAATTTGGCAAGTCCACTGACTTTACTTTCCATAAATCATGTTGTTAGGAAAGAGCTATTCTTTCTCATGCATGTCATTGGTGTGTGCTTGCATATACCCATACTTAGTACAAGTGTGTACTAATTCCATACAAATATCTACGTTTAGGTACAGGCACAGGTTGACGTTAGATCCTACACTACGACGTGGCAGCTATCTGGATGTGGAGCTTTCATCAGGACCTTCTAGGCCCTCATTGTATCGAGGATGTCTACTGTTATTATTTAGCTTAGATATAGGCTTTAGCTAGTGGAGTATGTTCCACTAGTGTTTCTTTCCACTTTTATTTAAGACTTGTATTGGTGCCGTTTTGGCAAAATGCTTTTAATGCAATTATGAATTGTTTCTTTCATTTGATTATCTCTATATTAGATGGTTGATATGTGAACGCCTATGATGTTAAGTTCAAAATAATTATCATGAAATAAGAAAACAAGAAGTTCAAATTTTTCGCTAAAATTAACCTTGATGAAGTAAGAATGATGTACGTAGGCTTCTCTGGAATCTCTGAGAGGTCAACGACGCCAGTCTCGTCTGGGGTCTAGAATCCGGCCATGACATTCACCTTTAGCCGTACATTAAGTTCTAGCTACAATGGAGTTTGGGAGAGTTCTTTCTTGAGGGAGGGGTTTTGAATATTTTAAAGTAAGGTCTTTTCTAGGTCTAGGAATTTATGCCAACTTAAAATACCCTAAAGACCCTAAAATAATAAACAATGGTTCAATAAAAACATGGGGTGAATTTACCAAAGCACCCCAATCCTTGGCAGAATTTGTTACAGCTTTATAGTGACCATTGACGGACACCTAGATCCGAGGCATCGCTTTGTCAACGACCCATCCTACTGGGGCGTCGTTTGGGAATGAGTATGGTAACATGGGGATTAAGATCCCACCACTAAGGGTGGAGTTACACCCCAAATGATGGGGCGTCTTTCACCCTACTTGCCATAGGCAGGGGGGCGTCGCTTGAGGCAGTCTTGGTAGTTTTGTTGCCAAGTCTTAGATCCTCTTCTAGGACCCCTTATGTGTCCTAGGTTGATTCATACCCTAACGTTCAACCCCTATAAACGTTAATATTGGTAATAGGGTCCCCTCATATAATTTTTAACCAAAATGAAATGTAAAACTTGCAAAAACAAATAAGGACACATAAGCATATTCCAAGGCACATCTTCCGAATGATATTAAACACTTTTAAGGACATCAAGGAATAAACTATAAGCATATAGAAAATCACATCATGATCAAAAAATTCATATCCAATGCACCAAATTAACAAGGAGCACAATTACACATTTATAAGCATCTTGTTAGCAACAAAGGCAACTTTAAAAACAATTTCCTTAATTCAAAGCACACATTTATTCAACTTTAGTAACAATTTACTTAATTCAAAGCACACATTTATTTCGTCATTTATGGAGGAACTACCTTCTCCAACATGATATATGCTCATATACATCATTTCTACACATATTGGAACCATTCTTCATGAAAACGCAATTTAGTCAAATTTTAAGTTTATTTACGGTGAATACAAAACCTTCACAGTAAAGCATGCATGAAAAATAAATAATTGATATATTAAGAAATTTATCAAGATGGAATGACAAAAGGAGAGACAAGAACATAAAAACTCATCTTAAAACACAAACACATCAACAAAAATGAATTAAGACTTACCGAGACTTCCAATCCATATAAGTCTTCACCTCTAGATCCAAGTGCATAGAAACGATTCCTGTTTGGAGGATTTGTATCTACACTAGCTTGAGGAGATTGGTTGACCTCTTTCACTTTTACCTTGAGGATCGGGCAATCCCTCATCTTATGTCCCCTATTACCACACCCAATGCACCTATCTGTACTGGCAAGACACTTGCCCAAGAGTTGTTTCCCAAACGTGTTAAACCTAGGACTCCCAAAAAAATGGCTACCTCTTTGGGAATTCTTTTTGGAAACCTTATACTTGTTCCTTGCTGAAGAGTCTTGATTATAGAACCTCTTTTTATACTTGAGTTTACTTGGTTCTTCCATCCTAGGCCTCTTTAAATCCTTATTTATTTTTCTAAGCTTGGAATCCTCAATTTGTTGAGTATACACCATGAGCCTAGAGATATCCATATCATTATGGACCATGGACATACGACACTGTTGTTCAACCTAGCTTTAAACGCCCATCACAAATTTATTCATACTAGCCCTACGGTCAGCTATCAATGTTAGGGCATACTTAGAGAGTTTGGTGAATTTGAGAGAGTAATCTATCACACTCATTCCCCCTTATTAAAGGTTCATCAATTCCAAAAAATTTCTCTCCCTCAATTCCATGGGAAAAAATCAAGAAAAGACACTTTGAATACTTTCCAATCTACCTGAACTTCGTCTAAGGTTCTTTCTTCCTCGATTTTTCAAACCACACTTGAGGCACATCTTTGAGTTTATAAGCGGCTAGATCCGATATCTCACTAGGAATCACACCCATAGCATCCACCACCTTAAACACCTCATCTACAAATCCCTATAGATCTTCATCCATTTTGGTGTCATAAAAAGTATGAGGGTTCATCCTCATGAAAATCCCCGAACCTAGAAGCGGTAGTATTTGCATTTGGTTGAGGTCCAAATCCTAGGTTTGCTTGGGCAGCAAAATGTTTAGTGACGACTTGATCTTGAGTCGTCATGAGTTGGGTGAATACCCTAAGGGAATCCCTTATCTTCGCATTAGTCATGTCCCCTTCAGCATAAGGAGATGAGGTCCTTGGGGCATTGCATACATTTAGGTCACTTGAGGTCCTTGAGGTTATTGAGGGGGAACCATCTTATTCACATCCACTTGGCAAACTATAGAGACTTGGTCACCACGGGGAGGGATCCTCGCATTAGGTACTCATCCCTCCCCCATTCTAGTTGTTGTCCTCCAAGTATTCATGTCCTATAAACACAAAAAAAGAGGTTAAGAAAAAACATTTTATTAACATCAACTCTATTGAACGACACTGTAATAATGAAGAAAGTTAAAATGCTATCAGCTTATAGTCTTCTGCTCATGAATGTGTCGCGACTAAAACCAATGAAGAAGACTCTACTAGACGTGTCTTTTCAAACTTGGGACCCTAAACTATTTCTCAAAACCTTATTATCTAAGTTTGTAATGACCCTCAAGTACACCATAGAAGAAGGGGGAAATCTTGAGTCTTAACAAGGAGTACTTGACCCTTTGGGGTCTTGTACATGCCTCTTAAATATCGTTCATTAGATAATACATGAAAAGTAGTGCGGAATTAAAACTTTTCAGTAAAATAATAATAATAAGGAAATATCTTTATAAAATACTAAAGAGTACTCTCATCACCACAAGCAAACTTAAAGACACCATTTAAATATTTTAGGTACATGACCCTTTACATTGGAAGAAAATACATAAAAAGTCTTATACAATTCTTAATAGAAGAAACTATATAGATAAAGACTATGTCCTCTAATATGAGGACATACCGAGTCTTGAGAGAGACAATTCCCAAGCTTTGCCTTCTCGACCTCCACTTGCTTCCACCTATACTCATAGAGTATAGAAAAGTATGGGGTTAGGACAAACATTGTACTAAGTATGATATATGCAAAAATATGCAAAAGGGGAATTTTTTGCGGAAATAAAGCTTTCATTTTAATTGAGTAAAACCTTCATTAATATGGAAGTAAACTACCATATAAATCACCTTTTATCATAACGGATGAAAATTTCATAATTTTAGCATAAAAGTACACTTTACAGTTAACTCAAGAAATCTTAGAGTAAACTCATTTCATTTAAACTCATAGTGAACTCAAGAAACCATATAGCTAACTCATTTCATTTAAAGTCGCAGTGAACTTATTTCTTTTCAAATCTCACTAAACAAGATTATCCTAAGAATCACTAAGGTAATACATGAAGGAACCTTCCATACAATTCCGTCAATACACACCTAAGTGATCCTCAAAGACTACCTACCATAGGCTTACGTCGCATGGGTAAAAATACCACATTCTATAACTAGACATAGAGAAACATACATGCATTTAACGACTTCACATAAGTTACCTTCTCCAAGAAAATCCCCACATCACACAAGATGCAATGTGAAAGTAGCATCCCCTTATACTACTCCCACAAGGTGCTCCTTGGTAATTCCCTTAGACCAAGGACATCACATTCATCATTCATAAACTTCATCATGAAAGACATAACATTAACATGATTTCTTAAGATTATACATTAAGTCACCTAACATCATTTGCATCACATAATGACCCATTTATACATTGCATATAATTACACGCCAAGACTCCCCTTTCAAGTGTCTACTCGTGCAATGGAGAGATAACTTCGCATACCACCACCTACCCTAAGTAGTACACTCTTTTGAAGACTTATCTCATTACATTCTTTTGTGGGGACTATCTTTAACCGAAACACACTATGATAGCTTGAAATGGAATACCGGTATTAACCCCTAATGGATAAGGGATACCCACTTGACTATGGTAGGATCATTATGGAGAGTTTTCATGGGGTTTGCAATAGCTACTCCTATGGGGCTCATTGTCAAAGGTTAAGGAGATTGCTTATAAGTGACTCATTCATATTCTAGCGAGGAGCACTCATCTCAAGAAGTACATTCGATACAACATCTCTACTCACGAAGTGTACACACCCCTTCTTCAAAAACTCTGGGTGCTAAGCGTATATCCCCCATATAGTCTTAAACATTCTTTAACTATAGGTTAAATATAACTATTGAACACCACATGTCAACTAATGAAGGGTATCATTCCTCCAACCTAGCATTGAAAGCTCTTAGGACTATTAAGGTTTCTACTAAAGACTTCATCTCAAATACGAAGAGTTTTCACCACAAAACACCTCTTTTAATACTATTGGAATAGTAGAGATGGTCTAGACACTTAATATATACTTACGAAGAGTGTGTACCATAAAATCCCCCATTCACATTCTTTACTTCATTCACTCATTCGAAGTGTGTGTGTGTGAGTACATGTGAGCATACCTTTCAAATAATCACCATTTTCATCACATTGACTCCTAAACATACCCATACTTTTATTCAATATATATCACACACTAGCATGCTTTAGATATACATATACTTCACTTGGACATAATCTATACAATGAATACATTTAAAATTTCACAAAACAGATTAACAACAACATCATCATTATAACCTTAATTCTCATCTAAATCCTTAAAAACCATACTCATAATACAAATGTAAATACACATTCATATACTTCATGTAAACACCACCACCACTAGTGGACCTTACAACTCAAGAACATCTAAGTGGAAACTATACAAGATAGAGCAACTTACACTTCATCAAATCATTAACTGTCCTTCATAAATATTTCTTCAAAGTTGCATAATATAGTATATTTAGGAAGTAGATTACTCAAAACAAAACCTAAGAAATTCAAATCTAACATTATCTAGATAAAAACAACAAACCCACTTCATAAGAAAAAAGTTGGTAAGAAGCATAAACATTGTTTCATTGCGGTTTTTGCATAAAAATCATCACCTAACATTAAAAATAACTCATTCTAATCAACAAAATGTTTTTATGCAAACACCCATGATTGGAGTTAAAGATAGGAAAAGTTGAAGTTTGTAAACCCTTTATAAAATCTCTTTTAAATGTCTCCTTGAATGAAAGAAGATTCAAGGATTAATAATATACATCAATGAGAGGAAATCCTAGAAACTTTGAAGAAGAAAACCTCCGCAACATTCACTTTTAGAACCTCCTTGAGTTCTAGCTCCTATGGAGTTTGGGAGTGTTATTTGTTGAGGGAGGGATTTTCAATATTATAAAATGTGGTCTTGTCTATGTATAAGACTTAAAAAAGACTTAAATACCATAAAATAATCATCCACAGTTCAAAAAATAGTTAGGGTGAATTTACCAGCACACCCCAACCCTTGGCAGAATTTCCTGCAACTTTACACTAATCATTAACGGACCCTAGCTATGGGGCATCACTTAGTCGACGGACCATTTTGCTGGGACATGGATTAGGTCTGAGTCTGGAAATATGGGGGTTAAGATCCCACCCCTAGTGTTGAATCTACGTCCCCAACGATGGGGTATCGTTCAGCCTACTGGTCGTCGGTAAGGGGCGTTCATTGAGGCAGTATTTGGCAGTTTTGTTGCCAAGTCTACGGTCCTCTTATAGGTTGAGGCATACCCATATTTTGAACCCTTATACATGTTCATTATGTCATAGTGTCCCCTCACATCATTTTCAACCAAAACAAACACGTAAAACATTCCAAAAAACATATGGACACACAAGCACATTCCTGGGCACATCTTCCGCTCATAGATATTCTTGGACGTTTGACCTCCAAACATCACTAAAAATTAGACATTTCCTCAAAAAATATAATTATTAATCATTATAACGCATATTTAAATCATGATACATATTTGAAGCTCTTGTTTCATCTTGTTCGTGTTAGGGATGTTACATATCTATACTTAGTACAAGTGGTATAATAACACATATTTTGATGTTTTCTACAAATATGTATATTCCGACCATTGATTTCATAGGAGGATGACTAAAAAAGACATGGATTATTTCCTCCAAATATTGGTAGGTCCTCATGTTCGGGGATCTTTCATGTTCTACATTCTATCTTTGAAGTTGTACTATCTTAAAGATATTGTTCATTCCTTTATCATTTAAAACATTGATGTAAGTCTATAATGTATTATTCTCATTCCTACGTATTGACTATGTTTTTTAAATGAGAAGTCTAAGAAAGCTTCATATGTGAGGAATATAAGTAAAATCCCTATGTAGTATGCGACGGGTCAATGTAAACCTCTCTCTCTATATATATTTATATATATAAAAAAAGTTTTAACTTTTTTTGCATTTTTACCTATGAAGTCTAATGATGAATGCTAAGAGTCTAGTCTGAGTCCTCTCCGAGGACGACAATATTGGTTACGTCTAGGGGATGTTCCCCGGTCGTAACAAAAATTGTGTATATATAGTATTTTTGAAGCTTTGTACACAACAAATAACTTTCGTGTCATGACCGAGGAGAACCCTATCAAAACCCTCAAATGACTTAGGTGAATCTAGAGCCTAACATGGTTGTCATGATGGTCTAAGGTCCTAAAATTGTCTATAATGTAGTATTGCGGTATTGTCTAGAGTTTTATGTAATTTGGAAGTGAAACGTGTAGGATGTCATATCCTTAAACCACACCCTAGAAGTTAGGGTCAATCTCGGATTGCAACAGGCGTACTTGGCTCTCAGAGTTCTCGTAGAAGCCCTTACATAACATTTATCGCACAAATATAGTTAAAAGTTGTGTGGAATTAATACTTTTCACAAAACATATCATAGTTTGTAAAATTTATTTCATATAAAGTCATAGGAAATAATATGTCTAAATCTCATCAAACTTAAGACAGGAGAATACTTGGGACACTGCCCATAGACAATAATAATATAGAACTACATAGTATATTACAATACTTCAAATGGAAACATAAAAGACATATATTCCCTCCAATCAAATGAGACCATACTTTGATTTCTCTTGAACGATGCTACGGTCCAAGTCTTCCTTACCAAATTCTCCTAACCTACCAACAACAATAGGGACATAAAGTCATGGATTAGTACAACCACATGGACTAAGTATGACATAATGCATAAACTCATGAACACAGACATTTAGTAGAAATATGTATCTTTTAGTTTAAAAATTCATATTATAATTATAATAACAACAGTTAAAAACATAGAAACACATAGATAACATTTAGATAATTATGCACATTTTTGATATAACTTAACATTGAGCGCAACTAATTTTACGGTGAAGAAATTATTGTTACAGAGAAGTTGTCTACTTCTTCTTTAGACACTTCTTAACGTGTAGTCTTCTCACTAAAAGCTACGCTAAGACCCACTAGAGTAACACAAAGAGAGACCGCCCATACAACCTCTCAAAGAATACCTAGATGACCATCAAGAAAACTTATAATAAGACAATACACAATTACAAGACATTAAAGCAACAACACATAAATAATATGACATTCTCCTTCCAAAAGCAACAAAAATACCTACTTAAGTAAATAAATAAGTTAACGTCCATGATTGACTTCTACAAGATTACCTAAGTAATCCTTAAGAATACCTAATTCTTAGATCATGTCCATATTATCAACCAATTTACCTATTTAGAGTCATTCTTAAGACTCATGTAGGAAAGATACAAAGTGACTATTGCTATGCCCCCTTCACAACTTAACTAGATAACCCTTAGCTACTCTAGATAAGTATTTATTCAATTAAGATACTTTCTTAACTGAACTCTTTATATTCATTAGTTCATTAAAATACTCATACATCACATAAAGGACATTCAAGTAATGGTTTTACACAAGACCTAGGCACTACAACGAACAACTTCAAAGCCTATTGTACAATGTCTAGATAGCGTCCCGTACCACCACCTGAACTTCACAAAACTTCTCGAATGCTAATAGGAATTCAATATCATGAAAATAGGAAATAAGCGACATAGACCATGATATCAAGACATGGAATATGAAGTTATATCCTACTCCGATGATGTTGTTCTACTTGCCAATGGTAGAACTTAGACACATCCCATGTAGGCACATGGTTAAGGAATATGAAGGGCATGCTTTTTAATCGAGTCTCATTTTTTAAACTAGAAATACTTCCCTTACCATACTAACTCGGT
Organism: Solanum habrochaites; assembly: GCA_027704765.1. Taxonomy (NCBI): domain Eukaryota; kingdom Viridiplantae; phylum Streptophyta; class Magnoliopsida; order Solanales; family Solanaceae; genus Solanum; species Solanum habrochaites. The sequence goes on from JAKWJA010002497.1 coordinate 26,154,853, forward strand.
TCTAGCCTTCTTTCTCATAGATTAATTCTCACATAAGGTTCACATAAAAGGGTTTTCATATCTAGTTCATAACCAAATTAAATTACCCTACCAAAGATGTCCTTTAGGGTTACCTTACAATAGCGACAAGAAGGTCACGATGACTTTCGTAAGGATTAATATGATGCACTTCCAGACAATTAACCTTAGATCAATCATTTCTTTACTTTGAAGTATACCATTATGGCTTACAACTTCAACATTCCTAACCTTACCACTAGGTTCAAGGTTTCGCAAAAAAGACTCTCTTAGTATTGTTTAAGGTCACATGTTATTCATATATTCAAGACAAAGAGACTTCAGCATCCTAAGTCAAGAGATAACATATGCACATTCATACATTCATCAAGTAAGGGATACAAGTCAACCAAGAAAAGAGACCACATGTTTCACATTAACTCATAAGACATGTCATTCTAGAAGCACATAGAATAACCCTTAAAATCTTCAAGTCATCTTACATACTATCATATCAACTTAATTATTACAATCATAAACTCATATAGTAAAGTAGTAATGTCATTCATAAACCCTAAGAATACGCACACAAAGCAATATTCATAGTATAACATGATCACCTACATAACATCAATAGAACACACATACCTTTACATTACTTAATATGTAAATAAATATCTTCATACTTCACTTAATCAACTACATAAATAATAACATTACTTCAAGTAATTTGCCTACAAGGCCACATCATTTGCAAGTAAAGCACAAAACACAGACATCATAAGTGAACCATACCAATCAAAACATAAATGACATCTAATTAACATCAAAATAAATGAAATAGGGCATCCTACCACCACATCATCCTCAAACACCTCAATCTAATGGCAAATCATCACATTCGATATCACAAGCCCTTACCCATGGCCATAACCAACAATTCAACATCATTATAATAATATTCATGAAACTAGGTCAAATTACTACATATTAATGAATCCAATACAACCTAGATATCAATTTCCTACAATTAATACATCAATCAATAGCATACATAAAACTACTTAAGAATTCATCAACATTAGATTAATATTTAGTAACCCATAACTTAGTTAAAACCTAGGGATCATCCAATTCAGAGGTTCATAGGTAATTTAGGTTAAAGTGATCAATACAATAACAATGTAATCCATAATAAACGTTTAAAAACAATTGATGCAACAACCCATGGTAGAATCATGAAATTGGAAAATTTAACTTTGAAAAAAGTTTGAAAACTTCTTGAGAGTTGGGCTCCTTCATGAAAAGTGTTTCAAGTATGAACATTCATACCTTGATTAATATAATCATTCATTTTTATGAATAATATCAACTCAATTCGTCTATCCAAGCCCTTCCTTGAGTTTTGGCTCTAATGGAGTGCTCGAGAAAATTCTAAGGATTTGGGTTTTTTATTTGGAAGAATGAAATATTATATGTGTAAAACACTTAATACACACTTAAAATACCCAAAATAAATTTAAATAACATACAAACCTCTTATTTTGAAGTTGGGTGAAATTAAAACTTCACCCCTCACTTAAAAGTGAAGCTACTCGCAGGACACAACCCATCGACGGACCGTTTGTCCACAAACGGGCCATCCTGTCCTTCCACTGTTGAGTTAAGAGACTAAATATGGGTATATTAACTCCCAAGACAAGTTCTCCACCAACGTAACCCATTGACGGTGCATTGATTTTCCATAAAGAGGTCGATTGCCTCCATCATTTGAGGATACCTTGGACGGTCTTGGCAACACTTTTAGGTTCTTCCTCAAGGAGCCTTGGATGATCCTTGGGGATGTTTTCCTGGAGGTTTCAAAAACAAACATGAAATTGTATGATTTTATAGCCTCTCACATGAATTTTACCAAAAAAAAATAGGTAAAACTCGAGGAAATATACTTATACACATAAGGTCGTTTCAAGGCACATCTTTCGAATGTCATAGACGTTTGTCCTCCAAAAACATAAAAATGTACACACTACCTATATACATAATAATAACTCATTTAAAGAGCTTATAAACTCATTAATAACACATAAACATATAGAACCACCTATGAGACACATAGGTGACTTAGTCGTCGAACGTCTTGGTCATTATATGAGTTATTATAGTGTTTAAAGGCAGTGTGACAAGTTTCCTGATGTTTGTAGGTCAAAGTATAAGAACGTCCATGGCGTATGAAAGGTTTTCCTTGAAACGACTTTGTGTGTCTTGGCATGTTTCATCAATTTTTACCTATTCTTTTTTGATGAAATTCATGTGAGAGGTACTAAACTCCTATAAAAACATATTCAGATTGGAAATGTCCGGGAAAACTTCCCCAAGGACCATCAAAGTGTCCTTGAGGAAGGACCCATGTATGTGGCGAAAACGTCTTAAGACAGTCCCACCTACGGACGACAAACGACAGTCAGCAGCCTGGTCGATGCCCTGTAGGTTGTGGCGTTGATGGGTACTTCGACTAGGGAGATTAATATAGTATTTTCAAGGATTAGTACCAAATGACGATGACCATCAAGGTTCATCAATTGGACGATGCCTAGTAGGTGTTCTCCGTTGATTGGATCTACATTCTTGCGCAAAGAAGTTTTCTAATGTTTTCAAAGATCAATTGTCCAATTTCATGAGCTATCCAAGGGTTCTTGCATTAAAGGTTTTAAAGCACTTTATATTGATTTAATTATTATTAGTTAGATTATTTTAAATCAATTAACCTATGAACCCATGTAATGGATGAACCCTAGTTTTGACTACTTTATCGGTTAGGTGATTTAGACTTAATGCTTATGAATTCTAGTGTAGTTTTCTATGGGATATTTATTGATGTAATGAATTGATATATAGGGCGTCTTTGACTGGTTAATATATATTTCATTTACCTATTTTCATTGAATATCATAGTTTATGTGTTGAATTATTTGTTATGGCCATATGTAAGGGCCTTATGGTATTGAATTGGATAATTTGGCATTGGATTGAAGTGTTGTGAATGGAGTGGTGACACACTGTCCTACTTATATTTATTTTATGTTAACTAGACTTCAATTATGGTTTGATTGGTATGGTCCACTTATAGTGGCGGTGTTATGTGCCTTACTTGCAATTTATGTGGCCTTATCGTCGTTACTTTAATTATTAAAATGATCATGGACTTTTTGGCAACAACTTGAAGTACAATAATAATTTGTGTAGTTGATTTATGTGAAGTATGAGCATATCTATCTACATGTGAAGTAATGTGAAAGTATGTGTTCTTTCTATGTATGTTAGGAGATCATGTAGTCTATGACTATGTGATTATATTGTAGTCTTCGTTGTTGATGAATGATTTCTCCTACTAAACTATATGAGTTTTGATTGTTTTATTTATGATTAAATAGTAATTTATAGGATGATATAAATAAGATAAGGGTTATTCCTAAATGATTAAAAGAATAATATGTTATATAGAATATGGTAAGGATGTTATGTATTGTTTGGTAGACTTGTGTTTCTTACTTGACACATGTATTAATGATATGTGAATATAAAATGTCTTGACTAGGTAGGCTTAGTACATCCTCGTCATATATGAACGAAAGTTATGTGAAACATTAGATGGTGTTAAGAAGGTCATGTACCTAGAACCTTAATCCTAGTGGTAAGGTTATGAATGTTTAAGTCGAAGAGCCCCAATTGTATCCTTCATATAAAGGAGGATGGACTTTGGGTTGGTTGGCTGGAACAACATCATATCATCCTTAGGAAAGTCATAATGAGCTATCTTAGTCTCCATTGAAAGGTATCCCTAGTTGATATCTTTTGTAGGGTGAATGTGAGTGGGTTAAGAAATAGATATGGAACCTCTTCATGTGATCCTTTAATGTCAATTACAATATGAGAACAAAGGCTAGCACCGAGAGATTGTGTCATGGGAAGTAGCTTTACTTTACATGGACACTAGAGTACAATGTAGCTCTACTTGAGAATGAGAGTAGAGTGAAAAAAAGCGCTTCATATTCCTTAACAATGTTCCTACATGGGAAGTGTTCTAGTTCTACCCTTGACAAGTAGAACACCCTCATTGTAGTAGGCTAGAACTCAAACTTCCATGTCTATCTATCATGGTCTATGTCGGTTGTTTCCTTTTCTCTTCATATGGTATACCTACTAGAATTAGAGAAGTTCTATGAAGTTTAGGTGGGGGTTTGGGACACTATCTAAACATTGAAAAATTGGCTTTAAAGGTGTTAGTTAGAGTCCATAGGTCTTGTCCAAGACCATTACTTAAATGTCCTTATGTGATGAATGAGTCTTAAATGTACTAATAAATGTGATGGCTTACGTTAAGAAAGCATTTTAAATTAATAAGTACTTATCTATAATATTGAAGGTAGTCTACTTTAGGTGTGAAGGGGTATAGGAATAGTCACTTCATATCATACCTAGATAAGTCTTTTAGAATGTTTCTAGTTAGGAAAGTTGTTGATTATCTTCTTGATTTAATTAATTAAGTCTTTGGATAGCCTTTAGAAGGAGAATGTCATATTATCTATATGTTGATGTACTAAGTAGAATTATTCTATCTTATGTAGTCTATATGATCTGTTAAGTGTGTAAGGGATTATATGGGTGGTCGCTTCACAACTCATTCAAGTGAGACTTAGAGAAACCTTTTGTAAGAAATCTCATGTTCATATGTATGATGTCATGTAAGAGTGATAATCTCATTATATGTTGTCTTAAGGATCATTTAGGTGTGCCTACAGAGGTTGAATAGGCGGTTTCTCTTTATCTTACATGAGTATTAGGATAGTTTTATTGGAGGATTACATGCTAGAAAGTGTCTTCGAAGAAGTTTAGAACTTCACTGTAACCTTCACTTTAACAGTGATAAATAGTCATTGTAAGGTGACATAGTTCATTGTATGTTTTCTTAAAAATGTATTAAATTGCTTAAATGTTATCTTATGTGTTTCTAATCTGTTAAATGTTATTATTATGATCATCATATGATGTTTAAATGAAAAAGATTTACATTTCTAATAAATATATGTTTTTATGATTTTATACATTATGTCATGCTTAGTACATGTGTTTGTACTAATACCATGCTTTTATCTATCTCTATAGTGGTTGGTTGGTGGAGAGCATTTGGGAAGACATACTTGGATCGTAGCATCATAAGTAAAGTTGAAGTATATTCTCATTTGACTCCAGGGAATAAGATGTCTTTTATTATCTATCGATGTATTTTAATAGACTAAGTATTTCAATATTTTTAAGTATGGGTCGTGTCCCAATTATTCTGGTGTCTAAGATTTGATATGATTGAGATTTAGTATTTCCTATGATTTCTAATGAAGATGTTATTAATGATATTTTAATGTTTTGTGAAATTTATTAATTTTGCACTACTTTTGATTATGCATATGCGATGAACGATACGAAAAGAGCTTGTACAAGACCTCCGAGAGGTCAAGTATGTCTGGTTCTTTTCAAGAATGCCATAGCTTCTAGGTTGTTATTATGGGATGTGACAATCCCCTATACATAACCGGCACCTTTGTCCTCGAAGAGGTGTTATACAAGACCTTATAATACATCATCACATTTCATAGGTAAATAAAAATACAAAGAAAATTAAGAACTTTACATTTGATGTTCACTTAGACATCTCATATATAAAAAATTATAACGAACCTCAAAATAAATAGAACAAACTAGATCTTCACATGTGTTTCATGATTTAATAATGTGTTAATGTGATGAATAATAGCCTTAGAGATCAGTTATTTGGAGTTTAGAAGTTTAACGTCAAATAAAATCCAAGACGTTCGGAAACTAATCATGTATGTGCTTGTGCGCCTTTGCATGTTTTATGAGATGTTTGGTGTTAAAGTTGATAGGAAAGTACCCTATCAACCATTTGGTAATGTTGAGGGTCAAAACGTCTGGTTATGACTCCCCATGGACCACCTTAAAGGTCCTTGAGAAAGATCCAAGAATTGGCAAGAAGTTTCCAAAAGAATCCCCAAACCAGGACCTTACTGATTGTAAGTAGCCTTGTTGATGCCCCATCATTTGGGGGGAGCGGCTCCACATATAGCTGTGGGAGCTTAGCCACAAAAGTCATGCCTCTGTCATGAACCAATTACCTACAAGACGGTACGTTGGTTGAGTGATTCCTCATGGATTGTTATTTGTCGTTTGGACATGCAATTCATCCTAGTGAGGGGTTAATTAGGAAGTTTACCCCACATCCTAATTGACTAGTGAGAGGTTGTTTTAGGTGTTTTTAGGTATTTTAAGTTAGTTTTACCCCTATGAACTAAGTTAGACATCACTTTTAAAAAACCGAACGCCTTTCCCTAGAAACAGACTCTCAAGACTCCATTGAAGCTTGAACGCAAGGTAGAGCTAGGATTGAATTTTTAGGTTATTTATTCACCAAATATCGTGGTTTTCTCCTATTAAGGTATGGTAGTTCACAATTGACTATTCTCTCATTGAAGGATCCAATCCAAAGGGTTTTGAAAAATGTTTCAAATTCCTAAATTCTTCTTAATTCTTAAGCATAGATGTGTGCATGAAAATATTTTAATGGAATGATGATAATGTTTTCAATATAAAGTTATGCGTTTATGATTAATAAAAAAGTCACTGGACCCATGATCAAACGAATTCTCAAATTTTGACTTATGAATTGGGTTTGATGAATATGATCAGATAATATTAGAATTATATTTTTCTATATTATATTGTGATTATCTATCGCCATTTATGCCTTTTTATGGTGATTTTATTTTAGAGCTGAGAAGAGCTGGTCAAGACTTGGATGAAGGGTAATTTGATCTATATTATCTAGTTCTTATTGAATTGATATTGAGTGGTATGATCCTCTTATGGTTGTGTGGTTTACTTAAGTAATATGAATATATATGTGAATTGTGATTATGGACTTGAAGGAATTGAATGTGAAGTAAAGAGATGTTATGATGTATTTGCATGATATGTCTTATGAAGTTGAGAATGAGTATCTTGAAGATACTATGCCTAAATGAAGTCTAAACTGAATGTCAAGCATGATAGTGTGTGAATTATGATAAATATAGTATGATCATGTATAGAATTCAATGTTATGCATCATGGTGGTTTTGTGAAAAGTGTTCTCACACGTACTCACACACAATGAATGAATGAATGAAGTTAATAAATAAAAATGGGGCACTTCTTGGTAGACACTATTCGTGAGAAGAGATGAAGTGTCTAGCACCAACCTTACTATTCCTAAGAAATCTAGTGAATTAAAAAGGAGATTTTTTGGTAGACACTCTTCCTGAGTTGAGATTAAGTGATAAGTAGAAACCTCACTATTTCCAAAAGGTTTTCGAATAATGGTTGAAGGTAGGGTACTCTTCGTAAGTTAAGATGTGATATTCAAAAGTACACTCTAGAGATGGGTAAACTTCAGACGTTGAGATGTAGTACTTAGTAGTAATCTCTTAACCTATAGCTAATGAAAGTGAAAAATGTTTAAGCCTTCGTGAGGGAGTTATTCTTAGAGACGAGAGAATTTGTAGAAGGGGTGGATAATCTTCGTGAGTAGATATGTTTTATCCAATGTACCTTTCCAAATGAATTTTATTCGTTAGTAGAGATGACTTACTAAGAAACAATACCCTTATCCCTTAACTATGCACACACATAGGTCTATCGATTACACATCCATGTTAAGGCTAAAAGAGAATGACCCTACCTTAGGCTAGGGGGGATCCCTCATCAAGTAGGGTTTAACACAAGGATTCCATGTCTAGCTCTAATTGTCTATGTTAGATAAAGCTAGCTCCCGCAAATGAATCTAATTAACTAAGTCTTCTTAAGAATGTACTACTTAGGGTAGGTGGTGGAATGAGACGTCATTTATCCATTGCACAAGTAAACATTTGTTAGGAGTCTTAGTGTCATCTCTGATGTGGGGAAAACGTGAACCACTCTGTCTTGAATTAAAATCCAGATCCATGAATTACAGGTGACCCCGCGATGCGCAGTGATCTTCTAGATATGTTTTATCGTTTTAATTCAAATTTTAATTGGTTAAAATTTCCATTAAGTGCCCAGGTCTTTTTGGTATTTTGTGGGTTATTGACGCTTATTGAGTAATTTTAAACCCCAAAAAGTCAACATTTAATATAAACTATCAACTCAAAAGAAAACCTCTCCATTCCTTCTCTCCAAAAACCTCCATTAATGCAGCTTTAAATCTCCAAGGAAGCATATATTTTTTCCAAGATTTTCTAATATCGTGGAATTGTCATCACATGAGGTATGGTATATCATTGTTAGATTTTCTTCCATTCAAGGAGTCAAATTCGAATAGTTTTCAAAGATGATCAAAAACATAAAATCTTATATTTTTAATTCTAGCCATGTGTTCTTGATTAAAGGATTTGAATCAATATTTTTTGATTGAACTGATGTTAATTGAATGATTTTAGATTAATTTCCTATGAACCCATGCAATCAATGAAATCCTAATTTTGGCTCTAGTATGGGTGATTTGATCATGGCTTTATTTATTGGATTCTTTTGTAGATTTCCTTTGGCTATTGAATTATGTATAAAGTATGATAGGATTGTATATACGCTGCCTTAATTTTCCTGATTTTCATATTGTATATTGTTTGATCATTGTGTGGTTTAATTATTGGTTTAGCATTGTGTATATGGCTATTGGTAAGAGACTTCCTGAAGTGAATTGATTGAAAAGGCTAAGCATTTGCGATCTTGGTTATGGAATGGTGGTACGATGACCTAATCTCTTCTATATTGTAAAGAATTGCTATTAGCTTGACTTGATTGGTATGGTCCACATATGGTGGCGTTGTTAATGTGTTATAATTGTAAAGAACATGGAATTGTCGGCATTATTATGTGAATTATGTTGTAACATTCTTATATCTTGTATAACTGATCTATCAAAATAATTATGTGATATAGGTGTATATGTGGGGTTGAACTATGTTTCTTTCCAATTGATTATATGAGTCTTATGATGGACTATGTTGATGTTTCTATTGGAATGAATATGGTGGCTTGTGGTAGACCTAGTTATCCCTATGTGCTACTTGAATGTTGTTATGTCACGACCCAAAGTAAACGCTAGAAGATAGCGCATCCTTCAAGTCTCCACATGGAGTACTCGAACTTTCGGAGGTCTTGCACAAGCCTTTAGACATCATTTATCACATATGCATATATATGAAGAGTTATGCGGAACTAAAACTCTTTGTAACAAATTAAAAATACTTCAAAATTATTTTTATAGAAAATCATAAGAAAGGTTTAGTGTCACGCTCGGATTTACCCCCTAGACGTACGTCGTCGTCGTCCTCTTTAAGGATTAAGACAAGCCTCTTAGTCTCATTTCATTACATTCATAGGTTGATATTGCGGAAAAATTTAAAACATTGATTACATCTACTTCGAGTCTTACATAGACCTCTACATAAACATAATATAGTTGTATCGAGTATACATAGACCCTTCGTCTAGGAAGGTTACATATCCTTCTACTTTAATTTACATTATTATATAGGAACTACCATAGTCACCTCGTCTTATCTAATAACAATCTTTTTGGAGTATATCGAATTTGGGCATATCCCTTACATAATTCCAACAAGACCACATATAGGTCATACAAAAGTATAGTACTCAATTGAAAAGGAAAGAAATGAAAGAGTCTTAAAATCATAACAAGTACATAAGCTCGATAGTGTCATTTCCCTCGAAGTTGAGGACCTAACAAAGTTTGATGAATAAGGATTTCAATGCTTCTTCAATGTCGCCTTCCAAAACACTTCAACGAATGGAACCAAAAATTTTGGGGAAAAGGGAATAAAATGGGGTTAATACTCCACATGTACTTAGTATAACACCATATGCACATATAATGTCAAAAATGTTTAAAAGTTACTTTTAGTCAAAACATGTAATTTTACAAGTTTAAAAGTCTTATGCATAACTAAGCAAGTCATACCAATCAACCAAAAATTCTTACTAACTCAAACAAGTAATATGTATCCAAGCATACTTTAACCCGTTATTTACTACAACTCTACCATCAAGGAATGAAATCACTAATATGGTTAAGAGTTAATCACATCATATTAAGCAAGACAACTACTGATGAATCCTTATCAAGTCAACAATTGTAATGACCAAGCAAAGTCCCATAACCCTATTCAATAAAGTGACCTCAATAATAAACCATAACCAATGTCCAACTTCACATAATTTAACATTTAAATATACATTTCATCCTCTTTCAACAATATATTCCAATACATACTCATGGGTGAACTAATCAACCGATAGTATGAAGAATGTGCAAGTCCATCATGTACATATCATATACTATCACAACATAAACATGCATAAGAACATTATCCTAAGACTCCCTTCAACGCTAACTAGGGTAATGCTTAGGTAGAGTCCCTTACCCCTAACTAGACTAAGCTAGATCCCTTAGGTTATCAAAATTAAAGTTCAAATCATTTAACTAAATTTACCTTTTTGTGAACATCTTGATCTAACAGACATAGACCAAATGATCTAGTGTGGAATCATGTGTCATAAGACCCTACACCGAAAAGAAAGTGGACTACTTGCCAAAGTAGTACCAAAACATGAAACATAGCAACTATAGGGATCCACTTGCAAGTATTCCTATACGTGAAACAAAGTTCAAGAATAGGAGATATAGTATGGACCTTCTTTATGCACCATGCATTATAGTCTCCAATCTCCATAGTAATGTAGTGCTCCTACCTGCCCTATGTGGGAAGGGACACTCCTTAATCTATTTCACTCGGTGCTAAGCTAGAGTCCCTTTTTGAAATGTCTTTAAGACTTTAAGTATAAATTATAGCTCTGTTTAGGTGATAGGGTCTACCCCTTGTATAGTCATCATCATCAATATCTCAATAAGAATTGTAGACGTATATTTCCTTTTATCACAATTCGCATAAGTGAGTTTAACACATTACATATTATTTCATAATAAGGCACATTGATATATATCCCTACCCTTATAACCTTTACATATTAACAACCTCCCAACAATAACCAAAAAATTTCAATTAAACATCATACCACCCAATCCATCCTAATGCAAGGCATACTCCAGTATAACATCGTTACTTAACCACAATTAATATCAATTGGAAGTAAAGATAGAGTTTCGAAGACTTACCAAGTATTCCTTATAATTCTTCTTCAAGACCTTACTATAAACCCTCAATTCAATATAATTTATATGTTCAAAATCATAATTCAATATACAACATGATAACAAAACTAGAACAAACACTATTGCACATTTCAATACTAGATAATAACATAAAATAAGATGCCTAGGTCAACTCACCTTATAACCTAGATCATCTTCTCAAGAATAGCATGAAAAACTAAAAATTACTACAATTTTTTTAATTATTATTGTAAATATATTATCTAATAGTGATTTAACCTATATGCAAGACAATTGAATCAATCACAACCCAATTCACATCATGATCAAACTTAGGGTTAAGGATTAAAGATCACATTCTTCAATTTGGATCAAACAATTACAATTAATCATAATCAAGTTCAATTACATGATAATATATCCATTATATCCTAAATAAACCATAAAAAAACTTTTTTCACAACATAATTTTCGTAATTCGATGAAACCCACATGAAAACTAAACTTTTGAAACCCATTTTGAAGGAACCCTTTGAGGAAAGAGTCTCAAAGGTGAATTAGATCCCATAACTTAACGTTTGATGAGGAATTGATGGTGAATTCTTAAATTTCCCTCCCCCAAACCATTTTCCTTTCTAGTCTTCAATGGTGAGTTCAAGTAGAGAGAGAAAGAAGAGAGAAGAAAGAGAATTTGTATTTGAGAGTTGTCATTGGATTAATTAGGGTTAGGGCCTTTATATGGGACTTCAATTAGTTAATTAGTATCCCCTTAATACCTAAATAACCACTAAACCACTAAATTAGTTAAATTAACTTAATTAAAATTATGCAGGAAACTCAAGACCCTCACAGATGGAACCCCGTTGACTAGCCGTCTCTGAGTAACCAGACTACCCCCCCTCCTCTGTCCTTCATTAAGTAGGTATGTTGAAAGACTTGTGCAAGCGATGGTATTCCTCAAATTGTTTATGTGTAAGACAAAGGTTTCATGAACGCCCCGCCAGGACAACTACGGAGCTTAGCTTGTTGCGTCGATGCACACTACTCAGGCACTGTTGCCTGAAACTACAGGGTCCTCCTCAAGGGCCCTTGGTTTGTCCTTGGGGAGTTGTACCCAAACGTTTTGACCATGAAACAACTATTGTACTTATTAGATACCATTTCACTGCTTTTCGTAAATTTCCGACTCATAAAAGTTAGTCAAATAGGCTATGGCACACTAGTGCCCCTTTGAACCAACTTCTAGATGTCATGGACGTTCTTGGACATTTTGGTTTTTAAACATCCTAAATGACCTAAATTCATTCATATGGACTGAAAAATAATATATTGACCTTATTACACCTATATTAGAATTTACGACACATCTTGAATTTTCAAAGTGTTACATTATACCCCCTTAGAAACATTTTTTTCCCAGAATGATACTAAAACTCTTTTAAAGTAAGGAATAGACTCAATACTAACAGCCCAACCAATCCACAAGATCGAATAAACTTAAATCATGAAATTTAAAAAAAGCAATTATAAAACTCCAATCACCACACATAAGGCTCAAAACAGTTCATCATGAGGTATTTCCTTCTCAAAACCCGCATGAGCTCAACATACATTGTATGAGTCAATTAGCAGAAAAGTCAATTTTATCAACATGCTACATAAGATTTCAAAAAGACTCACTAGATTAAAATGCACAATCTAACTCAAAACAAAGCAAAAGGCAAATTTCAAGTTTAAGGAACCTCTTCACTGTAACCTCACTATAATGCAAATTTCAAAATTCACATTTTTGCAAGACTTCACTAAAAATCATGAAACTTCAATTCCTAGTCACGTTTATATTATTAAAAAGAATGACTAACCTGAATTATAAAGAAAATTAGGGTAACGGGACTTCATGTCAGCCTCTTCCCCGCATGTTGAACCCTCAATTAGGTAATTTTTCCATAACACATATACAGAAACCACCTCTTTGTTCCTCAACTTCTTGACTTGCCTATAATGAATTTGAGCCGCAACTTCCTCATAATAGAGATTATCCTTGACACGAAGACCCTCAATTGAAATAATAGACTTGGGATAACCGATAAACTTCTTCAACAAAGAAACATGGAAAATCGGATGAGCCAAAAACAATTCACTGGGGAGTTCCAATCCATTTGTCCACCTTACCAACCCTTTGCAAAATTTCATAGGGACCCACATAAGGAGGACTAAATTTTTCTTTCTTGCCAAATCTAACCACCCCTTTCATTGATGATATTTTCAGATACACCTTATCACCCTTTTCAAACTCAAAATCCCTTCTCCTATGATCGGCATACGTATTTTGCCGACTTTAGGCCGTTAGCAACCTGTTCCTTATGATATGAACCTTCTTTAATGTCTTATAGATCAAATAGGGAACAATAAGCGAAGGCTCACCCACTTCAAACAACCATATATATGACCTAGACCTCCTACCATACAACGCTTCGTAGGCACCATGGAGATGGATGAATGAAAAATATTATTATAAGCAAACTCCTCCAAAGGAAAATGCTTATCCCTATTCCCTTTAAAATCAATAATGCACGCCCTATGCATACCCTCAAGGGTTTGAATAGTGCGTTTCGCTTGACCATCCGTTTGGGGATGAAAAACGGTCTCAACTCCACCTTAGTACTCAACCCTTTTTTGAACGAACTCAAAAACCTAGATGGGAATTATCCACCTCTATCCAATATGATGGATAACGCTATACCATGGCAATCACAATATTATCTGTGAAGATCCTAGCATAATCTTCCACCGAATAAGTAGACTTGACTGGAATAAAGCGAGCAGACTTACTCAACCTATCCACAACCACCCATATCCAATCGTATGACCTTTGAGTCCGAGGCAAACACACTAGAAAGTCCATATTAATGTCTTTTCACTTCCAAGTAGGAATTTGGATCTCTTCTAGTAAGACACCATCCTTTTGATGTTCTGCCTTTACTTGTATGAAATTTGGACACTTAGCAACAAACTCCACTATGTCTCTCTTCAAATCTTCCCACCAATAAATTTCCCTTAGGTCATGGTACATTTTTTTCGAACCCTGATGAATAGAGTAGCGGGACCCATGGTCTTATTCAAAGATCTGGTCCCTGAACCTATCCACATTGGGAACACATAGTATTCCTTATCACCTTAAAACACCATCCCCCCAAGAAAGAATGTCTCGTTAAGTTTGCCAAGGACTGATTATTTGAAATCCATCAATGAATTGTCAAGGTATTGTTTGGACTTCACCTCAATGACTAATGATGACTCAGAGTTTTTTACCAACCATGAAAACACCATCCAAAGAATCTTCAAACCTCACCCACAACCTAGCCAACCTATGAACGTCCTTCGCTAGGTCCTTCTTGTCTTCGTCAAGGTGGGATACACTACACATAGTCATATGTCTTAGGTCATCCACAACAACATTAGCCTTTCCGGGGTGATAGAGGACACTCATATCATAATCTTTAAACATTTATAACCACCTTCATTGATGGAGGTTCAACTCTTTTTGGGTAAACACATATTGGAGGTTCTTATGGTCGGTAAAGATATTAACATGAACCCCATACAAGTAATTCTTCCATATTTTAAAATCAATCACCACGATCGCTAACTCAAGGTCGTGAGTGGGATAGTTTCTCTCATGTACCTTAAGTTTCCTAGAAGCATAGGCTATCACATTCCCGTGTTGCATAAGAACACAAAAGACACCCACACTCGATGCATCTCCATACACAACAAACCCCTTTGTACCCTCAATTAAGGTCAACACTAGTAAGCCTATCTTTTAAAAATTAGAAACTCTTCTCCATGCCTCCGACCACTTAAATTTCTTACACTTTTGGGTCAAGTAGTAAAGGGAGGTGCAATGGACGCAAAAACATCCATGAATCTCCCATTATAATCCGCTAAACCCAAGAAACACCTATTGTTGGTTGGAGTCAATGGTCTAGGCTAATTTTTAACCGCCTTCATTTTCCTTGGGTCTACCTCAACTCCTTTACTAGAGATGATGTTCCCTAGAAATTCCACCGACCTCTACCATTACTCACACTTGTAATATTTGGCAAACAATTGATGTTCCTTAAAGGTTTGCAATACTAACCTCAAATGACCAATATGATCACCCTCATTTTTTTCTAGTATACCAAGAAATCTTCAATGAAGAAGATGACAAATGAATCTAGGTAATTTAAAAACATCCTATTCATTAGGTGCATAAACGCTGCTGGAGCATTATTAAGACCGAAAAACATTACGAAGAATTCATAGTGCCCATACCTAGTTCGGTAGGCCGTCTTTGGTATATCCTCACCACTCACCCTAATTTGGTGATACCCCGATCCCAAGTCAATTATTGAAAAGTATCTCGCCCCTTGATCAAACAAGTCGTCAATCCGAGGGAGAGGGTACTTATTCTTAATAGTGACCTTGTTGAGTTGGCGGTAGTCAATACACATTCTTAAGGAGCCGTCCTTCTTCTTTACAAACAACACCGGAGCACCCCACAACAAAATTATAGGACTTATAAAGCCCTTGCCTAGAAAATACTTGAGTTGGGCCTTCAACTCCTTCAATTCCGCTGGAGCCATCCGATAAGGAGGAATTCAAAAGGGATTTGTATCCGGTAGACAATCAATGCCAAAGTGAATTTCCCGTTCTGGAGGAATACCGGGAAGGTCATTATGAAAGACCTCCAGAAACTCACTCACTACGGGTACCAACTCAATGGGAGGAATTTTGAAGTCAAAATCTTGGACTCTTACTAGGTGATATAGAAAACCCTTTGAAATCATTTTGCATGCTTTTAGAAAAGAAATAATACAACCTGTGGGAATAGAATTTCCCATTTTCCACTCAACAATGGGTTCATTTGGAAAGTTAAATCTCACAACTCTTGTCCTAAAATCAATGGAGGCAAAACGTGCATGCAACCAATCCACAACCAATATAATATCAAAATCAAACATATCAAGTTCTACTAGATCATCATAAGAAACTCTATTGGGCAACATTATTTGAAAAATTTTGTACTCTTTATACAACAACAAACTCCCCCACCGTAGTAGACACTATAAAAGGCTCATGCAAAATGTCAGGCGAAATTTCAAACTTCTTTGCTACAAGAGGTGTAACAAATGATAAAGTAGAACCAGGCTCAAGAAAGGCATAACAATCAATAGTAAATGCCTTTAACATACACGTCACTACGTCGGAAGAAGTCTCTTTCTCACCGCTAGAGCGGAGTGTGTAGAAGTTGTTCTTCTTAGAAGCATCACCAGAACCATTTGCTTGAGCTTGACCACTACCCTTGTCTTGACCGCTCATATTTGGGCAATCTCTAACCTTATGCCCAAATTTACCACAACTAAAACAATTGTTCGTCCCTTTAAGGCAATCACCATAGTGTTTCTTGCCAAACTTTACACAAGTTGGCTTCTCGGTTGGTGAATTAGCACCTTACCCCATCTATAACTTAGGTTTAGACACCCTATTACCACTAGCCTTTGGAAACTTAGTAGGAAATTGACTTGAAACCTTTTTTATATACCTACGCATGTCTTTTATCTCGAACCTATTCTTTGAACAACCTCTATCAAAAGATATTGCCCTCTTAGCATCTCTACTTTTCCTTCTATCCCTTTCCTCTTCTACATGTTTGGAATGCACCATAAGATGAGATATTTTCACATTTTCATGCAACATAGCCGAATGACACTCTTCTTTCAAGTCATCCGACTCCCCTGTCACAAAGTGTCTCATTTCATCTATAGGATCGGAAACCAAAGAAAGTGCATATTTAGAAAATTTAGTATATTTCAAGAGTACTCAGGAACACTCATACCTCCTTAGCGAAAGTTGATGAACTCCACCACCTTAGCATCCCTTATTTCCCTAAGAAAAAACCGATCAAGAAATGCCTTCTTGAAAATCTCCAACATCCACCCACCCCGAAGAGGCCTATTATACCTCCATTGCACATACCAAGTTTGATCCACATCCTTGAGTTAGTATGTGCCCAACTAGGACTTCTCACATGTGGACAACCCCACAACCAAAAGTATCTTATAGACGTCGTCGATGAATTCTTAGGGGGTGTTCCTTTACCTTAGAACTGTAGAAAGTAGAAGGGTTCATTCGAGCGAAGTCTCTTAGATGGGAAGCCATACTAATTACTTGTTGATGAGGACGGTGCACAACATCCCAATTTTCTTGGGTCGTCATAGCTTGGGCTTAACCCGTGGACAAGCGGCAACCACTCAAGCCCAAGATATCATTACTCAAAAACAAGCGGCAACGACTCTATCCCATGCTATGACGGCTCAAGAAAATAAGGAGGTTGTGCCCCGTCCTCATCAACAAGTAACTATTAGGGATTCCCATCTAAGGGACTTTACTCAAATGAACCCTCCTACTTTCAGCATGTCTATGGTTGATGAAGACCCCCGACAATTCATTGATGAGGTCTCTAAAATACTTTTGGCTATGGGGTTTTACACAAGTGATAAGGTCAAGTTGGCCACTTATAAACTCAAGGACGTGGCGCATGCATGGATATGCAATGGAGGGATAATAGTCTATTGAGCGGTGGTCCATTGACTGGGGAGATCTGTAAGGAGACTTTTCTAGATCGGTTCTTCCTTAAGGAGATGAGGGAGGAAAAATTGGTGGAGTTCATCAATCTTCGCCAAGGAGGAAGGAGTGTTCGTGAGTACTCTTTGGAATTCATTAAGTTGTCCAAATATGCTCCTTCTTTGGTCTCTGATCCTAGAGATCAAATGAGTCGTTTTGTGATGGGTGTGTTGGAGAACATACAATAGGAGTGCCAATCGGCCATGCTACATGACAAAATGAACATTTCCCGCCTTATGGTGCATGCAAGAAGGGTTTAGGAGGCAAGAGCTAAGTAAAAAAGTAGAAATGCTAAGGGTTCAAGGTCATTTATGGAGGTTCTTCAAAGAATAGGCTAGAAATACAATACAATCCTAGATTTAAGAAATGAGTTTCAAATAAAGTCCCTTCCAAGTTTCAAAAATCTAGGGGTGATAGTGTGTGTAACACTAAATTCAAGAGGGGAAAGTTACTAATTCACCAAATAAGAAGCGTACATATGCTAAGTGTGAAAATGGTCATCTTGGTGAGTGCTTGGTAGGAATGGGGAATCGCTTTAGTTGTGGAAAGAGTGGTCACATGATGAGAGATTGTACAAACATGAAGATTCAAGACAAGGGTAGTGGTCAAGCTCAAGCAAATGATTCTAGTGATGCTCTAAGGAAGAACCACTTCTATGCTCTCTACTATAGGGGTGAGCATGACACTTTTCAAGACGTGGTGACCGGTATTTTGAAAGTTTTCTCTATTGATGTTTAGTGTTACTTGATCTTTGTGCTACTTAATAATTTGTTACACCTCTAGTAGCTAAAAAGTTTGATATTTTACCCGATATTTTGCATGAACCTTTTATAGTGTCTACTTTGGTGGGTGAGTCATTTTTTGCAAAAAAGGTGTATAGAAATATTCAATAATGTTGACCAATAGAGTTTCGTATGTTGATCTAGTAGAACTCAATTTTATTTATTTTGATATTATATTATGTATGGATTGGTTGCATACTTGTTTTGCCTCCACCGATTGTATGATAAGAGTGGTGAGGTTTAACTTCCCAACTGAACTCGTTGTTAAGTGGAAGGGGTAAATTATATTCTTAGAGGTCCTATTATTTCTTGTCTAAAATAATGAAAAATGATCTCAAAAGGTTGTCTATATCATATAGTAAGAGTCTAAGATCTAGACACCAAAGTTCCTCCCATCGAGTTGGTACCCATAGTGAGTGAGTTTCCCGAGGTCTTCCCTAATGACCTTCCCGGTATTTCTACCAAATGGGAAATTGAATTTCGCATTGATTTTCTACCGAATACAAATCCCATATCAATTCCTCTTTATCGGATGGCTCCGTTCGAGTTGGAGTTTCAACATAAGGATTTCCTAGATAAAGGTTTCATAAGGCCTAATATTTCTCCCTGGGGTGCTCCAGTTTTGTTTGTGAATAGAAAAGATGTGTCCATGAGAATGTGTATTGATTACCGCCAACTCAACAAGGTTACCATTAAGAATAAGTACCCTATCCCGTTGGATTGAAAACTTATTTGATCAATTCTAAAGGGCGAGTTACTTTTCAAAAATTCACTTGAGATTGGGGTATCACCAAGTTTGGGTAAGAGGTGTGGAAATACAATAGACGGCCTTTCTAATTAGGTATGTTCACTATGAGTTCTTGGTTGTATTTTGGTCTCACTAATGCTCCGGCAGCGTTTATCGACCTAATGAATAGAGTTTTTTTAAATTACGTAGATTCATTTGTCATTGTCTTCATTGACGAATCTTGTATATTTGAAGAATGAGGTTGAACATATGGGTCATTTAAAGGTGGTATTGCAAACCCTTAAAGAACATTAATTTTATGCCAAATAAAGTAAGTGTGAGTGTTGGTTGAGGTCGATGACATTTCTTGGACACATCATCTCTAAAGATGGAGCATAAATAGACCAAAGGAAAATTGATGCCGTGAAAAAATTGGCCTAGACCATTGACTCAAACTGACATTAGGAGTTTCTTAGGTCTAGCGGGTTACTATCAGAAGTTTGTAGATGGTTTTGCGTGTATTGCATCTCCTTTGACTACTTTTACCCAAAAGAGTAAGAAGATTGAATGGTCGGAGGCATGTCAGAAAAAGCTTCCAATTATTGAAAGATGTCTTACTTACTCATTAGTGTTGACTTTACCAGAGGGCACAAAGGGTTTTATAGTTTATTGTTACGCATCCCGACTTCATTTGAGGTATGTGCTTATGAAACACTTGAAGGTGATAGCCTATGTCTCTAGGCAATTAAGGTACATGAGATAAATTATCCCACTCATGACCTTTAGTTACCGGTTGTGGTGTTTTCATTGAAAATTTAGAATCATTACTTGTATGGGGTTCAAGTTGATGTCCATCCCGATCATAAGAGTCTTAAATATTTGTTTACCCAAAAGGAGATGAATCTCCGATAAAGAAGGTGGCTAGAGTTGTTGAAAGATTATGATATGAGTGTACTTTATCACCCTGCAAGGTTAATGTAGTTGCGGATGCCCTAAGTCATAGGACTATAGATAGTGTATGGATGAAGCCAAGAAGGACCTACCAAGGGAAATACATAGTTTGTATAGGTTAGGGGTGAGGTTTTGAGAGTTCTCCAAATTGGAGTGTTGTAGTTCATCATAACAACGAGTCATCATTAGTGGTTGAGGTGAAGTTCAAACAACACCTTGATCTAGCCTTAATGAAGTTGAAAGAATCAGTTCTCGTCAAGTTGAATGAGTCATTCTCCCTAGAGGGGGATGGTGTTCTAATGTATAAAGGGAGATTGTATGTTCCCGATGTAGATGGGTTGAGGGATTGGATTTTAGAAGAAGCACATGGGTCCCGCTACTCAATTCACATGGGTTCGATAAAAATGGACCATGACCTAAGGGATAGATATTGATGGAAAGGTATAAAAAGGAACATAACGAACTTTATCGTTAACTGCCCGAATTTCCAACAACTAAAGGCTGAACACCAAAAGTCGGGTGACTTACTACAAGAGATCCAAATTCCTACTTGAAGTGGGAAGACCTAAATATGTACTTTGTAGTAGGTTTAACTTGAACTCAAAAGTCATATGATTCCATATGGGTGGTTGTGGATCGATTTACTAAGTCTGCTCGCTTTATTCCCACCAAGTGTACATATTCAACAGAGAATTATGAAAAAATCTTCCTAGATGAGATTAGGTTCCTCCATGGCATTCCTTTATCCTTCATATCGGATCGGGGTGCACAATTCACATCTAGATTTTGGAGGTCGTTCCAAAAAGGGTTGGATACTACAGTGAAGTTGAGCACTTCTTTTCATCCTCAAATGGATGCTCAAAAGGAGAGTACGATACAAACCATTTAACATATTCTTAGGGCGTGCATTATTGATTTAAAATGTAATTGGGATTAATATAAACATTTGGTGGTGTTTGCTTATAACAATAGTTTCCATTCATCCATTTCCATGGCTCCTTATGAAGACTTCTATGGTAGGAGGTGTAAGTCTCCTACTGGATGGTTTGAAGTTGATGAGCCATCGCTTCATTTTCCCAAGTTGATTTATAATACTTTGGAAAAGGTTCATATCATAAGGAACCACTTTCAAATGGCCTATAGTCGGCAAAAGTCTTATGCCTATCATAGGAGAAGGTATTTGGAGTTTGAAGAAGGTGATAACGTGTATTTGAAAATTTCACCAATGAAAGGAATGGTTAGATTTGGAAAAAAAGGGAAGTTGAGCCTTGTTCTGTGGGTCCCTATGAAATCTTAAAAAGGGTTAGTAAGGTTTCCTATGAATTGAAAATTCCTAGTGAATTGGCTTTGGTTCATCTAGTTTTCCATGTTTTTATTTTTAAAAAGTGTATCGGTGATCCCAAGTCCATTCATCCAATTGAGGGTCTTGGTCTCAAGGATAATCTCTCTTATAATAAAGTCCCGGTTAAAATTCTTAATAGGCAAGTCAAGAAGCTGAAGAATAAAGAAGAGGTTTCCATAAAGGTGTTCTGGAAAAATAATCTAGTTGAGGGTACAACATGGGAGGCTGTGGCTCACATGAAGTCCTAGAAGTTATGGTTTCTTGCTTTTTTGGTGAAGTTTTTAACATTATGTATTTTTGAAAAACTTTATAGTGAAGTCACAGTTATATTTCTTTTGAAAACATGAATTTTTTCTTTTTTCTTGTTTTGAGTTATGTTGTACATTTTTGTATGGTGAGTCTTTATGAAATTATATGTAGCATGTTGTTAAGTTGAACTTTGTGCTAAGTGACTCATGTAGTTTATGTGGAGCTCATAAGTGTTGTGATAAGGAAATGCCTCATGATCATGTGTTTTGAGCCTTATGTGTGGTAATATGAGTTTTGATATTTTCCTTGTTGAAATGACATGGTTTATGTTTATTTGATATTGTTGATTTGTTTGGCTGGTAGTATTGAGTTTATTCCTTCCTTCAAAAGAATTTCAGTGTCATTCGGGGATGAATGTTCCTAAGTGGGGGATAATGCAACACCTTGAAAATCCAAGACGTTTCGTAAAGACTAACGTAGGTGTTATAAGGTCTAAGTACTATTTCTAAGTACATTTTTACTGAATATAGGTAATTTAGGAGGTTTAAGAACCAAAATGTCCAAGAGCGTCCATGATGTTCGGGAAGTTGGATTAAAGGTGCTTTAGTTGGCCATAGCCTATTTGACAAACTTTTAGGGGTCAGAAAAGTACAAAAATTTGTGGAAGAATAAATAATAGGTGTTAGAGTTATTTCGTGGTTCAAACGTCCGGGTACGACTCCTCAAGGACAAACCAAGGGCCCTTGAGGAGGACCCTAGCGTTTGAACCAACACTATCTGTCAATCTGCATCGACGATACAGAAGACGACCCGTTTGTGGACCAACGGGACTTCGATGCCACCGTGGTCCCAACTTGGTCTAGTTGTGGAGGTTCCTTCACCTGCACATCCTCTAAACTCATCGACTGAGTGTAGAGGTGCAGGCTACAGTGTGTGTGGATCAACGGATCGTCGATGCAACTGTCGTCCCATACTTAGCCAAAGTATGGAATCCCTCATTTGCACAGTCTCTGAACTCATCGACGCAGTGCAGGACGGAGAGGTGAGGGACTGTCGACTCACAGACGTCCCGTAGATTAGGGTCTAGTTTGTGATGGTCGATTTTTTTGATTTATTTAAGTTAGTTTCATTTAATTAGTTAGTGGATTAGCTGACTAATTAAGGTTCTAAGGGAATTTAATTAATTTGATTAATACCCCATATAAATACCCTCAACCATCATTAATCTAAAGAGAATTCACTAATAAACTCTCTTCCTTCTCACTTCTTTCTCCCTCTAGTTGAACTCACCATTGAAGGCTAGCAAGGGTTAGGGTTTGGGGGTGGATAGGGACAAATTCACCATGAAATAGTTGTCAAACTTTAAGGTATGTGATTTAATTCACCTTTGAGACTCCTTCTTCAAAGGGTTCCCTTAAAATAGATTTCAAAAATTGAGTTTTCTCATGGGTTTCATTCAATTACGAAATTGAAGTTATGAATTGAGTTGTCAATGATTTCTTTAGGTTATATTGGATAGATTAATATGAATTTCATATTTCTTATTGTAATTTTAGTCGTTTGGTCTAAACTGAAGAATATGATCCTCCATCCCTAACCCTACCGTTATGATCTTGACCTATATTATATTGTGATCATTCAATTGATTTAGTTGTTGATTATACTACCATCTTATAGTGTTATTATGATTAAATTAAGTTGAGTTATAGGCATATAATTCTAGTTCTTGAGATGGGATTTTGGTTTTGAATTGTAATGTGAAATTAGCCTAGGTATCTTGTCTTAAGTTGTGATCTATTGTTGAATTGTGTTATAGAGATGCAATTGGACTTGTTACCTTATTGGTTATGATTGTGTGAGGAAGTTATTCCTCAAATTGGGTTGAATTATGGGTTGATGGTATGACCTCGATGACAGACTATAAGGAAGATTTGGTAAGTCTTAGAATCTCTATCTTTGTTTACAATAGTTATTAATTGTTGTGTAGTCATGATATTACATTGGAGTATGCCTTATACTAGTATAATAGGTTTGTATTATATTTAATTGAATTGTCTTGACTATATAGTGGGGTTGATTAAGGTGTATGTGATACAAAGATAGTGAAAATGATAATTGTGCCTTCATATTCTTTGAAATGCTAATTTTTTTACCTCAATCATATGAATAGTGATGAAAGGACTTATACTCATGAAACTCTTATTGAGGTATTAATGATGATGATTATACAAGGGATAGACCCTATGACCTAAACTAAGCTATTATCGATAATCAAAGGCTGAAAGACATTTTAGTAAAAAGACTTAGCTTAGCACTGAGTGAACTTGACAATGGGAGGTGATAACTTTCCAAAGAGGAAGATTCGTCCTATAGTTCTATATGAGATGTTGACTTCCCAAAGAGGAATACTCATACAATGGATTCCCATGAGAGGAGGACCCAACTACCAAGTGATATTAAGAGGGAATATACTATATTTTAGTTCTTGCACTATGTTACCCCTATATAAAGACTAGCTAGTGGATCCACCTAGAAAGTTACGTTTGTGATTGTATCTACTTTGGCTGCAAGACCACCTTCCATCAGTGTGAGGGTTTACCACTCCAGATTTCACACTTATCTCAAGCGGTCTATGTTGGTTAAGGCAAGTGTTCCCTAAAGTAAAATGAAGTAATGTATTATAAACTAACTAAGGTGACTTAAGAGGTTTAACTTAGCTAGGTAGGGGTATGCGACTCTATCTATGCCTTGCACTAGTTGACTTTCATAGAAGATTTAGGATGCTGATATTATATAAGCATATAATTATAATGTATATGATGATAATATGTTGATGCTAGAATGTAAATGTCTATATATGATGATGATTATCGTCTTGATATATGTAGTTGGACTATATAAGACAGTTAGACATTTGTTCTGTTTTTGGTTAAGTTTACTTGGTTGGGTAAGGTTATGGGATTTTGTTTGGTCATTGCACATGTTGACCTTATAAGGATTCATAAGTAGTTCTCTTGCTTATTATGATATGATTGACTCTTGTTCATTCTTATGATATTATTCCTTAATGATTGGGTTGACGTAAATCATGGTTTTCAAGTATGTTTGGATAAGAATTACTTGTTTAGATAGTAAGCATGTTTGGTTAGTTGATATGACTTGCTTGACTTTGAATTAAGTTCCGAAAAGGGTAAAATGGTATGTTTTGCCTCTATAGATTACTCAGGTGTCATACTTTGTACACGTGGAGTACTAACCCCATTTTCTTCCGTTTCCCAAACATTTTAGGTTCCGGTCATTGAAGAGTTTGGAAGGTGACATTGTTGAAGGCTTTGATTATTCCTTTCATCCAAGTGGGGTAGGTCCGCAACTTCCGAGGGCAATGCCATCATCTAGCTTACAGACTTTTTATGAGCTTAATGACTCTTTTATTTCTTTCCTTTTCAATTGAGTACTATACTTTTGTATGACCTATATGTGGTCTCGTTGTATGCCTATACTACACATTTTAGAAAATTTTAGGTCATCTTACCACCATTCCATCATCAACACCTCCTATACTTATCCATTCAAACAAATTCAATTCATAAAGGTTCTGAATAAAAGCCATATACACAATTCCAAACCAATAATCAAACCATACCAATGATCCCACAATATACAATATTAATATTATCAAATTATTGCAGCCTATATACAATTTTATCATGATCAATATATAATTCAATAGGCAAATCAATCTACACAGAAATTTAATATAACCGAGCAATTATCCAATCACCCACATTATATCCAAAAATAGGAATTTCTGTCATGCATGGGTTTAGGAATTTTTTTTATATAACAATACTCAACTAAGATCAATTCTCTCATAGAACATTGTTTCAAATCATTTCATAAAAGAACCCATGATTAGAATTCAAAAAAGAAGATGTTTTATGTTTTTTAACATCTTTGAAAACCATTTGAATTTGACTCCTTGAATAAAATAAAACCCAAGGATGAAGCACCATAACATATATGAATAAAATCCCACTAAATGGATGGGAAAAAAACATGGAAAATCTGTCTTCTTCCTTGAAGCTACCTTCAACAATGGATGTTTTGGAGAGAAAGAATGGAGAGGTTTTATTTTGAGTTCAGAGATTATCTTAATTTTTGAATTTTAATTTTTAAAAATACTCAATAACAGTCAAATAATAATCTCCAAACTACCTAAAATACCCCTGCACTTAATAGACATTTTAACAAATTAAAATTTTACTTAAAAACGACGCGAACAAATATGGAACATGTTATGCGTCATTGAGGCACTTCCCATTCTTGGTTCTTGAAAATTTTGAGACAGAATAGTTCATGTCGTCCTTGTTTATTAGCGAAAACTCTTTTTGCTTTAAGTGTATCAGGCGCGACGCGCCTTGGACATCAAATATTTGCTGCCTCGACAACTTTTTTAGCCCATGTTGGGTCAACCTCAAGGACCATTCGTCTGGTACTTGTGGCGTCTTTCTAAGAAATTTAAACCATTTATATTTCATTCTATGTTCAGGATAATCTATACTCAATTTTACCCTCATACCAATTACCCCAAAGATCCACTACAAAAGACTATGACACAGTAGTTCAACTTAGACTAGTTTCCGAACTTCTTGACGATTCACTTTCAAACTTTTTAAGATTCTTCAGACATACTTCTAACACTTATATTTTTTATTTTAAGACCTCTTAGAATCATAACACACATGTAATATATTGTTTAACCTACCTCTTATTTAGGGTATTACATGTTGTACATGTGATAAGATGATAATGTGTGTGTCTTCATTGGTAGAATTTTGTCCCCATACTTGATACATGAAGAATATTAATATGAACATCTTGACTTAGTAGGCTTAAGCACCTTTTTCATGTATGTGCATGAATGAACGATAAATGAGAGTCTAGGATCGGTATATCTAAGATGGTGCTATTCTAAGAATGACTCTAGGACCTTGAACATGCAAAGACGGTAAATAACTTAAAACCTACAATATATAAAAAAATTTATGATATCCTTTAAGTTGAAAATCGAAAAGGTGTCCTTCTTGTGTAAATGATGTACTTAGGGGTATGTTTGCTGGAAAGGCATGGAAATATCTCTAACAAAGCCATTGAGCTATCCTTATTGAAAATTGAGTTGATCCCTAGTGGACCAATCTTGGTAAGGTGTCATATGATTTGATAGTGACTAAGATATGATATATTTTCATATGACCTTATGTTATTTAATTTACTCTACGAGCACATAGCTAGCACTGAGAGTTATACTTGAGGTAGCGGCTCTATTTCAAAATGAACTAGAGTACAAAATATCCCTTGATATTCCTTAGACATGTGCCTACATGGGATGTGTCCCATATCCACCCATGGTAAGTACAACGCCCTCCGTCGAAGTAGGGTAGACTCTCGATTTCATGCCTAACTAGTATGGTCTATGTCAATTAATTTCTATTTTCATTATGTGGGATACATTAATGTATTGGAGAAGTTCTACAGATTGTAGGTAGTGGAATGAGACGCTATCTATACATTGCAAGAGTAAACATTGAAGGTGTTGGGGTTCAAGTGAATTCTAATGCTAGAACCACCACTTCGAGGATAAGGGATATCACAAGAATGAATCTCCCTAACTTCTTTAGCTTCAAGGTGGTAGATTTCATCGTTATGAATCCTCAATAAATGGTGAAATTGGTCATCCACCTACTGAAAAATGTGGGTCAAGTTTGGTATGAACATCGGAAGGATGAGTGTTTAAAACGACTTTTCTTCATTGATTTTTTCTGTTAGAACTTCGGGAGAGGAAAATGCAAGAATTTATTAATATTCATCAAGGGAATATGAGTGTGAAAGAGTATAGCCTCAAGTTCACTAAATTATCCAAATATTATCTGACCATGGTAGCGGACTCTAAAGCCAAGATGAAAAAGTTCGTTAAGGGGGTATCCAATCTTGTGGTAAATGTATGTTGGTCGGTTATCCTAATCCCAAACATGGACATCTCCCGCCTTATGGTTTTTAATGGACAAATTTAGGATCAATAGTTAAGATAATTTGTAGAGTGTTGAAGAAATAAAAGCCCGATAAAGGGAGTTCTTCAAAGGCTGGATTTGAGAAAAAAGACATACCCAGGTTAAAAAAAGGTTTTCCAATCCATGTTACTCCAATGCTAAAAATCCAAATCAAGGGTGGATGACTACCACTGAAAAAATTAAGAGTGACCCTATTCGGGGATGAACTACTTGTGCCAACTATGGTAAAAAGCATCAAGGAAGGTGTTTTACCAGTAGGGACATTCGCTATGGTTTGGCAAAAGTGTCCACCAATATAAGGATTGTCAAATCGGTGCTTCCAAGGGAAGAGAATGTACTGAAACTCCTAAAAATGCTCCAATCCGCAGTGCACCTAAGAAAAATTTCTTCTATGCTCTTTTCTCTAGGGGTGAGAAAGAGGATTCCCCTAATGTTTTCAACTGTATGTTACAAGTATTTTTTTGTTAATGTCTATGATTTATTGGATCCTTGTGATACCTTATCATTTGTAACCCCTTTTTTGTCCATGATGTTTTGCATACTTCCCGGTGTTTTTTCATGAATATTTTTTTTGATTTGTACCTCGCTGGGTGATTCTGTACATTAAAAAAGAGCTTAAAGTGGTTGTCCCTTGTCACTACCCAATAGAGTCACATTGGTGGATATAGTAGAACTAGATATGTTTGACTTTGATGTCATTTTGTTTTTGATTGGCTAGATCCTTGTTTTTCTTCCATTGATTGTAGAACTCAGATAGTAATGTTTCGATTTCCAAACAAACCAGTTTTAGAGTTGAAGGGGGGAACCTTGCTCCAATAAGTCGAATCATTTCATGACTTAAAGATATTAAGTTTATTGTTAATGGTGTATCTATCATATAGTAAGGGTAAAGGATTTTTAATCCCAGACCCCTCCTTTTGAGTCGGTCCCCGCAGTTAAGGAGTTTTTAGAATTTTTTCTTGATGGCTTGCCCACAATTGCTCCCGCACGGTAAATTGACTTTGGCATAAATTTATTTCTTGATACACAACCTATTTCAATCCGTCCTTACCGTATGGCTCCGTCAAAGTTGAAAGAAATGAAAGCTCAACTCAAAGGTTTACTAGAAAAAGGTTTCATTCAACCTAGTAATTCTCAATGGGGTGCTCCAGTGTTGTTTTTTTAAAAGAAAGATGGGTAACTTAGGATGTGTATCGTCTATCGCCAACTGAATAGTGTTACTATAGAAAACAAATATCCTCATCCTAGAATTGATAATTTATTTGATCAACTCCAAGGTGCAAGTTACTTTTCAAAAATTTATTTAAGATCGGGAAATCATCAATTGAGAGTTATAGAAGTGTACATACATAAAATGTTTTTTTTGAACTAGGTATGATCTTTTTTAATTAGCAGTCATGCGTTATGGACTATGAATGCCTCGGTGGATTTCATGGACCTTATGAATTTTCAAATTATCTTGATTTGTTCGTTATTGTCTTTATTGATGACAGTTTGATATACTCTGAGAGTGAGGGTTACCATGTGATCCTTTTGAGGATAGTCTTGCAAGTCCTCAAGGATGCTCAACTTTATGCCAAATATAGTAAGTGCGAGTTTGGGTTGAGATTTGTTGCATTTCTTTGTCACACTGTGTCTACTAAAGGGGTAAGAGTGGATTTGAAAAAGACGAAAGCGGTCAAAAGTTATCCTACACCTTTGAGTCCTAGTGACAATCGATGTTTCTTAGAATTATATAGGTATTATATATGTTTTGTTGATGGATTCTCTTCAATTGCATCACTATTAACGACCTTGACTCAAAGGAAGGCAATGTTTGAATGGTCGGAGGCATGTGAAAAAAATTTCAATTGTTGAAAGACAAGATTACCTTTACTCCGGTATTATCCTTGACGGAGGGAATGGAAGTGTTCGTGATATATTTTGATGCTTCTCGAGTATTTTTGGGTTGTTCCCTCATGCTACATGGGAAGCTTATAGAATATGCTTCTATGAAACTGATAATACATGATAACAACTATCCAACTACTGATCTTGAATTAGCGCCATAGTTTTTCATTGAAATATGGACACACTAATTGTATGTTGTCCATGTGGATGTATTTATCAATAAAAAAGCCTTTAGTATATGTTCACTCAAAATAAATTGAATATCTTACAACGAATATGGTTGGAACTTTTGATGGAATACGATATGAGTGTTCTATACCACCTCGGCAATGACAATGTAATTCTTGATTCTTTAAGAATGTCTCATGTAGAAGAAGGTAAGAAATACTTAGTGCAAGACATCCATTAATAGGCCAAGTTGGGTGACGGTCACAAGATTCTCTGAAAGGTGGTTTTATGTTTTAGCATAATTCGGTGTCATCTTTAGTTGTTTAGGTAAAGTCCAAGAAACATCGTGACACTTTATTGATGGATTTGAAGGAATCGGCACTTCGTAAATTCAACGAGTCATTCTCTCAAGAGGGGGATGGTGTGCTTAGGTACCAAGGTAGGCTGTGTGTGCCAGATGTTGATGATTTTTTAATCAAAATTCTTGAAGTCTTATGGGTCTCGATATTTATTTTATCCAGGTGCCATAAAATTGTATCATGATCTTCAAGAGGTGTATTGGTTGGTTGGTTAAAAAGTGACATAGCAGTGTTTTTGGATAAGTTTCCAACAAGACAACGAGTAAAACCCAAGCAACGAAAACTGGGAGGTTTAACCCAAGTAATGGACATTCATTCTTGGAAGCCTGAAGAAATTAATATGGACTATTGTTTAATTTCCTCGAACCCATATGAATAATTGCTCAATATGGGTGGTTGTGGATAGATTAACAAAATCCTCTTACTTTATCCTTGTCAAATCTACTTATTTGGTGGAGTATTTTGAGTTTACATGGGATCCTTTGTCCATAATCTCGGACAGAGGATCCTAATTAGCTTCTCATTTTTCGAGATCTTTTTAAAAGGAGTTAGGTACTCAAGTGAAGCTTAGAACCACCTTTCATTCGCCAAATATATTCTAGCGTAGTGTAACATTCAAAAACAGGAAGATATGTTGAGAGATTGTGTAACAGATTTCAAGGGTAGTTGGGACGATCAAATACCATTGATTTAGCTCTCCAATAATAATAACTATCATACGAGCATTTTGATGGCACCATTTGAAGCACTCTATGGTAGGGGATGTATATCTATGGTTGGGTGGTCTGATGTTGTTGAATGTTTACTCCTTGGTCTCGAGATGGTCTATAAGGCTATTTGAGAAATTTTAGCTGATAAAAGATATGTTAAAAATAGACTATAGTCAGTAAAAGTCTTGTGCCGATAATAGAAGAAGAGATCATGAATTTGAAGAAAGGTATATGGTGTATTTTTAGATTTCACCTATGAAAGGGGTGATGACATTCGATAAAAATGGGAAGCTAAGTCCCCGGTATATGGGTCACTATTAGGTTTTTAATTGGGTCGGAAGATGGAATATGAATTGAGACTACCTAGTCAACTATCTTCGGTTCATCCAGTATTTCGTGTCTCCATGCTTAAAAAGTTTATTGTCGACCCCTTTTCCATTCTCCCTATTGAAGGCTTAGGTGTGGATGAGAACCTTTCCTATGAAGATGTTCCGATTGAAATTATTTATTGCCAAATCAAGATTTTGAGGAACAAAGAGGTGGCGTCCATAAAAGTCTTACGGAGAAACCACCTAGTTGAGAGAGCAACATGGGAGGCTAAGGCCGACATGAAGTACCGTTATCTTCAACTTTTTCCTCAAAACACTAGTAATGGTTGAGGTTAGTATTAATCCTCTTAAATATATATAAAAAAATATTTAATTCGTCTAGTTTTGCTAAAATATGCATATTTATGGTAAAGGTTTATGGTTAACTAGTTTTCATGTAAAAATGTTCTTTTGCTTAATTTGCTCTTATTAGTGTTGTCTGTATTGTTGCCTTCATGAAATACAAATGAGCATGTTAATGAGCCTTGAGAGGAAGTTATGCATAAATGACTTTTGATGTTTATGTTTAGCTCATATTGATGTTGAGAAGGTAGTTCCTCATGTTGTGATATTGAGCTCTTCTATGCGGTAAATTGTGATTTGAGTTGCTGTGTGGAAAAGCCATATTTATGTGTTGAGTCGTCTTGTGAAATAATTCTACGATTTGTCTCATGATGAATTTATGTTGTTTGTGGTTGGCCTTCTAGTATATGAGTCTCCTATTTCCCCTACAAAAATATTTGCACTACACCATTTTCGGCCTACGGAAACACCATGTAAGTGTAGCCTAAACTAGCAAAAAGTGTGGCCTTCGATAAAGAGCTACACTTTTGGACATTCAGCAACACTTTTTAGGGGATTCCCAAAAGAACGTAACCTTTGACATTAGGCAACACTTTTTAAATGTTGCCATCTTTGGCTACACTTATAAAGCGTAGCTAAATAGGTATAAGGGTATGCTTTCAAACGTCCGCATAAGCAAACACTTATTTTTTGTTAGACTACCCTCAAAGCGTTGCCTTTTTCATATTTATTTGTACACTTAAAAGTGTTCCTTTTTATTGGTCATCTATCAACAATTTATAAGTGTAACTTTTATTTCTCATCTATGCGACCTTATAAGAGTTACTGTATATGTCGATTAGCAACACTTATAAATTGGTTTACTTTATATCTCATCTATACAACACTATAAGTTGAATTTTTATATCTCCTCTAGAGCAACATCTCCAAAGTTTAACTTTATATCTACCTAAACAATACTTGCAAAGTGTAACTTTATATCTACTAGACAACACTTTCAAAGTGTAGTTTTTTATCTACCTAGAGCAACACTTAGAAAGAGGGGGGGGGGGTGTACTTAAACCATTTATCCAAGCCCTACATGTATCACAAATATATATAATTATATTTACCTACATACAGTTCCCTAACACAAAATTAACTAATTAATCATTAAATTGAAGCTATCTATTTCAAATAAACTTCAAAAATATGGCAATTTACAACCAAAACATAGCAGTTATCCTTAAAGATCTCTAATATAAACAAGTTCCAAAAACCAAAAGTGTCATTCAAACGTATATGACAACATACAAAAATTTGCTTCATCTTTTTGCCATACTAGATCGAGTTTAACTTCTGGCCAAATCAAATTCATTACCCTGCATTTTCCTGCCATTTAAAATAACTTATAATTGGTGAATTAATTGTGGAGTGCTACTTCAGAGAGAATTCACTGTAAGACAAACCAATCCAATTAGATACAATTTCAATGTTAAAATACACATTAGAAGGAGCTACAACATTTGTGAGCTTCTGTTGTTGGCTCTCAAAAGTTACACACGCAGTTCAACAAACCAGGATATGACCACGGAAACAAGGTTCATAACGTTGTTTAGAATGACCACAAATCAATACATAAAAGAAGGCGAGGGGAGTCAACCTGACCAAGATTTTTTAAAAGAACTGCAACATAATGTAAGGTTCATCATGAACTGCATCTCTATGCATCCAAAAAATACCCACATCATCATACTGCATCTCTACGCAGGTTCATCATCAATATTGAACAAAAAGACACAAACACAAATACAGACAAGAGAATCGTTATTAAGAGAAGGAATGCTATCAAAAGACACAAAACAAATCTTGAAGCAAGTAAAGATTTAACAGACAGTGAACAAAAAATAGAGGTCCAGGCTACAAAAAAATCCTCTATAGATTTTCCTCTCCAATTTTCTCTTCCTTGTTTGTAGATTAAACAAGTAACCATTACGGATCTATCAAACATAATAAATCTACCCACAAGATCTTCTATTAATGGTCAAGATCTAGATAGTTTCTCTACCCTACAATGGTAAAGGTTTGCAAACCATTAAACTCTATACTAATACAATAGTATTATAATTGTCTAGCATGTAGACATTTTAATCACAGGTAGCACCACATTAATACTAACTGCCACAACCACCTAGCTAACAGACACCAATATAATAGCCTTTACAATGAGCTGGATTCAGAAGCTAAAGGTAGAAAATAGTGTCATCATTTTTTAATTGAGCACCATTTGAATTTGACATAAAACATAATGTGTTAGCCACAGTCTCCTCAATTGCACAATACTAATAGAATAGTTATTCAACTAACGATTTGAGTGCTTAAACCAAAAACATAAATATTCTAACGTTATAATTGTGGACTAAACTTAGACCGAAGTAAAAATAAGTGTGAATTTCATTACCCAAGAACACCAACTAAACTAAAAGAAAAAACCATATTGACACCTATTACAGAGAATTTGAAAACCAAAATACCTTTTGAAGAACCGAATCTTGAGCTGACCCTGAAGATTGGAAGATTGGTGTCCTTCAGCTTGTGCACTACTTTGCAATCAATAGGTAACAGGTAGATCCACACACCCTGGTATATCTTGAAATTCAATCCAACTATATGTTCCTACGACATCGCAAACCAGAAATGTGAAGGTGAATCCAGGCGTTTGAATTTTTCTGAAGACATAACCACAATATATCCATATATAAAATACCCAATGCTATTGCTTTTATATGCTGATATAATTTTTGCTTCATCATGGTGTTAGGAACATCAACACACCAACATTTATAGCTGCATATATCCGCTAAAACATCTATTGAAGACAGTAACTTCTGATATCTTTTTTCCTGGTTCAAACCTTGTTCAAAATACTTTTACATGCTTTACACTTTGGAAAGGACCCATTGTCATGGTGTATCCAGTTGAATCCGATTTAAGAGTTTTTTTAGTAAACCACTCCTTCAATAAGCTAACCACTCTTAAATGGGGGGAATAAATCACGCCAAGAACTACAAACTACTGACCTCGGCGATACACTAGAACATATGTATATGAGATCCACTGATAACATGGAGGCAAAGACCCAGTGCAAAAAAATCAAGAAAGAAACATGCCTGTTATTATAAGAATTGCCTCTTTATCCACAACAAGATCAACTTACTTATATCATCTCTTTTTTAAAAGTCATGTAGAACAGTGAAAAGCAATAACATGAAGAAATGAGTATTCATAATAGATAAGTCAAGTTGAGATCGATAACACGTTATCTAATAGGGTACATACCCTCATCAAACGCAATTTCATTCATCAAGTTTATCTTCTTCAGCTAAGATAAATTTAAAGTGGGGCTCGAATAACGAATTGTAGCTAAGAGGGTACACTTATCATGCGTGGGGCTAGCACTTGCTTCTTCTCGGCAGAACCATAAACTGGAGCAGTACAACTGTGCTTCTGTTAAGAGGTAGTCTCTAATTCTTTATTTTCTATTTTTAATTATAATCCGCACAACATGATGCCCAGAACTAATAGAAATACATAGGCTTTTACGTGATACTATATTCTTATAAAAAAACATACAAGCTCCTAAAATCTAGGTTAAGAGTAAAAAAATATTAAAAGAGATTACAATAAATAAGAAAAAACACTACTTCCAATATAAACATTTTAACAATGTCCAAACATAACAGAGGTAGCTAGGAACCTAATGTAACATATATATAAAAATATATCTCCACGGAGTTGGATCTATGTCATGTTGGTATGCGTAGAAAGCTAGAATCTTAAACTCTTCTATTTGTGTTCTTTGTCATGACCTTGCCGGTGAACTTCTATCGACTTCCAAGTTTGTGGCAGCAATCAAAAGAACTAGTTAGCAATATTCTTTTATAAACCACGGAATATCAGATTTGTCCAATAGTTATTATTGGTGTTTAAAATTAAAAGAGACCAAAAACAATTGACCTTTTAGAATCAACTGATCATCTTGTAGCCACTATTTTAATTTTATCGTCTCCTAACTAACTTACTTCTCCAATTGCCAGAAAAACCTGAAGCCTATGTGGAACTGTATTTTAATTTTTAGCACAATATTTGGGTCACACAGAGAAAATTTGATTTTCCTAGAATCAATACTTTATTAGCTTTGAACCAGAACATAGAGATATCTGCGCCCTAAATAAACATATCATTTGAATCTAATGAAAGGACTAAGGAATTTCCAATTTAATGCAATAACATAATTGAGAAATAATTTACCTTGGTAGTGTAATTCCTATTGTGTATCCATGGAAAATTTATAAAACATCCCATGTCATGAATTTTATTTCAACAGATGTCTCTTTTGAAGTTAAATCATCCTCACAAACTGGCACCCAAGGCATTATACATAATCTTCCCATAACTACTTTAAAAATGATGAAAATAGATTACGAGCTTATATCATTACGAGAAGACAGTGATTCAAAAGTACAGGGATAAAGTAACAATACCTCCACAATGGCATGGTCCAATGTGCATACCCTTCTTCAGTAATTGAAGGAAAAAACCGAACTAACTTAGCCTTGTGCTCAAGTAATTAGATAAATCTTACCACCCACAAATTCATATTGCTAAGTTTGGAAGAAGCTGAAATAGCTCGTTATCTCCTACCTTTTATGTATTAACCAAACATACTTCACAGATGGAACAAACAGAAGTAAAAACTTATAAACAAAAAAAAAAACACGGAGATATTGATCATTTATTTACCTAATTCAAAATTGTTTATAGTGTAAACATATCAAAAGAGTGTTCTTTAAATCTTACGAAAACACGTGACTTATTTATTATAATACTCTTCCTAGATGTAGGTGTGAAGAGATGATGTAAATCATGTCGTATAAAGGGATGTCCCTAAGAAGATATTACTAATTATGTGCCATGCTACTACAAGGAAATAAAGTTACGTATGGCAGTAATTTCACGAAAAGCTAACTAGTGAAAGGACACAATTTTGAGTAAGCAACCTAAAGATCTACTTCATGTCAGAAAAAACCTCAAATTATCTTTAATCTTCAAGTGAAACTCCTTTTTCGTTTTTCCAGTTTGAGTTGTAGACCACATTTTCTAAGGAACCTAAGCAGTTCTTTGCGTTCCTCATATCGGGTGTCCAAGTTTGAAGTGGAATATTATAATTGCATTACGTTGACAAAAAAAATGAGTCTACTCTATTTAAAACTCCTAGACAAAGGTGTAGGGTAAATTGAAAAACAAAGGCGAGTTTGTTGGGGATGTAAGGGCAATGATTGAAAACATTTAAATGATGATGCACACAGCAATAAACCTATCTTTACTCGTAACATCAGAACATAAGTGAATATAACTACCAACACTACTTTTACATTTGCTTATAGCCTTCCAAAATCATACTCTCTATCACACACATGTTCCGCTTGCTAGGTGAAAGAGTAATCATTCCACAAGGGTAAAATGTATAAGGAAATCTTCACAAAAGGCTCCAGACAACCTTAACAAAATAGGGAAAAAAATAACAACAAGAACTTGAAGCTAATTTGCAAAGTTCTTTTTGAGGAAAAAAGATGATATATTTTTTTTATATGTGAGCAAAATAATTAGCTTTTTACCAATAATGCTTCAGAAACAATTTAGAAAGGACACATCTTTGAGAGAAAAATTATATACAGTCAAAGAAAGAAACTTCAGGCGTGCATACCAACACAAGATACTACCTTTTCCACTATCTAAAAATTTTGCATAGTAACTATACTCAGGAATAAGGGTACGCCTAATAGCAATCGTCAAATATGTAGGCGCTGGATATTCAAGGCAGTGGATATAGATCAAAGTGAAGTACAGACATAAGAAAAGTTGTATTTCTTCTTAATCATAGAACTCTGCACAATACTAACATAAATGTATGAGATGTGAAAAAAAAAAAAATACTTTTCTGGCAAATTACAAACCGGTCATCTTCTATTTTAGAAATCTTTAGAATATATGCATATGAACAACCTCATAATGCCAGACCTTCGACTTACAACATAACCTCACATGTATTATGATGATCGCATTCCGTGTTGTTTCTCAATCTCTCCGTTTGTACATAAACCATTATTATTACTCTTTCAACAATCTTCCTAAAAAGCACTCATTCCAAAACATCCTAAACCTCTTCTAGGCTCTGAGATTTACTCCTCAATTAACGTCCAATAAAATCTATGTTAACGTGGAGTTACAACCTGAATCCCACAGACAAAGAATCAACGATGTAGGTAAGAAATACGAGCAATAACCTCCAAAAAGAAAAATAAAAATCGTATCACAAGATAAGAATATAAAACCCTCTTGCTAAATATGGACACTACGCTCACGGCAATAAACCTAGAACCTTCAACGTCAAAGTTTTAAAGATAAACGTTTTACTCAACATAAATCCCTTCAATGTAACGAATCTTTAACAAATCATCTTCTTAACTTTAATCGTGTTTTCCTGATCTTCAAGAAAAAATAAAAAACTCATTAGTTTTGAATTCTCGATGAAACAACAAAATCTTGAACCTGAAAAAAAGTTATATTTTGGTTCATGAAATTTCAATATTTGGAGCTTCAATGTCTTGAGCTGAGTTGTGAAAAATCTAATTCAAGAAATTGGGGATAATCTTCAATCAATGAGCTGGGCAGAGCGTTTTTTCTCCCAAAAAAAATCATATTTGGACCTTGACGTTTAATGTTTTATACTTGTTTTATACCTTTAAAGTGCAGTGACCAGAGGCAGTAAGTGAAAAAGAGTTAAGGTTTATCAATTATTCTTGTTAATTTTTTTTTGCCAGTATAAATGGGAGGGAGTGTTAAAATATATGGATTGGAGGGACTATAAGTTTTTGAAATTTTTAAGGCAACACTTCTAAGTGGTTGTTTGTTTCAATTATAAAAATAGGACCTTTGCGAAGTGTGCGATATAAGTTAATAACGTTTTGCCAATTATATCATATTGTAAACAACACTATAAGTGTATCTTATACCATTAAGATAACACTTTTTCAACTGTTGCCAAAATTATTGGAGCTAAAATTTAAAAAATTTCAGCTTGCTTTAAAGCGTTTGTTTCCAAACTACTTTAGGCAACACTTTATTAATGTATAAATCATTAGTGGGCCCGTAATGCCTAAAATGGTGTAGTGTTTTTATGTCATTCGAGGACGAATGTTCCTCAGGGGTATAAGGTAACACTCCAAATGATTAGCACTTAGTATAGAGCTTCACATGATAATAAAATACTTCAAATATTGTTTCTAAGCCAAAAATAATGTATTTAAACGAATTAAGAATGGTTAGATTCAAATTTTTAAGAACTACCATGAACTCCAGTGAATTGTGAAATGTGAACTAGTGTACCTTGGCATGTTTCAATGGGTTTTAGGAGTCGGAATCTAATAAAATTTGGTATTAATATGTTAAATATAAAGAAGACTACTTTTAAGTTAGAAACAACCTGATACGAGTCAACAAGGACCACGCTAGGACTCCTTGAGGAGGACCCTTTCATTTACACTTCAAAAGTAGTTTGTGGCAGTGTGCAACCACGACGACAATTTAAGAGCCTTCATTTAAACGATGCTCTGTTGTCTTTTGTTGATGGAGTAAACTTAACCATTTTACAAAATGTCTAAGAATGGACTTCTCCGATTCATATGATGCCTTGCTAGGATCATCGAATGGGGTCATTGATTAGGGTTGTTTATCGATACATATATTTTTCCAAGCCAAGGGTGGTTTGGTAAATTCCCCCCTGACCAATTGAGTGTGGGGTCGGTATATGGTAATTCTAAATATATTAAAATAGTTTAACTCACCAAAATAATTAATTCTTCATAACTTCCAAATTAAAAATTAAAACCCATTTTCCCTCCCAAAAAAATACTTTGTCTAGACCACCATTGAAGAACAAAGAATAACTCAAGCTAGGGTACTCAAGATTAATCCTCTCTCACTTAAATTTCGTATAATATCATCAATTAAGGTATGGGGATATTTTTTCATGGGTTAGCTTCTTCATGAAGCCTCCGAACCATCAAAATTTTGAAATATACATTGTAACCAAAACTAAAGTTTGTGTTCTAACCATTGTTCACTCTCAAATCATTTTATTTCAGTAATGTTCATTATATTATGATTATATTGGGATTAATTGATTGTTTTTACTGTAAATATCCCCCAAGAACCCATGTGATCCCATAATCCATCTTTAACTAATATTGTGGGGTGAAGTAAGTAATTATGAGCATGATATATTGTAATTGATGACTATCTTTTTATAGAATATTGTCTTCCATGCACATTGTGATTTTAATAAAAGTTCAATCATGATACTTGGTTTCAAACCTTTCAAAGAAGGAAAATTATAGGGTTATTTATGTGATAAAGATTATTGTACATAGACTTTTAATTGCTTGCAAGATGTATGACTTATGGAAGGATACAATGAAGGTAATTAGGATTACTTACATTCGCTTGAGCCTTGTCAAATGTGTAGTATCAATTATGAACAATAAAATTGGTCTCTTGTGTCGATTAAAAATCTAATTTTCATGAAAACACTATATTTAAGATTATGAAAGTACTACTCACGCATGTATTTGTAATGAACCACAAAATGAATTAATCTATATAGATCCTCACATATGTCAAAATGATTTTAATAACATGTTAATAAAGTGTTTTACAACTTGTATAATTGATTTGAGTAGGTTTGGATGTCAAACGTCCAAGACATTCAAAAGTTTGTCTTAACGTGCTAGTGTGTCCTTGTATGTTTGTCTTGTTTTTATCAGTTGTATGTAGTATAAAAAAGTAGGGGTGTCCCTATAACCTTATTACACATGTTTAGGGTAAAATATTTTGGGTACACATCCCCGAGAACCAACCTAAGGGCCCTGGACGAGGATCCAAACGTGGACAAGAAAGTTGCCCAAGGTAGTGTACAGAATCAATATTTT
The DNA here is from genome assembly GCA_027704765.1 of Solanum habrochaites. Lineage (NCBI taxonomy): Eukaryota > Viridiplantae > Streptophyta > Magnoliopsida > Solanales > Solanaceae > Solanum > Solanum habrochaites. The sequence goes on from JAKWJA010002497.1 coordinate 26,195,749, forward strand.
GAACCTCACACACATTGCGAGCCTGGAACATAGTGTGAATGTGCATTTTGCACCCTAAATGAGGCTCAGTGACTCAAAAATCTAGAGGATGCAGAATTTGGTGCTTCCTCCACGACGTGCAGCTACATCCTAGATTCGGTTACGTTGTTTTAAAGTCAATTTTTACATGTCTAAAAGTAAAAACAAGTATGGGGGTATTTATGTAACATTAGGAGTCATTTATAAACTGAGTCTATAAATTATTTAACCCCTTTACCAATCAAAAACCCCAACATCCTATAATAAAATAAAAAATCCCAAACTCTTATTCTCTCCAAAACCCCAATACCTCCATCGAGACCAAAACTCAAGATCAAGCTAGGGGATGGATTCCTATGGATTCTTCTACAATTTATCATTGGTATTCAATTAATAAGGTATGTCAATTGTTGATCCTTAGTTAATGTTCCATTGTCACGACCCAAAACCGAGCCGCGACTGGCACCCACATTTACCCTCCTATGTGAGCGAACCAACCAATCTAAACCTTATCATTTAAATTTACTATCAACATAAAACAATGTGGAAGACTAAACTCATAAATAAAGACCAATCAATACTTCTAATCAACTTCTATAATGCCCCAAAATATGGAAGTCATCATTCACAAGACCTCTATGATCATTTACTACACTAAGGTATTCTAAGTAAGCTAAAACAATAAAAGCTAGTCTATGCCGACACTTCAAGGCATCAATAATTAGGAAGGAGATCCAGTCCAAGCTAAAGCATTACTCACCCTGAATTCGGTGTGACGAAGACTGTCTTGAACTCCTGTTTAGTCGAGATTACGGCAGTTTTTGCCTGCCCTCCACAATAACCAAAGGAAACATAAAAAAAAAACAGTAGGGGGTCAGTACAACCACATTCTTGAGTAGTTTCCACATCGGCCAACGCAAAATAGACACAGTAATATATCAGTAACTCATCATAAAATCAACTATATCCTTAGCATGCAAGCTTCCATTACCATAGTCCTTGGTTACACAACAAACCATCACATCAATGAGTACTCACGCCTCCTCATCATACTAATTTTTGGAAACATTGTTCTTTAGATTGAGTATATTCAGTATTTTTTCAAGATTCTTATCTATTTACTCTCGTGTCGGTACGTGACACTCGCTCCTCATTCTATCCTGGTACCGTAAACGTGGCACCCTATCCATATACTATCCTGGTGTCCGGAACGTGACACCTCCGATCCTCATATTCTATCCTGGTCGTAACCGACGTGGCACCCGATCCATATACTATCCTTGTGTCGGAACAGTGACACTAAACACGCCTCCTCATATAATTCTATCCTGGTACCCTGCGGAACGTGGCACCGCTCCATATACTAATCCTGGTTCGGAACGTGACACTCCGATCCTCCATATTCCATCCTAGTGGTCGAACGTGGCACCCGATCCATATACTATCCTGGTGCGGAACGTGACACTCCGATCCTCATATTCTATCCTGTGTCGAACGTGACAATCCGATCCCATATTCTATCCTGGTTACCGAACGTGCACCCGATCCCCTACCCACTACCTTTCGTCATTAATGCCTTCTTTTAATACCAGGCAATATCATTAACAAAAAGTGATTAATGTTTTCTCTGCTTCAAGATTAAGATTCAATACTTCATCATGCTTATTTTATCACAATCATATATATATATAGATCACATCATTCATACACGCAATGTAGCATCTAGAACTTAATAATACTCTCAACACCTATCATTCGCTATTAAAGTTTACTACGACAGTGGAAAAACCGATAACCTACCTTCACCGAAGAATTGCGATAACAGCATCTTCTCCCAAAGCTGCGTTCTCCCTTCTCCGGACGTTCTCTCTCTCTCCTCTCTTCTTTCTGATTCTTTTTTTCTTTTTCTTATTCAAAACCTCTTCTTTACCTATTATCATATCATTGTCGTTTTAAAAAGTGGCACTACAATAATGCACGAAATAACTTTACGGTTCCCTCTTTTTAACCTCAAGTAATTAGGCTTATTAACTTCACCCTTACTTTATATTAAAGCGGAATGTCAAAACGCCCCTTAAATAAGTAATCAGGATTCCGACCTCCGCCTGGTACTCGCAGCCCGTGACGGGCCGTCGTTCCTGCGACGACTTCCTGTGCGTCCGTCGCAAGGGTCAGAGAGTGAATTTGCACTGGACTATTGTGACGGTCGTCACATCCCTTGACGTCCGTCCTGCCTTTCGTTACGAATTTCAGAGATTCGATTTTCATACCCAATTTCGATTTTTTCTTTCCAAGTATTTTTGAAACGACCCTCCAACGACGGTCCATCGTGCCCCCTTGACGGTCCGTCGTGGCATCCGGCCTTTTGCCAGTTTTTTCCAGAATAAAATCTGCTGCTCAAAAAACGCTAAATCAGGTCGTTCCAATAAACTTCTAGCTAAAATTCAACTCTATAATTCCCCAAATCTGGAAGTCTCATCACACGAACCTCTAATTATCATTTACTCAAACTAAGAATATTCTAAGAAGCTAAAACAAATAAAGCTGTCTATGCGAAAACTTCAGGCATCAAGACATAGGAAGGACATCCAGTCCAAGCTATAAGCTAATCTCACCTGAAATCCGGTGTGACGAAGACTTCTTGAAACGATGTTAGTCGAAGAGACGGCAAGTTTGCGCACTCCACAAATAAACAAAAGAAAACACATAAAGTAGGGGTCAGTACAACCACACAGTCTGAGTTACAGGCTATCATCGGCGCAAATCAAATATAAACCCGTATAATCAAGTAACATCATAACTCACTAATATCCTTACTGCAGCATTCCAATTTACCATAGTCCTTGGTTGCAACACCAAGCAACCAATGGGGACTCAACGCCTTCTCATTAATGACTCAGTTGGAAAACATGTTCTTTAGATTGAGTATATTCGTACTTCAAATATTCATATATTATTTACTCTCCTGTCGGTACTTGACACTCCGCTCCTCATTCATCCTGGTACCGTCGTCACGTGGCAACCCTATCCATAATACTGTCCTTGTGTTCGGAACTTGACACTCCATCCTCAATATTCTTCCTGGTACCGCGGAACGTGGCACCTCGATCCTATACTATCCTGGTGTCGGAACGTGACACTCCGATCCCTCCATCTTCTATCCTGGTACAGTAAATGGGCAACTTTGCACCCGCTCCATTAGCTATCCTGTGTCGGAACGTGACACTCCTCCGACTCCTCATATTCTTCTATCCTGGTGTCGGAACGTGGCACCCGATCCATATACTATCTTGTGTCGGTTACGTGACACTCCCTCTCCTCATTCTATCCTGGGACCAGAACGTGGCCCCCGATCCTATACTATCCTGGTGTCGGAATGACACTCTGATCCTCATATTCTATCCTGGTACAGAACGTGTCAACCCGATCCATATCGAGCCGGTGTCGGACTGACACTGTTCTGTCCGATCCTCATATCTATCTAGTACCTGAACGTGGGCATAACCCGATCCATATACTATCCTGTGTGAACGTGACCACTCCGATCTCATATCTATCTATCCTGGTGTCGGAATTGGCACCCGATCCTATACTATCCCGTGTGTCCCGAACGTGACACTCCGATCCTCATATTCCTATCCTGGTGTGTCGAAATGTGACACTATCCGTCCTCATAGTCTAATCCTGTACCGGAACGTGCACCCGATCCCCTAATCTCACTACTTTCGTCATTAAGCCTTTCTTTTTATACCAGACATCATCATTACAAAGTCGATTAAGTGTTTCTTCAAGATTTAAAGAATTATAACTTCATCATGCTTATTTTCCCAGAACCCCATCACATATATATATAGAGATCACATCATGCATACACGCAATTAAGCATATAGAAGACTTTAATAATACTACTCAACACATATCATTCGCTATTCGAATGTGTACTACGAATAGTGTAAACCATACCTACCTTCACCCGCACGATTGTGGCGATCAACAAGCTATGTCTTCCTAAAGACTGCGTTCTCCTTCTCCCTGTATCGATCTCTCTCTCTTCTTTCTCTCTTGCTGTTCTTTTCTTCTCTTTTTCTTATTCAAACCCTCTTTCTGTTACCCTAACCTCTACTCATATAATTACAGTTTTCAAACAACAGATGGCAACTTTAATAACTTTCACTCAATAACTTATAGTGTTACCCCATCTTTTAACCTCAATCTATTAGCTGATTATAACCTCTCACTAGTTCCTTTTTTACCCATTACTTTAATAATAACAGAGGAAATAGTCCCATTAACGTTCCCCTAAATTAATCTTATCCCTCGTATTCCGACCTTTACTCTCCGCCTGGGACTTTACGCAGCACCCTGACGGGCCGTCGTGTCCTGCGACGTCCGCCGCTGCTCCTGTCGCAAGGGTTAGAGTATTGAATTTGCCATTCTGGACTTCTTGTTACTGGTCCGTCACACATTTTTCTTCACACACCTTCCCACCTGTGAACGTCCGTCTTGCCGTAATCGTTACGTAAGTTCCAGCGAGAGTCGATGCTTTTTCAGTTACCTAACTCTTTCTCAGATTTTTTTTCCAGTGTTTTTTCGAACACCCCGGTTCCGACCACACGGTACCCTGTGTTCTTTGCCCGGCTGACCTGGTCTCCGTCGTCGGCCTCCGTCCACTTCTTGCCTGAGTATTTTGCCAATTCCATCAACTGCTTTCTCTTTTCTTGTCTGCTCAAACACGCTAACTCAAACAGGCTCTTTCGTCTATCCAATAATTAGCCCCGGCCCTCACGACTGCGCTACTGCCTAGTACCCTTGATAGGGGTCTTGTCCGCGAGCCGGCTCCCGGAAACCGCACCGCGCCAGCTCCAGACTCTGGGCTCTTAAAGCGCGACTATTAAGGCCTAGCGTCCGCGTCACCAGTAAACATGCGAAGGAGGGCGTAGATCCAAAGAGCACCGAGTGGGACACTCGCGCGATGACCACGAGTTAAACGTCAAGGCGTTCTCCTGCGAGCTGGCCAGGGACCACACACACACACCGCATCCTCCCGGACCTCAACTTGCGAAGCGTCGCAATCTAAAAGCAACAGCTCCCTCCCTGCGTTCTCGTCTACTGGGTCCTCAGCCACGCCGCAGATCTGAAGCCTCAACCTGTCAGACAGGTAGTGGCCATGCGGCGGCGCCGGGATCTTATCAACATCTGGGAGCACAGGAGGCTACCGGTGAGCCGGACAGCCTGGGGTCAAGGGTAACTAAGAACCACCGCCCCTACCGCGGAGGCTTCAAGGCCAATGGTCCGGGCGGAGCGGGCCGCGGACCAACCGCAGCACCCCGGGCGGGCGAACCTTTCAGCAAGACTTGTGCACCTCCAGAACTCGAAGTCTCGAACCTTTCGATCGGCGAGGCTGTGTGTCCTACCTTTGCGCCGCGATAAGCGCTCTTGAATAATTCACTTTTTCGCTATCGAATCCTCAAAAGATCAGTACCCCAAGGTCTAACCCCTCGAATGCATCAACCAACCAATGGGGGACCTACACTCCTCCTATAGTGCTTCAAAGGGGAGCCGTATCATTCGGGAGTGATAGCTATTATTGTATGACACTCCGCTAAGGGTAAGAAATTTTACCCAATGGCCACCGAATTCTATCACACATTCACGAGCAAATATCCTCCACCTTGAATCGTTCGCTCAGGATGACCGTCGTCCTGAGGATGAACGCCGTACAAGGATCCAACCTATAACCTCAATTTCCCATGCAATTTTTTCCAAAACTAGAAGTAAACTCGTACTCTATCTGATATGATGGATAGTGAACTCATGCAATCGAACAACTTCTGGATTAAAAGTTTGGCTAACTTCTATGCATTGTAATTCACCTTAACCGGAATTAATTGAGCAGACTAGTTAATCTGTCCACAATCACCCAATGGAGTCGAACGTGCCCAATTCTTTGGAAGACCAACCAACGAGTCCATTGCATTCTTGCCATTTTCCAGTCCGGAATGGCATTCTCTGAAGTGTTCCTCCGGCGCCTTTGGGTTTTCATACTTTACTTGTTGACAATTTGGACTTTGGCACTAAAATCACAATATCACGCTGTCACTTCTTCTCCAACCAAAGTGTTGCTTTAGATCCACGGTACATCTTGGGTTGCAGCCGCACCCGATGTATCGAATAACCGTGAACTATGAGCCGCTGTCAGATAGTGGTTGAGCAAATCATCGACGCGGGGTAACACATTCCCTCCCTTAATCCTCAAAAACCTTCCCATCGCTTGTCGCGTCTTTAGCCCTCGCCGTGCAACACTTTCTCTCGGATCGGATGTTTTCCCCAAAAATTTTTCATCATTAAACTGCTTTCCCTTAATCCCCACACCACTAAAATCCTCCCTTCTCCAGTTCTTCTAACTCATAAGTTCGTTAGCCAGAATCTGAACCTCCCTAGTTAATGGTCTCTAGAAGCTTGCAAGTGGAGCTAGACTTCTCCCATGGCTTCCCGCCTTTCTACTTAAAGCATCCCGCTCCAACATTCGCTTCCCTCCTTCCCCCGATGATACAAACTAGTGATGTCGTAGTTCCTTCAGTAGTTCCTCCATCTCCTCTGTCTCAATCAAATCTCTCGGAGTAAGACAATACTTTAGACTGCGAATATCCTATAGACCTCACACTTAACAACCCCATAGAAATAGTGTCTCCATGCGTTAGTGCAAACACTACTGCGGCCAATTCCAAATCATAGTTGGATAGTACTTTTATAGCATTTTTAATTGTCTGGAGGCATAAGCCCATCACATTCTTCTCTTGCATTATTAACTGCACCCAAACCAGAATAGGAGGCATCACAATAACAATGAAATTCTTCCCTTCCCTGGCACGTGAGATTGTGCATATCCAACAGGAGTCTTTGAGCTTCTGAAAGCTTCCTCACACCATCCGACCATACAATGGAAATTTTGCTTAGTCAAGTTCGTCAGTTGTGGTGGAAGCCATAGCAGAGAATCCCTCCCTTGACAATCGGCGTAGGACTAGCTAACCCAACAACCTCCTATTTCTGCCACATTAGTAGGTCTTACCCAATTCTTCACTACTCGATCTTAGAAGGATCCACCATCACTCCATCCTTTAGAAACCACGTGCCCCAAGAAGGACACTGCACTAGCCAAAACTCACACTTAGAGAACTGGCTATAAAGCTTTTTCTCTCCCCTCAACATTTCCATACCATCTCAAATGCTCCTCAATGTTCCTTCTACTCCTGGAGTATATCAGTATATCATCACTAAATACGAATCACAAAGAGATCTAAATCGGCTTAAAATCCCGTTCAGCAAACTCCTGAACGCAGCATGGCTTCCGTAACCCAAAAGACCTCACTACAATTCCGTAATGCCCATACCACCTGTTCTAAAAGCCAGTCTTTGGCACCATCCGTTGCTTCGTATTTTCATTGATATAACCTGTCTTCTAGTCATCTTAGAGAAGACAAGCACCTTGTAACCTGACGAACAAGTCCATCACTGCGAGGAAGAGGATACTTGTTCTTTATAGTCACCTTGTTCAACTACCGGTATCGATGCACATCCGAACTCCCATCTTCTTCTTCACAAACAAAACCGGAGCACCCAGAGATGCACTGTGGTCTAATGAAAGCCTTTGTTTCAACACTCTGAGTTGGGGCTTTTAATTCCCTAAATCCGCGGGGGCCATTCTATAATGGTGTATAGAAATGGGGCGAGTACCCGTTCAAGATCAATACAGAAGTCAATATCCCTATCTGGGGGCTACTCGGGAAGATCTTCTGCAGGGAATACATCAAGAAACCACGGACCAACCGAAACCGACATCAATCGAAGGTACTTGGGTAGTGTCATCCTTGAGATGTGCCAGAATCAGACAAAACACCCACCCTTTACTACCAATTTCTTAGCATGAGAAAGGAGATTAATACGCAACCGATTTAGAAGTGTAGCTTCCACCCTCCCACTAACTTATCTGTCCCAGGCTTGGCTCACGTCACCGTTTTAGCATACACTCCAGATCGCAATTGCGAGAAAGCCAATCATACCCAGAATTAACATCACAATCAACCCATTCCTAAGATAACCAATCTACATAGTGTGTTGCTCCCCACAAAGTTCACACAAAACAAACCTATCTAGCCTTTTCAACTACCACATACTCACCACAGGAGTAGAAACAGAATAGGCGTATCAAGTAATTCCATGTCAATGTTAACCTTAGCAATGGGAAGATACATAATAATGTGGATCCAGGATCAATACACAGATGCCATGCAATCACAAACCAGAAGAACCTTGGATGACAGCATCAGATTTCCTCCGCTCCGCTCTCCCCAGGGAAAGCATAACAATGGGCCCTTTCTTTTGTTTGTCCGTTGCCCCCCTACCGATGTTGTGATGTAGTTGGCTCCAGTTTGCCCATCACCCGGTCCATTTTGTGACACCATTACCAACCTCGACCACCTCGTCCTCCCAGAATAACGGCCTCCTACATGACGACCTCTACCTCGAGCTGTTGGTGTCATACCAACACTCTGTTTTTGGACAAGACCTCTTGAATATGCCCAGTCTTCCCCACACCCCTAACATCTCTAGATTCACGCATAGTGGTCTTCTCAGAGAAATGTTGACCGGTCTGAGGTGGACCCCCGACTACAATCTGTAGTGAAGACCTGAATGGTCGAACTTAGTACCTCCGGAAACCCTGTCCCTGAGTAAGGAACCATTAAACGCACCTCCTTTCGAAACCTCTTTGATGTCGAGTCGTACGCCCATGGTGAATTCAACTGGCTTCACTCCTTCCACCTCTACTACGAATCTACCACTTCTTGGAAGGATTTTGTCTAGTCCCCCCCCCCCGCCTCTACCTGTAGGCTGCAATTCGCACTCTGATCCTCAACCCTTCAAAACGTCGAATCCTCTCTTGTGTACGGAAACATGTTGGGTGGCATAGTGTGATAGTGCAACGAAATTTAAGCCTCATATGCATTGACCAGACATCCTACCTTCTCAGGCTCAAAAACTCATCCCTTTTCCTATCCCTCAAAGTACGGGGGATATACTTTGGTTCCATACACCGAACTAGGAATGAGCCCAAGTCATAGGTGTTTGCCTCTGTTGTGTTGACATTCACATGTGACCGTCCACCACATTTTGGCGTTCCCTGAATCTGATAACTCACGAACTCACACCAACCGTTCAACTATAACCCATCTTGTGTTGTAGCTCATTCAGTCAACCAGAAATCGTAAGATCCTCAGCTTCTGCACCTACTGAAGACTGGAGGTTTCAATTTCAAGAACTTACGAAAAGTTCATGCTGATCATTCGTCATTATAGGCCCAGTAGTCGAGTGGAAACGTGCCTTGTCCCGTGAGGCCATCCATACGAGGACAACATATTGGTCTGAATGTTGTACTCTGAAACCGGAGGTTTTGGTGGCATAAACACTGGTGGTGCCGACCCGATCAGACAACCACTAAGATAAGCGAGAACCTGTTGATCATCTCTGGGTAAGGTTGGGGTGCATTCTCATTCTGACCTTGTGCATCCTCCCCATCCTCCCTTGTCTTACTACTCTTTCCTCAGTCGTGGAGGAGTCGCCAACCCTAGCACACCAGATGGCTAGGTCTCGTCCTCTCCCTCTAGAGGACGGTCCCCCTCGCCGACCCCTAATAGCTACCGCGCACTCTTGCACGGTTGCCTTCGAGCGACACCCATGGCTGGTTCATAATGCATCTTGGGTCTTGCTGATGTTTGTGTTGGGTAGTCGTTGCTCAGTTCTAACCATCTGCGAAATAGATTGAAGATTGGTCCAGATACCAATTTGGGTTATCACCTAGATCCAATTGGATGCCAGTATCGCACGAAAGAAAGAAAGAAGATGGAATTTTCCAATAGTCTTTATAGCCCTCCAACAGAAAGTAAAGGGTCCCCTACCGTTCTAAGACTCTACTATAGACCTGTTCTTGGTGTGTGAGCCTACGAACCTAATGCTCTGAGACCAAGTTTTTGTTACGACCCAAAACCGAGCCGCGACTGGCACCCACATTTCCCTCCTGGTAGCGAACCAACCAATCTAAACCTTATCATGTCAATTTAATATCAACATAAACAATGCGAAGACTTAACTCATAAATAAAAAGACCATTCAATAACTTCTAAAGTCAACTTCTATTAATTTTAATTCCTCCCCAAAACTGGAAGTCTCAATCACAAGAACATCTATGATCAATTATTAAACAAGAGTATTCTAAGAAGCTAAAACAATACAAGCTAGTCTATGCTGAACTTCAAGGCATCAAGACATAGGAAGGATATCCAGTCCCACTAGAAGCATAAATCTCACCCTGAAGACGGTTGACGAAGACTGGCTTGAACTACTGTTGAGTCCGAAGATGACGGCAAAGTTGCTGATCCACAAATAACCAAAAGGAAAACTAAAGTAGGGGTCAGTACAACCACAAGTCTGAGTAGGATCATCGGCCAACTCAAAATAAACACAGTATAATATCAATTAACTCATCAAATCACTAATATCCGTATATCATGCACATTCCAATTACCATAGTCTTGGTTTTTACACACCAGCACATCATTGAGACTCACGCCTCCTCATCATACTCATTTGGGAACATGTTCTTTAGATTGAGTATTTAGTCATCTTCTTTCAAAGCTCATTATATTATTTACTCTCGGTCCGTACGTGACCTCCGCTCCTCAATTCTATTCCGATACTAGTTACTCTCGTTCGTTACGGTGACACTCCGCTCCTCATTCTCTCCTGCTAATCCGGAACGTGGCACCCGATCCTATACTATCTTGGTGTCGAACGTTACACTCTCCGATCCCATATTCTATCCTGGTACCGGAACGTGGCACCCTATTCCATATACTAATCCTGGTGTCTAACCTTTGACACTCCGATCCTCATATTCTATCTTGTACCGGAACGTTGCAACCCGATCCTATACTTCCTATTGTCGACGTGACACTCCGATCCTCATATTCCTATCCTGGTGTCCGGAACGTGCCCCCGATCCATATACTATCCTGGTTCGGAACGTGCACTTCCGATCCTCATATTCTATCCTGGTGTCCGGAACGGACATCCGATTCCTCCTAGTCTATCCTTGTACGGGAACTGCAAACCGATCCCCAATCTCACATACTTTTCGTTCATTAAGCAAGCCTTCTTTGCATACCAAGGCATCTCATTAACAAAGAGATTGGTTTCTCAGATTTAGATTTCAATAACGACTTCTCAGCTTTATTTTATCACAATCATATATATAGTATAAATAGAGCACATCATGCATACACGCAATTAAGCATATAGAAACGTAATAATACTACTCAACACATTCCTTCCTATTAAGAAGTTGACTCCTACGAAGATGAAAAAACCATAACCTACCTTCACCGAAGATTGCGATCACAAGCTAATCTTCCCAACTTGCGTTCCCCTTCTCCCTTGAGCGATTCTCCTCTCCTCCTCCTTGGTTGTTCTTTTTCTTTTTCTTATTCAAAACCCTCTTTCTTTACCCTAATTATCATATAGTTAGATTTTAAAAAGATGGCACTATAATTCACTAAATTACTTAAGGTTACCATCTTTTAACCCTCAGTAATTATGCTTATTAACACTGAACCCATTACTTTATAATTAAAGCAGGAAATAGTCCCCAAACGCCCCTGTAATATTAATCGGAGTCCTACCCGCCTGGTACACGGCAGCCCGTGACGGGCCGTCGTTCCTGCGACGGTCCCCTGCTGTCTGTCGCAAGGGTCAGAGATGAATTTGCACTGAACTCTTGTGAACGGTCCGTCACAGGCCTGTACGGTCCGTCTGCCATTTCGTTACGAAGTTCAGAGATTCGATTTTCAGTACCCAATTTCAATTTTTCCAATTGTTATGAACGACCCTTCACGATGGTCCGTCGTGCCCGTGACGGTCCGTCGTGGCATCCGTCACTTTTGCCAGTTTTTCCAGAATAAAATCTGCTGCTCAAAACGACTAAACAGGTCGTTACATCCATTTAAGGAGTTCAATCAATTAATTTTAAAAGTTATTCAAAGACCAAAATTCCCAATTTTTTAATCTAGACATGGGTTCATTGTGAACATGATTTAAAAACTAAGTCATTCTAATTATGTATTTATTTTTAATTATTGTTTGAATTATGAATTTAATTCCAATTTCATAAAGAATCCATGATCCTTCTAATTTCTCATATAGGCATACAATGTGGGTCTTGTGATTTTGATTTGATGTTTATAGAATTGTAATCATATTGTATTGAATTGCTTATTACTATTACTATATATATCAATTGAATATGAATTGTTGAGGAATGATAAATATGATCATTATCTTGGTAATTTTGTAAGTAGTCCTATTTCCTCTAATTAGCTTAGAATAAACGTTAAATCGTTTTGATTGGTATGCTCAACTTATGGTGTTTGTGTTTACATTCTTTTACATGTTTACGTGTTTTGATCATGGACTTGAAGTAATTAGATGCAAGATTAATTGATATGATTATTTCCATCTTTAGGAAGTTGAAGGATTAAGCCTTGATCTAATATCATGTTTGAAGTTAATTGATGTTATGTGAAGTTATATGAATAGTCTTCCATACTAGTTACATGATCTAGGTCTGTGGATGGTGTTGTATATATTGAATGATGATGTAAGGGTTAGGTGTGGTCTATATGGATAATGATGATGAATACTTTTATAGCATGACCCCTACATATATGAACCCTATATTAATTTGATCAAAGTTTGCTTGGAGTGTTCTATAACAATGATGAATATGTTCTTGTCTCCTCTGATGTAATGTTAGTGTGTGTAGTCTATAGTCCATAATACTCTATATGTGTGTATTACTTTATAATTCCTCAATACTATGTAATATACATTATGTGATCATGCTTAGGAATGTACACACACACTTCATGCATATCGATGAGTAAGGTAGATTCATGTTGACTAAGGAAAGGATAGTTCTCATTTGCATCATTGCCTATTTCTATTAATGTAAAGTATATGGTTAATGAATTGATGAACATGTGTGACTAATGGTTTTTATGTGAAGGTAGATCTCACATATATGTACACACACACATATGCATGTATAAATGAAGTATGTTAATGGTAGTCTAATAAATAAGCGAGTCTCTCAAAAGTACTCTAATATAGACTATAGTACGAATATTGTATGATTATGTGAAAGGACATTCTCAAATAATGTAGGGTCTATGATGACAGGATATTCTCATCCTAGATACCGTTGAGCTATATGATATATGTGGGAGTAAGTCCCTAATACCTTATCTTTATGAACTAAAGTTATCTAAAGTCTTAATAATGTTTAAAAAGGAAGTTTAATCTTAGAACCAAGTTAATATGACAAATGAGAGTGGGAGCTTCACATTTAGTATCTTTGGATTTCCACAAGAGGCACCTTCACGGTTAGTAAGTCCGAATTTCCAACCTAGATGTTGTCTTATGAGATGGAAACTTCCACATTAGAAGTTATGGTTTCTATAAGTTATATCCTTGTTCCATAACTACGTGCCCTCGTAGGGTTTAACAAAGTGAATCCACTTGAATTTCTATTTTCTATGAAGGTCCTACCTTGGCAAGTAGTACCCTCTATTTTTGGGGTGGGAGTAGAACACCAAATTCGGTGTATCTTACATATCTATCCTTCAGTTTACTTTCTGGTGTGTCCTCCCAAGTTTTGCAGAGAGATTAAATAGGAAGAATATGAATTATACTCAGATTCCTTTAGAATTTGTCAACCTGTAATAAGGGAGTACAATGAACCATACCTATGTGCATTGTGAGGGGCTATTGCCTGGGGGTCACTTCAAAAAAGACATGATTGATCCTTCATGAAGGTAATAATTATGTTACGTATTACTTGTATGGATGAATTTGTAACACTCTGGAAGTGCCATGCAACATTACAGAAAATATACTTGTCTAGTGAAGAGTCTATTAGGTTTTAAGATTATGAATTGGGGTACATAGGAATCCCAATGCCCAATATTGAGTAATATTAGGCATGTTAGAGAATATTGGCTTAAGGGTGTTAGATAATTTATATGTATTAACAAGTAACTTATTATATATTTTGATGTACAAATTCTCCAATCCAAGCTTGTTTAGGAATTGAACCTTCAATAAAGACCTTAAGCTAAAAAGCTTAATTCCTTTAGTCACATATTAGGTATGAGGCATCAAAGTATCAAGCTTACGTATCATAGTATATGATCATTTAAAATTATCATGTAGATTAAGTAGTGCCTAAAAACGTACTGAGGATCCTTGGGAGAACAAAAAATGCACAGCAACACACGTGCAAGCTCATGTGCGACCAGCCAAGAGACCAAGCGGTCAAGCCCAACCGAATTCGGTTAGGGAGGTTAGGGTGTCAGGCGTGCATTTGGTCAATCTACGTGGGTCCTAGCTTCCTAGAAAATACTAGTCTCTAACTAACTTACCTAACTAGATAAATAACGTTGGACTAACTAAAATATACTAACTAGTGTTCCCGAAATCGTAATACCTAATCGGGTTACACTAGCAGAGTAACTAACTAAATAAACATCCTAATACCTAACCTTAGATGGTTCAAAGGGGTTGGGTTTTGTACTAATGACTTAAGGGTAATTAAGTCATTACCAAGGTCACTTAGTTAATTAAATTAGAAACTTAATTAATTAATTTTAATGAATGGTCAAAGCCGAGACCCTTAGAAAATTTTCAAAATTTGGAGAAGTCAAATGCTCTTCTTTTTTTAGTCAGTTTAGGAGGGGCATTTTTTGTAATTTAACTTAGTAAAAGACCCAATTAAGTGGAGGGTCTTATTGGACGACTATATATTGATATTAGGTCAGTTTTAGACCACTTTTAAATGTTCCAAATAAGATCAAACGAAAGGTATCTCAATCTCTCCAGAATGTTCTCTTATCCAAAATTCGTTGAAGAACAAGAAAATCTTAATAAAGAAGACGAAGGTTTCAAAGTTTTAAATCAGATTTTCGTGGATTATTCATCTATAAGGTATGGTTTTTTCACTCCTAGTATTCCTTTCCCCAAGACGTCCTTTCAAAATAAGTTGTCAAGAAATTTAATCTAGGATTTTTACTCTTCAAAATGGATTTTCTTTCTAATCCTAGATTTATGATTTCCAACGAAAAGTAAACGTTTTCCATAGCTAATTTCCCATGATTTGTTGAGTTGTTGATTAGTAATGTTTTAATGACGTTTGATACATGATATTTCTTTAAGTGATGGTTTCTAATGGGGTGTTTATGGTATTTGATAACGTGTAAATGTTGGGATTGGTATTAAGACTTGAATGAACCCTTTAACAACTCGTTTTCCCTTCTCCTACTCTTGCAGTGATCGTGTAATGATTTGATGATGTTTCTTGATATTTATTATTATTTTCACAAAGGATGTTATGAATTTGTAAGATGAAAAGGTCTTTGAATCATATGAAAGTATTCTAAGTTGTGATTACTCTAAACAATATTTTCTTAGCCCTATGAATCATGATGTTATGTTATGAAGTAATCGTGGATATTTTTTTATATGCATATGCCTTTTCTATAACATGTTAAATGTGGATGATGATACTCTACACGAAATTATAAGCTAAATGGATTCCTTGTCTCTTTATCAACAAGACTGATATGGTTATGTTAATCTCAGACAAAAAAAACACCACAAATTAGGGTTGCGCGAAGAAAGAAATCCTCTCTATCCTAAAAGAGATCATATCATTTAATACGGGAGTTAAACTATTATGACCTAGTAATTATGTGAAAGAAAACATAAGGTTTATTTCACGAAAAGGACATAAGCTAGCACCGATGGAATGTTAACGAAAGTGGTCCCTTACCTAGTGGATGTTCAACCATATTATCATGAGATTGAGGCTTCCCATAAAATGGTGGAACTATGGGTCTCTAATACATCGATCTCCTATTCTTGACTATGTTTCCACCATAGTATCCTATCAAGAGGATCCCGAAGCCTATGTCATGTAGTTCTACTTTGGACTTAGACCCACCTCTTTTCGGTGTGGGGAGACACGGATTCCATATTATCACAGATGGTCCATGTAAGTTTAAGGAGACAATGTTTCCTCTTTATAATAAAGAAATAGCAAGTAAGAGAACTTGACTAGGGTGATTGAAGGTTGTACTTAGAATAGGTAGAGTATGTAACTCTACCTCGACAATTGCACAGTTTTGATCTGAGGTGATGTTCTAGGAGATTATTCTTATGTAATATGATGACATGAAAGATATATGTTATGATACATGATGTTACTCTCATATAGTGTTAGTTATTATGATGAACTTGTTATTGGTTTATATTGCTATGTGAAGCGATGACTACTTATGTTACAAGTTATGTGAAGCAAAGATTTACTTATGGTCTCCTATATTATCTACTAGGTTGTGTGGGAGTTATGTGGCTTCACATTACCATTGCACTACTAGGTTGGAGTGGGATCATTGGTAAGTGTTTTTGTATTCTACACTATATGATCCATTGAATTTGAAAAGTTAATATGAATCTATGATAATGTGTCTTCGATTATGATCATGATTTAAGGTCATGGATTACTTAACTTGATATATGGTATGTGGAATGAAGACTTTTGTGTCACTTAACATGTTTTCTAAAGATATAATAAATGATCCTTTTCATGCATGTCCTTAAGTGTTATGTTTATACCCATACTTAGTACAATTGGCCCTAGTAACCCCATATAACTGTCATCATTACTAGGAATTCAGTCTCACCGTTGAAAGTTTAAAAGCCGGTCGATTTGAAAAGCTTCGAACACTTTCTCCAAGTCTTGGTATGTCCTCATGTTTGGAATACAATCATTTATTTTCTATCTTACGAAGACTTCAGTAGATATTTTGATTATCTATTTCCATCATGTTTTCTTTGGATTATTTTAGATTAAGGCCTATATTGCATATTGAATATTTATCGGCTAAGCCTAAATTTGAACTATCAAAATGTTTTATATTATATGAGACAATTCCTTAGAATATAGTACGGTTTATGAATGTTAAGTATGAAGTCTAACTATATTTCTATAGTATGTTAAAAGTTTTAATTTTTTCACTAAGTTTAATTGTATGATTGTGATGAATGCTAAGAAGAGGCTTGTCTGCGAGCTCTGAGAGGTTAACGACGCCAGTCTTGTCTGGGGTGTATTCTCAGGTTATGATAAACTTCGTATCAGAGCTTGAGGTTAAATATTCTTAGGGTCAATGTGTAACAACCCATTTAGTCGGTTTGAGCACTAGAACTTTTTATGTTAAAAAATACTTTTCGATTGATTTAAGTGGTTGTTTTGGACTATTTATAACTACCATTATGAAATTAGTGGGGTAATTTATTTAGTTTGTGGTTAAAGAAAAGATAATTTTATAATTAATAATGGGTCACTTTAATCACTTTAATAATTAGATAAGTATAATAATTAGGGTAATACATAGTCTCTAAAAAAAAGAAGAAAACAAAGGTCATCATAGAAACTTGTTGCGGCGTCAATTCCTACAACCAGGTAATAGTTATTAAAGCTTTAATCTTGGACGTGTATTAGCCAGATATATTCTCAAATAGTTTTTTGATATTACGTGGAGTAAATTTGATATTATTTAATTGTATAAGTCTTAATGATTTCATTAAAAAGACATGGAATAATGACTAATAATGTCATGATGGTAGGAAATAATGAGGTGATGATTTGAGGAATAAAATTTATATTATCATGGGATGAAAGGTTGTTCGTCTTCCAACTTTAAGTTACAGTATGTAACTTGACAATTTTGGGGTTCTTTGTTTTTTTGTTGTAGTTACTTAAGGCGAAACAGATTTAATACCGATCTATGGGTTCAATGCTAGTCAAACATTTATCTAATGCAAATAGTTCCTTCTATTTTATCTCCCATTTTCCCCGTGCTTCAGTATATGAATCCTGAGTAATATCTACAATGGTTTTCTATCTTTTCTTTGTTATATTTATATTTGAAGTACTCCTCCATAACTATGATCGTCTTGATCTTTTTTTTTGTTTCAATTATATATGAAGTCTTACGTTTCATCAGAAATATGTTTTGGTAATTTCTTCATAATTTTTTATATTTTTTTTACTGTTTCTTTATCTTAATTGTCAAAATAATATTCAACTCTTTTTTTAAGTTTTTTTATATAGTGGTTTTAAATGTTCTGCTAGGTTGTATGTATTCTCTTTTGTTCCTATCCTAAAAATGATTGTAATTTTCTGTCTTCTTTGATCGATTTTCATCAAGTGTGATTATTTTTTTTGTACTATATGGGTTTGGCATTTTTTATACCATTTTTACTATTTTGTATTCCTAAAATTCTATTTGTGTTTTCATTATTTTGCTTTACTTTTACTTAAGCCTAATACTGATTTTTATTATATGATGAGATTTTTCTAATAGTCGTATATGTTATTCTTGTGTTTTAGAATTAATAATGAGTCTCCATCTATGTATATAACAATTTTCTAATTGGTAAAAGAGAGTCACACCTAAAGTGTTGATATCCCTACCTGGTGATTTTTTATATCCAAAGTGTAATACCTCCAATTCATAGAAACCTTTCGGTACATTTGTAATGCTGTTATTTTTAGATTCCTTCCTTCTACTTTCATGTGGTACAATCCTGATTGCATCAAATTTGCTAAAGTATTGGTATTCCTTGTATTTGTCTTATTTAATAGTTTTTAGGTATTGTGTAATTAATACGTTTTAGTTTTGTGGCGTTTAGTATTGCGTTCTATACCATTCTACTCTTACCTCTTTTTGTTCACTATGTTTTATAACTATAAATAGCCGGCTTGTATGTTTACTATTACTTTCTTGTATATAATTTCTTTCTAATAGTTTCATTTATATGTATTTTGAATTCTTGTAGATCAATCAAAGTGGTATTTTAAATGGTTTTTTGGTGTTATTATACTGTTTTTCATCTATGGGGGATCTTAGTTCAATTTTTTACTTTGTTTTGTGTTTGTCCCCCTTGTAATGGGTCCTTAGTGGTATAATTGTTATAATTGTCATTAATTATTTAAATTTTGTCTATATTAACTCTAATAATCTCTGTTGTGTTTCTTGTTCTATATCTATATTTTTCATTCTTGACTTCATTTTTTCACTGCCTTTTTTACCATTCTATAGCTTTTCTTTGGTTTATTTTTTACTTTACGCTTTTCTCCTATTTGTTTTCCACAAGGTGTAGTAAAACACAATGTGTTTTTGTTATTATGTGTGGGATAATTTATCAAAAATGGCATTCCTAATAACATATCTTTTGTTTGTGAATTCGAAATTAGATTTCTTCTATTGTTAATATTTTATCCATATTGGTATTTTTATATTTTTTGCTTTATATTTTTATCATACTCTTTTCATATTAATCCTGTTTACTACCATGGGTGTTTTAATTTTTTCCTCATTTATCTTCTGTGAGCAAGTATATTTACATATGTTTTCTTCTGCCTCCTGGATCGATCATAGAGTATAATCTATGTTGTATATTCTCTATGATATTTTTGCAAGATATATTTTCATTATTTCATACTTGTTCTTTTAGGTTATCTTTTATTTTGCAGTTAATATGGTAATTGTTTCTGTTTTTTATATTGTATGGTTTAAATAACCTTTTCTACTAGCCATTTTATTCCTAACATTAGTTTAGAGTTTTCCTTGATATATTAATTTTAATTGTTATTTTTAAATGGTATTCACTAATTATTTCTTTTCTGTTGTTTGCTTCCTTGATTTAACTATTTCACTAGCTAATCCATGGGCATGTGTGTCCTGTTTTTAATTATTTCTTCTTTCTACTACTAGTTCTCTTATTATATGAATTTCTTCTTGTCCTGTATTTATTAAGATTCTATATTCCTTTGGCATTCTCCTGTTGTAATTATAATTATGCGGTGTTATTTCTTCTTAGTATTCCTGATTCCTGTTATATTTTCAGATTTCTTTTAGATGTGCTCATTCTTGATGATGTATTCTTTTTATTGTATTGGGGGTGTGCTTTTACTTGGTAATAGACTAGAGGTACTTAATCTTTCTTTTACTATTCTCAATTCGTCTTCATGTCAATTCTTTGTAACTATATCCTTATTAGCTATTACTGTAATTATCTTTCCCATGGATGTCTATTGTTATTTTATCCATTTTATTTTGTTTTCCATTATTTTATTTTTAGATTGTTCTATAACATAGATTTTTACAATCTTGCTGTGAATATCCTTGCTTCCTGGTGCTAATTTTATTCTGACATTTTCCAATAAATACTAGCAATTTATCTATATATGTATTATGTTATGTGCTACTGTATAGTTAGCACGCTATTATGAATTTAATTTTTTGGTATACTAATTCTTTCCGTTTAAACCTGCACTAATTAACCTTTTTTCCTATAGGATGTATTATTCTAATCATCTCAAACTATTGTCAATGGGTGTAGCTAGTCCTTCTCTAAAACATGCCTTTTATTAATATTATCTTTTTGCTCCTAAATGTACATATTTTATAGCTGCTTTATTTTTTTATTCTTGTATTTCTTTAATGTATTACTCTTTTACTTATAGAGGTAAATAGGCTTTTTCACTTTGTATTGCAAGCTATAACATGTTTCTTTCGAACTAACTACATAATATTCTCTTTTTTTGCATTTTAACCCGTTTTTTTATTTATGTATTTCATATCTTTTTCCAACACTTACATTAATTCTTTTCCTTTTTATTGTTCAAAAATTGTATTGTCAAATATACTTTTTTGGTGTGATATTTCTTCATTTTCATGATTTTCTTCAGTTATTATCTTTAATTCACTTTCATTCATTGTAATTTTTTCGTATGTTTTCATCACTATCTGGGGTTGATCTTTTCTCGTGTTTCATGTTTCCTATATCTGATACTCAGAGATTCTAACTCAGTTTCATTTAAACTCCTAATCTATGTATTCTATTATCTTGTCATTATTTTTCGTCATCTATTTATTACTTCTGCAATTGTTTTTCATTTTTTATATTTTTTGGTAATTTACAATCTTAGGATATGTGTCCCTATGTTTCCGCCCTTGTACATGTACATTGGGTATTTTTCTGTTTTGGTCTATATGGTCTTTTGTTTTATACTAATAAATTTTTATATAATATCTTCTTCTTGGTTGTTTTATTTTCTACTTAGTTCTATTTTTTGTATAATTTTTATATCTTTTGGTTTCTGTGTTTCGTGCATCCAAATTGGTGGTGCCATCTATTTTTGCAACATGATAGTTTTTTTATTTAGTAACTTTTTCCATTTTAATTTCTTTTTGGGTTTCACATATTTGGTTGTTCAACTCATTGGGATAAGAATTTTAATTCTAAGATGAAAGTATCTGTACGTCTTCATTTTTCCCAATCATTAATTACTTTTGTACTAATGTTCTGGTAATTTTTTTAAAATAAGTGTGGTTCTTACTTCTTTGCTTATTAAGATTATATTTTGCTTTGTAATAATATTCTTTAAATGGCAACAAGTATAATTGTTCTATTAACCATTTTACGTATAGTTACTTTTGTCAATTATTTTGTCTGTTATTATTCTTTCTTTTGTTTTGTTCCTTATATCTGATCTGTGGTCATAGACTCCAATTCACTTCTTATCACTGTTCATATTTATCGAATCTTTCTATATTTTGTTGCTTTGATGGAGACCATCCATTTTTTAATCATTTTCTAAGTTACTTCAAACTTTCTAAGTGGATGTTTCTATCCATAATTTAACTGTTCCTAGCAATGTTCTTCAATATATCTTGGTGTTTCTGTTGTTTTTATTTTATTATCTATTTAATGGTTAGATATATTCCTGTCCATAATAATACTGCTTGTTATATCTGTTATGCAGTCTAGATCTAAGAAATTATATTGTTCGCTTGTTGGTTTTGGCATCCAGTTTTTATTTAATCTACTATTTTGATATTGCCATGTTCTAAATGGACCAAGCCATCACCACCCAAATTCAAGCTATTACGGCTCAAGCTTATAGGGAGGTTGTTCCTCAAAAGAACCAACATGGTGGTACTATGACTAGCCATTTAAGAGACATTACGAGAGTGAATCCTCCAACCTACTTTATATCAAAAGATGATTAATACCCCCAAGATATCCTTGATAAAGTGTATAATATTTTTTCTACTATGGGGGTGAGTGCTGCAGAAATGGCTGATCTTCCTACCTATGAACTCAAGAACGTGGCTTAGACTTTGTACAATCAATGGAAGGATAGTAAGGCTTTAGCAGGTGGTTTCCTGACTTGGAAGATCTTAAAAGTGGAATTTTTGAAAGAATCTTCCCAGGGGAACAAAGTGAAGCTAAGGTATAGGAGTTCATCAACCATCCTTAAGGAGGTGTGAATGTTAAGGAATACTCGTTGAAGTCTAATAAGTTGTCCAAGTATGCTTCTTTTTTGGTTTCGAATAATAGATATGAAATGAGCCGTCATCAATGATTCATGGAAACATGGTTCTTTCTAGGTTTTAGGAATGGTTCCAGGCTCAACAACGTTTGAGGAAAGTCCGCCACGGAAAAGGAATAGGGAAATAGAAGAAGAAGGCAAAGGTCGTTTTAAAAGTAGTTCTTCTAAGACTGGGGCTTGATGGTCAAACATGCCTAAGTTTAGTGAAAAGGTTTTCAAAGCAGTTTTCCTCTATTTCTCCAAGAGAAATGATAGAGTTTCTAGTCCTAACCCTCAAGAGGGGAGAAATGTTGATCCACCAAAAGAGACACCAACTTGTGGTATGTTTTGTAAGAAACATATGGGTGAATGTCTTGTTGGTTCTAATAGTTGCTACGGTTTTTGAAAAGGTTTCCGTATGGTGAAAGATTGTCCTAATGTGAGAAGTCAAGTTAAGGGTAATAGCGAAGCTCAACCAAGCGATCCTAGTTCTGAAGCTCAAAAAATGAACCGTTTCTATGAACTCAAGGTTATGGGTTAATAGGAAAGGTCTCCCGACGTTGTGAGGGGTATGTTACTTGTTTTCACTGTAAATGTATGTGCATTGCTTGATCTAGGTGCTACTCTTTCTTTTGTTACACCTTTGGTAGCTAGGAAGTTTGATGTACTTCCCAATGTTTTGATTAAACCCATTTCGGTTTGTAACCCAATGGGTGACTCTGTAGTTACAAAAAGAGTCTTTAGGAAATGCCCTGTAATGCTGCCCAATAGAGTTACTCTTGATGATTAAATAGAACTTGACATGTTTGATTTTGATATCATCTTGGGTATGGATTGGCTTCACGATTGTTTTGCTTCCATCGATTCTAGAATAAGGGTAGTGAGATTTCAATTCACTAATGAACTCATTTTGGAGTGGAAAGGGCGAAAATATATGCCATGGGGTCAAATCATTTCTTTTTTAAAGGCTTGTAAGATGATAGCCAACGGTATTTTATACCATGTGGTGAGATTTAAGGACCTAGAATGTGAAACTCCTTCTATTGTGTCAGTCCCTATAGTGAAAAGAATTACCCAACTCATGATCGTGAGTTGGCTGCTGTAGTGTTTTTCCATAAAAATATGAATGCATTACTTGTATGGTGTGCATATTGATGTGTTTACTGACCATAAGAGTCATCAATATGTGTTCACACAAAAATAAGTTAAATTCTGACAGAAAAGATGGTTATAATTGTTAAAGGATTATGACATGAGTGTCTTTTATCACACCGGCAAAGCCAATGTGGTTGTCGATGCTTTGAGTAGAATAAGTATAGTTAGTGTGACTCATGTAGAAGAAGAGAAGAAAGAACATGTGAAAGATACTAGGGTTGTTCCCAATGAAATTGTCGAATGTTCATCTCCCTATTTATCCCTATTTCAGATTCTAGTAGTATGTATAATGCAAAGATCTACATTAATGAGTAATCAGGAAATTGACTTATTCTCTAAATAGGTGCATATGTCGGTAAATGATAATACCAACTTGAGTTTTAAGAAAATGCCTTCATGCTCTATCCTTGCACTTATGTGAAACAAGTATGCATATGTTTTCTTGATATTTTGTTGATGTCTTGAGAAGAATGATAGCATGGTATCTCTTTGATGCATTTTTTAGCTTATGAAAAGGTTGAGAAGGAAATTCCTCATTATGTGTCACGAATATGGAGCTCATATTTGTTTTGTATCAAGAATTGAGTACTATATGTAATGTTAT
Organism: Solanum habrochaites; assembly: GCA_027704765.1. Lineage (NCBI taxonomy): Eukaryota > Viridiplantae > Streptophyta > Magnoliopsida > Solanales > Solanaceae > Solanum > Solanum habrochaites. Next base: position 26,220,072 of record JAKWJA010002497.1, read on the forward strand.
GGTATGTTTATTTCCTACCCTCCAGAAGATTTTAAGAATCATTCGAGGACAAATGTTCCTAAGGGGGGGTATAAAGTAAAACTCCGGAAGTGCCATGTATCATTCTCGAAAATATACTTGTAGTGAAGAGTCTATTATGTTTTAAGATTATGCATTGGGAAACATAGGCATCCCAATGCCCATTATTGAGTAATATTGTGAATGTTAGAGAATATTTGCTTAAGGGTGTTAGATAATTTCTATGTATCAGCAAGTAACTTAAGATATAATTTGATGTCCAAATGCTCCAATACAAGCTTGTTTTGGAATTGTACCTTCCATGAAGACCCTAAGCTAAAATGCTTAATTCCTCAAGTCGCATATTAGGTACGAGGCATCCAAGTGTCAAACCTAGGTTCCATAGCAAATGATAATTTAAAATGATCATGTAGATTAATCAGTGCCCAAGGACATACTGAGGATTCTTGGGAAAATAAGAAATGCAAAGAAACACATGTGCTACCAGCCAAGAGACCAAGCGGCCAAGCCCAACCAAATTTTGTTAGGGCGGTTAGTGGCCAAGCACGCATTGGGTCAATCCACGTAGGGCCTAGATTTCTAACCAAAGATAGTCTCTTACTAACTTACCTAACTAGCTAACTAACCTAGGACTAACTAAAATACTAGGTGACACTAGCCGAGTAATTAAATAAAGAAAAATCCTAGTACATAACCTAGGATGGTCCAAAGGGGTTAGTTATTTTCCTAATGACTTAGGGGTACTTTAATAATTACCCTAGATCACTTAATTAATTAAATTATAGACATAGTTAATTAATTTAAATGCATACTCAAAGACGAGAGCTTTAGAAAAATTTTGGAATTTGAGAAGCCAAATGCTCTCCTATTTTTAGAAAATTTAGGAGGGGCATTTTTGGTAATTTAACTTATTAAAAGACCCAATTAAGTGGATGGTCTTATGGGACGATTATATACTGTTATTAGGTCATTTTGAGACCACTTTTACACCTCCCAAATCAGATCAAATAAAAATTCTATCAATCTCTCATGAACGTTATGTTTTACAAACTAAATTAAAGAACAAGAAATGCTTAAGGATGAAGACGAACGTTTCAAAGTTTCCAATCACATTTTCATGGATTGTTCATCTATAAGGTAAGGGTTTTCCACTCTTGGAGATTCCTTTCTACAGGATGCCCTTTCAATATAAGTGTTCAAGAACGTCAATACTACGGTTTTTACTCTACAAAATTGATTTTCTTCCTAACCCTAGATTTATAATTTCCAACGAAAAGTAAATTTTTCCCATAGCTAATTTCTCACGAGTTGTTTAGTATTGGATTTATAAGGATTGAATGACGTGTGATACATGATATTTTTCTAAATGATGGTTTCGAATGGGCTGTTTATTGTATTTGATAACGTGTAAATGTTAGAATTAGGATAAATAGTTGAATGAGACCTTTAATGACCTGTTTCCCTTCTCGTACACTATGAATTTATCTTGTACATGATTTGATGAGTTGTTGTTGACTATGTTATTGATTACTTCATTAAGTATGATTATGAATATTGTAAAATGAATAAGTTTCTTGGAATCCAGAGGTAAGTCTTCTAAAGTTATGATTACTCTACAATGTTTATGTTAGCCTGTGAATTACGATGTTATGTTATCAAAGTATGTATGGTGTTTTATGTATATATGTTGGGCTGTGAACATGTTAAATGTAATATCATGATAAGATTACAAAAACGCAAGCTATAATTCTCTTGTATGCTTTATACAAGATTACTATGTTATGTTAATCTCACATCTGAAGGGTTGCGATGAAAGGAAATTCTCATATAATCTTAATAGAGTTCATGATCATGTTTACACAGGGTTCACACCTCCTATGAACCGATAATACGTGTTATGATAAAACAAAACTTAAAGATATTTCAAAAAGGGACTTCATCTAGCATCGATGGACTAGATTATGAAAATGTCCTTCCCTAGTGGAGTAGGCTTCACATGATTCTCAGGATATTGCGCTGTCCATGTAATGTTGGAACTAGGTTTCTAATACATTCTCCTATTTCTTGAACTATGTTTTCCAAAGGATACTACTAGTGGATCCACATTGAAATCTATGTCATTAGGTTTCTACTTTGTCCTGTAGAACCACCCTCTTTCGCTGTGGGGGAAGATACCAAATTCCATGTTTAGCTCACATGGTCTATGTCGGTTAAGACGAATGTACCCTCATGTAAAAAGAGACTAGGGTTACTTGAGGAGTTTGATTAGTATAGGTAGGGGTATGGGATTCTAACTAGACATTGCACAATTGACTCTAAGGGAAGTTCTAGGAGATTGTTCTTATGTAATATGATGACATGAAAGATATATGTTATAATACATGATGTTACTCTTATATTGTGTTAGTTATTCAGATGAACATGTTATTGGTTTATATTGGTACATAAAGTGATCCCTACTTATGTTACAAGTTATAAGAAGCAAAGCTTTAATTATGGTCTCCAATCTTATCTACTTAGTTGTGTGGGGTTGTGGGGCTGCACATGACCATTGCACTTGTTGGTCGGGTATGGGATCATTGGTGAGTGTTTTGTATGCTACGCTATATGATCTTTTGAATGTAAAACGTTACTATGACTATGATAATGTGTCTTCAATTATGATCATGATTTTAGTTGATGGAATCCTTAACTTGTATATGATATATGATATGTTCATTGAAGACTTGCACATGACATAACATGCTTTCTAAAGATATGATAAATGATCTTTTTTCATGCATTTCCTTAAGTGTTATGTGCTATACCCATACTTAGTACAATTTGCGTACTAACCCCATTAATTCATATTACAATAAATATAGGTTCCGGCCGTTGAAGTTTAAGTAGGTCAATTTGAAGAAGCTTGCAACTCTTTCTCCAAGTCTTGGTAGGTCCTCATGGTAAAGACGCTATCATTTTTTTTCCATCATACAAAGACATTAGTAGATATTAGGATTATCTATTTCAATCATGTTTTCTTTGGATCTTTTTGTATTATGTCCTATATGGCATATGGACTATTTATTGGCAAAGTCCAGATTTGAAAATAATTGTGATTTTCTATATATACATACATATATATCATATATAATATATATATATATATATATGTATATATATATATATATATATATGTATATATTTTTATATAAGAGATTCCTTCGATATCGTATGTGGTTTTTAAATGTAAAGTATGGGTTTAAGTTAACTTCAAAAATTAATGTTAAAAGTATAATTTTTCCGCTAAATTTAAATGTATGATTGTGATGAAAGGTAAGAAGAGTCTTGTATGTGACGTTTGAGAGGTTATCGAACTCAGTTCATCTGTGGTGTATTCTCCAGGTGTGACAGAATGTTAAGTGACTTTGTTATGTCAAGACATGGATTTATGACTATGCATGTGAGTTACACTTAGGGATTCTAAATGAGATTACTTAGTATATGTGGGGGTACGGGACTCCATGTGTTCTTTGAAAATGTAAGCTTGTGAAGGGGTTGTGAGGGTCCTTTTGCTATTATATGAACTAAATGATTTATGACTAAGGTTTTAGTAAAAAGGAAAGAGTCCTTATGTGTTGGTATGATGTATGTGGATTTATGTTTAGTTATGAATGAAAGTGTTAGGAGTTGTTAAATATGTTACGCCTAGTCTTGGGTGACTTCTTAGGTATACTTGGTTAAGTAGTATTATGGGATGCTACCTACTTATTGAACTAGTGTGACTTATGAGTTGTCTTAGGTGATGGTCGGTATATTAATGTTGATGTCTATTAAGTGTTTAAGAGTTATGAATGTATGTCATTGTGTGATGAATCATATTATGAAAGTCTACTATAAAGTGATCTTAAGGTGATTCATTGTACTATGTACACTTAAGGGTTAATCAAGGAAAAAAGTAAAGTACAATAGAGGTAATGCGTTGTATGTATTGAATATGAGTCGAAGTATAATAACTAGCTTTATGTGCTATTATGAGTATTATCCATGTCAATACGATGTATGTGGACTATATTGAGCTAATATGTGCCTATGATCATGAAGGTTACTAAAAGACATGTTGCACGATTTCAAATAAAATGTCCTCTTTAAATGCATGTTTTTGCATGGTTTACATACTTAGTGCATTCTTTTACCAATATTATTCTTATTCATATTTTTACACAAATTATAGGTAGTGATGGATAGAGGATGTATCGTAAGTGAGGAGGTTGCATAGATCTCCCAAGTTCATGTAAAGGGACTCTAATGATTCAAGCGTTGCCTACTTCAAGATTTTTCTTTAAGTTAATGTAATAGATAAAATTTATATTTTATATTGTCAAGGGTTGTGTCCTTATTCTATTCTATTTATTTGTGTCTTTCAATGGCAAAGAGACTTAGAGTCTACTTATGTACTAATTTTGTTTTATATTAATATGAAGTATTGATTCTAGCATATGACGTTCTATAAAAATATTTAAATTGTCCGCTTTTTTTACTATGATTATGCAATGAGAAATGTCTAAGGGTTTGTCTAAATCTGTAAAAGTTCTAGTACACCATGTGGTGATCTAATAATACTCTAACTTCTAGGGGGTTCTTTGGGTCATTACAATACTATGATTCTAGGGTGAAAGTGTATTCTCATATAAATAATCTAAGAGCTTTATGTCAAATTTAATTGAACTAATATGAATTAGTCTTCACACATGTGGATAAAATTAAGAGAACAATCGTAAAAAGTTTTGAAGTTTACTATGAACTGAGTGGATACGTATGATTAGTAAAAGTGACTCCCGCAAATGTAATAGGCTGAGTAATCCAAGTTATTACTCATTAGATTGAAGCGTTCCCTCTAATGCAATAGGAAGGGTTTCTAGAAGAAATCTTACTATTCCTTAACTAATTTCCTTTGTGGGAAATAGCTAGTAGATCCACATAGTTGCTAGTTTCTAGGTTTCACCTTGGCAAGTGGAATACCCTTTTTCATTGTGGGGCTTTATGACACTGGATTCCATTAAAATCTCTCATGGTCTACATCGGTTATAGTTTCTCTTCCCTAAAGTAACAAAGTGAACTACAGATGAAGAAGTAAGAACTAATCTATGATCTCCTAATAAGGTTACTAAATACAAATATGGTTATGGGACTTCACTTATACATTGCACAAGTAGACTTAGAGGGTCATCCTAGGTGGTTCCTTGTAATTATAAAATGATAATGATAGCATGTCTATTAAATTGAACGTAAAGTTAGCATGTCTGACAAACGTGATTTCTATGGGAATGCTTGGTAGGGTTGGTAATATGGGATGCTAACTCTTGATTGACAAGTCGACCCTAAGAAGTGCTTATGTCATGATTGTGTTGAAATTATGATATTATTGTGGTATTGGTTTATATGATGTGTTGATTATGCAAATGGCTTTCCAAAACCTCGTGTATGCATACTTTATATGAAATTGTTGTTTTCTCATGTTTTAAAAGTTTTTATGTGTTTCTTCATTCTTAGTGCATTCATTTTACTAATCCCTTTTCTCCCTAATTTATTATGAGTATAGTTTTTGGCTAGTTGGTTGTTACTCGATTGTTGATGTAAAATTGGACTTCTTGTATCCAAGATATTGTAGTAGGTCCTCAAATATTCGAGGACATATGAACTATTGGACACTTTATATGTCTCTATTGATGTAATAGAATTTGTAATATCTCTCAAGTACGTTTTTTCTAAAGACTATTGTGTCTAAGGGATAAGGATCCTATTTGGAAACTTTGTGAAACTCTTATAAATAGATGGTGTTGTGATAAAATATTAGAATATAGTAATAAATTACTTGAATTTGCTAAACGAGAAGTCTATATCAACATTATTATGTGAGGAGCCTATGTAAACTCCATATAAGATATGTGAGAATCTAAGAATACTTCATTAATAGAAGTTTTAAATATTGTGGATTATTTTAAGTACATTATGCCATGATGATTATACAAGGAGACTCGTATGAGACCTCTTCGAGGTCGAATACGCCCGTGACGTCAAGGGGGTACTCCTCGGTCGCTACAATTACAATGTGTCTCATATATAAAATGCAATGAAGTCTTGGTAATAGAAAACACGAAAACTAGAGTTAATCTTCTTCAACCTCGAACTTGAGGACACACAAACATAGGATCTTCAATTCATGTTCACCAAGAAGGAGTGGAATATATTCAATTGCCCGAACATACACGTCATGTAGAAATAGAAAAGAATATGGGTTAGTACAAAGCACATGTACTATGTATGGAAACATATGCAAGTAAATAATCGAAAATATTCACAAAGAGACCTTTTGTCTATAAGCATGCCAAGTTACTTTAAAAGCTTTCATGTACATTTAAAGAACATAAATGCTAGGACCCAAAGTATCCTTTAGGCGTAACCGGCATCATCATCCTATAAGTGGACTAAGACAAGCTGCTATCATACATTTTAGCACATCATAGGTCAAAATTTCGAAATAATTAAAAAACCTTACGTATGGATTTTACATAGAATCCTTACACATGAAGTGTACATAGACTTATCTTTTACCGTAACAAATAAAATAGCAGTCTAAAGTCTCATCTCACATTTAAAAAATCTACAAGAGTATGAATCACACATATGGAGTTTACATAGACTCCTCACATATGAAGTGTACATAGACTTCTCTTTTACCATAACAAATCATATAGAAGTCTAAAGTCTCATCTCACATTTAAACCATCTACAAGAGTATGAATCACAATAATTTGGGAATAACCCTTAGTCTATTACAATATACCATATAGGGTACAATGAAAGCCTCAACATGAGATTGAAATAATTGTTTGAAAAAATAAACAAAACTAATAATGCTTTATGAGTGGTTTTATCCTCGGAACTCAATAGACTTGACCAATTGACTTAGCAAAAAGCTAAGTCTACTTCTTCAATGACGATGAATCTCTTCAACCGACCGAACCTAAAATATTTGGGAAAATGGAGAAAATATTGGTTAGTACAAACCTCATGTAATAAGTATGACTCCTATACACAAATTCATCAATGCATTAGAAAAGGACAATTTAGTGAAAAATCATGTTTTCTATCAATTTAACTCAGCAAGCATATATAAAAAGCATAATAAGTCAATTTAACATAATAGTAACCCAACACATAGATCACCCAAGAAATACTTGTACAATGCGAAAGATAGAACCCCATAATCGTATAAAAGGCTAAATATCACATTAAGTAACCAACTTCATAATTACAACATATTCTTATAATTCATCATAACGTGATTAAATACATGAATAATACTCACAACTTTTCAACGAAATCATAATCATAGTCATAATCATAAAAAGAACGCTACAAGAGCCATTCCTTAGGATCGCACATGTGCAATGAGTAAGAGAAGTCCCATACCGTCCCTTACCATATGTAGTAGCCCTCATGAAAAACCTAATAACAGTTGTCATACTTAATTGTTCATTTATCTTTACATTAGGGAGGTTCAACAATTAACATGAGTCCATGTGAGCTAAATGGAATCAGGTGTTCTACTACCACAACGAAAAGACAGGGGTAACAATTCCTTAAGGTATAACCATTCGTATGTAGCTATGAAGATGGATCACCTAAGATAGAGTCCTATGTGGGCACATAATTAAGGGTGAAGGAGATTCTTGCTCGAAACCTTAACTTACTAACGTGGTGATTTCCATCTCATAAGACAACACATAATTAGGGAATCATGACTTACTAAGGTGAGGAAACCTATGTGGGAGGTCGGACTTACTAATGTGAGACCTCCATCTCATTTACACGCCCTTTTGGTGTTTACTAATTATTCCCTTATCATAGGTGACCAAAAGTGAGAACTATCCTTTCACTTTATTCACAATGACAAGCGAAAAAAACTTTCACTCAATCCTTCATCATGTTCATGAGAAACTACATTCAATCACATATGATCATACTATATCATGAACATATAATTCATAACCAATATATGTGTCCAGAGTTAGGGTTGAGGGAACCATGTCATTAAAATCAGAAAAAAACATTGGCTATAGCATCATTTTAATATATGTCATTTCACCTTTTATAATTGAGATCAAAGAAGAATCAAGATCCTACCTCATTGCCCTTCACGGGACTTCACCCTTCAACACCAAAGAATTCACAACGAACATATGAAATAAAAAAATTCATGAATAATTATCATAACTAAAATCAATATAAACAAGTGACATGTTGATCACCCTCAACAATTCACCTTCATTAATACAAAAATTTAGGGATTTGGGGAAGGAAATGGGTAAAGGGAAAAATCGTAGGAATTCATAAATTAACCATCAATTCATATATAAACGACTTTAATTCATCATAATTTATAAAAATCGATTCGCAATATCATTTTATAAAGAAGACCCATGTGAAGAGAAAAATTCTTGTTTTGGGGGAATCTACAAATCATCTTTTGAAGGACCTCTTCGGGAAAGGAACCCCAAGAGTAAAATAAACCAAACCTTATATATGATAAAGAAACTAAATTGGGTATAAACTTGGGGGATTTGGTCTTCTTCTTCAAGCTTAAAAATTTCTTCAATGGAGGATTAGAAGAGCAAATGTAGTGAGAAGGGAGGATGAGTGAAGAGAGAATGTACATAGAAGGGACAACATTTCGGATTTGTTTTTGGATTTTTATTTAAGTGAGTAATTGTGAGAAATTTAATTAAATAATATATATTCCACTCTATGAAATAATCAAAAGACACCTCACTTAGATTTACAATTTAATGAGGTTAAACTCGAATTCTATTTTAAGATTTTTCATCGGGGAACAAGTCCACGTCGCGAAGCTGTTCCAAAAATATTTCTAAAATTTATTTTTCATAACAGTAGAGTCTGAGACCTGTATACTATGAGAGATTCTCTTTTTCCCACCAATATCAAAAATTGCTTTCTCTAAGCAGCTTGCTTGGTCCAATGTGGGGTCCCTTCGTGGACCCCTCGGGCAATCCTTGGGGGGTCGGACTTGAATATTTCCACACTATATACTAGGTTTTACTTATTTAAAGTCATTTTAGATGGTTTGGAAGTAATATGGCCCTCCAAAACATTCACCAAACCTTGGGACGTCAACTAGTTAAATATTGATTGTTTTCCGAATGTTTAGGCTTTTCCTTAATGATATGACTCCAATGCTTATCAGACAGGTTATTTATACTTATTTAGGTCTAAAAAAATCATTGATCAATATATAAGGCTCTAGTATGAGTCAATCAGTTTTTTGGTTGTGTAAATACTCCCCCACATAGGAACATTTGTCCCGAGTGAAAGTCTAAAACTTTTTATAGGAAGATATGACTCAAGACTGGAAGACAACCAACCAACAGTATAATAATGAGGTAAAACTCAAAGGATGAAAAATCATCCTCCTTTTAATAAATAACATAGAATCAACATATAGGAATTTAACCCACACATACCATAACAAAAGCTCAACTTTTCAAATCAAATAAGGAGGTACCACTTTCTCCTATTCAATTTGAGCTCAGTATGAACATTAAATGTTGACATGTTGATTTATGATCAAAACAATATGAAACATGATCATTATAATCTTCTATAAGAACTTATCGAAGAACACTTACATAAGTTAAATCCAACACAATAAACATGTTTCATTTAAAGAAAAGAACTCAACTTAGGCATGCATTTCTACAATAATATGCACATATATTTAGAAAAACATGTTAAGATCTATAGTAGTCATATTAGTCATATAGGGAACTACTAACCTCAATCTTGGGTAGGAGTAACGGGGAAAGATGATGACAGATGGACATTATATGGGCCTCGGATTTCGATGTTGCACTCTCAACAAGGTGGTTCCTCCATAGAACCTTTACGGAGGCAATCTCCTTATTCATGAATTTCTTAACTTGGTGATGCAAAATCTCAAACGAGACCTCTTCTTAAGAATGGTCCTCCTTTACCCCCAAACATTCTAGAGGAAGAACGGAAACTGCATCACATAAACACTTCTTAAGCATAGAAAATGGAACACCGAATGAATCATGGACAAATCATTTGGCAACCTCAACTCATAGGACTAAGCATCCCCTTCATTCCAAACCTCATCAACCCTTCATGGGTAAAATTTCCAAATAGACCAAATATCCTACTCCAAATTCAAGGTCCCTCTTTCTATTGTTGGCATAAGATTTTTGTCGACTTTGAGTCTCTTTTAGTCTATCCCTTATAACCCGAACCTTCTCTAGAGCTTCATAAACAAAATCTGGACTAAGAAGGTGAAACTCATATACAACATATCATCAAAACGGGGATCTACACCTCCTCACATAAAGTGCCTTGAAGGGTGCCATAGAATAGTTGAGTGGTAGCTATTATTGTAGGAGAATTATATCAAGTGTAGGTGGTCATTCCAATTACCTTTGAAATTGATGACACATTTCCTCAACATATCCTCAAGAGTTTCAATAGTTTTTCTGCTTGACTAATCATATTGGGATGAAAAGCTCTACTAAGATTCATTTTCATACAAATACCACCTTGGGAAGCTTTCCAAAAATAAGAGGTAAATTAACTGCCTCGATCCAAAATAATGGACAAACGGGCTCCATGTAACTTCACTATCTCTTTGATAATCCATTTGGCATAGTCTTCTGTCGAATATGTCACTTTGATGTTAAGAAAATGTGTGAACTTTGTTACCCTATCCACGATGACCCATATCAAGTCATGTTGACTTTAATAGTAAGATGGAACCCTACTACACAATCCATGTTAATATCCTCCCATTTCCATGTATCAATATTTATATTTCGGTCACGCCACCCAGCCTTTGATTCTCCGCTTTGACTTGTTGGCAATTTGGACATTTACCAAAAAAATCCGCTATATCTATTTTCATACCCATCCACCAATATGTTTCTCTTAAGTCGCGATACATCTTTGTAACACCCAGGTGTATAGAATATCGGGAGCCATGAGCCTCTTCCATGATCAATTTCCTTTAACCATCCACATCCGGTACACACAACCTTCTTTGGTGCCTCAATACCCCATCTTCTCCTTGAAAGAAAGACTCATTATACTAACTAATGACTGTTTCGTTCAACTCCATTAATTGGGGATCAGTTGCTTGGATTTCACCCCAACCACTAAAGATGGATCGGAGTTATGGAAGACCACAAAACTACCCTGTGAGAGTCTTCTAGTCGTACACCCTAATGAGCCAACCTATGAACCTTTTTTACTAGCTCCGTCTTATCATTAATCACATGAGTCACACTACCCATGGACACTCTAATCAAAGAATGTTCTACCAAATTAACTTTTCCGAGATGGAAAAGGACGCTCATGTCATAGTCTTTTAAAAGTTCTAATTGTCTTCTTTGACGTACATTCAAATATCTTTTGGCAAACACATATTGTAAACTCTTTTGATCGGTGAATACATCAACATGTACCCCATATAAATAATTTCTCAAAATTTTCAATGCAAATAATACAAAAGAAGGCTTGAGGTCATGAGTTGGGTAATTCTTCTCATGTGGCTTGAGTTGTCTCGAGACATATGCTATGACTTTACCATGTTACCTGAGTAAATATACTAGACACACTCGGGAGGCATAACAACAAACCACAAACCCTTCGATACCCTCCAATAAAGTCAATACCAGAACGGAGGTGAGTCTATCTTTCAATAATTGGAAACTTTTTTCAAATGATTATTACCAATCAAGTTTGGTTTTTTTTGGGTTAAAGTTGTTAATGGAGATACGATAGGCGAGAATCCCTCAACAAACCTCCAATTGTAACGGGCCAACCTTAGAAAACTTTGGATGTAGGTAGGACTCAACGGTCTAGGCCAACTTTTGACCACTTCCATCTTCCTTAGATCAACCTCGACCCATTCACTAGAGACAATGTGACAAAGAAAGTCAACCGATCTAAACAAAAACTCACACTTGTTAAACTTAGCAAAAACTTGGTCATCCTTGAGAACATGCAAAACTATTCTGATGTGTCGCATATGACCAATTTAACTCCTAGAGTATATCAAAATTTCATAAATAAATACAATCACGAACAAATCAATATACTTTCTAAAAACATGATTCATATTTTCCATGAAGGCCGGCAAGGCAATTATTAGACCAAATGGAATCACTAGGAATTCAAAGTGACCAAATCTTGTTCGGAATGCCATTTTTGAAATATCAACCTCCCTCACTCTATGTTTATGCTAACCCTACCTCAAGTCAATATTTTAAAAATAGCTTGCTCCTTGGAGTTGAAAAAATAAGTCATCAATCCTAGGAAGCGGGTACTTATTCTTTATAGTGACTTTGTTTAATTGACGATAGTCGATTCACATGCTCAACGACCCCTCCTTCTTTTCTACAAACAATACATGAGCAACCCACGACAATATGCTTAGTTAAATGAAGCCTTTATCGAAAAAATATTTGAGTTGAGCCTTGATATCCTTCAGCTCTGTCGGGAAAATCCAATATGAAGGAATTGAAATAGGTTGCGTATATTGCAACAAGTCTATGTCGAAGTCAATCTCCCATTCTGATGGAATTCTGGGAAGGTCATTGGGAAAGACCTTCGGAAATTCCCTAAACATGGGTACCGACTCTATGGAGGGACTTCGGGTTCAAGATCCCTAACTCTTACTGTGGTAGAGACAACCCTTTGCAATCAATTCACAAGCTTTTAGAAATGAGATGATCTTAGCCCTAGGATTTCAGTTTCCTCCCTTCCACCAAAAAATGTATTCATTTGGGAATTGAAATTTCACTATCCTTGTCCTATTATCAATAGAGGCAAAGGAAGTATGCAACCAATCCATACCCAACATAACATTAGAATCTAGTATATCAAGTTCTATCAGGTCAACTAATGTAAGTCTATTAGACAACCTTTATAGACTCTATTAACCACCACGAAATCACCCACTGGGGTAGAAATCGGAAAATGTTTGTCTAATATGTCGGGTAGTATTTCAAATTTCATGAGTACAAGAGGACTAATAAAAGAAAATGTAGCTTACAATTCCAACAAAACATATATATCAAAGAAAAATAATTTTAACATAGAGGTGACGACATCCGCTGCTCTCTCTTGAACACTTCGGGATTGTAGAGAATAAGAGTGATTCTTCATAGGAGCATTCGGTTTTGGGGAATTTTCTTGAACTTGAGAATTTTCCCTTCCTTTGGTCTTTATTATTTGAAAACCTCTCTTCATGTGACCATTCTTTCCATAACCATTGACATTACCCGTGCCTACTACGCACTTACCATCATTTTTTCTACAACATTTTGAACAAAGAGGATTCTCAATGTAAGAACCACCAACTTTCCCCGCTTAGGGATTAAGAGAAGACACCTTACTCTTCTTAAACCTTAGAGCATTAGGAAGGCCTTGGTTTGTAAATATCCTTTTGAACTTTGGTTTGTCTTCCATACATAACCTAATCTTAGAAGAATTCCCTTTTTCGGTTGTCACCTTCTACAACTCCCTACCATCTAACTTATGGTTTTCCTCCTCAATTTGTTCGGCATAAACTATAAAAGGAGATATGTCCATTCTAAGAATCAACATAGATGTCCTACATTCATTAAGCACAAGATCGAATATCCCCATGAAAAATTTGTTCATCTTGGCCCAAGAATCTTACACCACAGTTGAAACATACTTGGATAGTTCAGTTAACTTGAAACTACGCTCCTTCATGATCATACCCCCTTGAAGAAGGTTGATGATTTTTTTGCATTTTTCTCTCTCTTAGTTCCAAGGGAATGAACCTACCAATGAAAGACATCTTGAAAGCTCCCCAAGTAATTCGGCCTACTATAACCAGCCTTTCATCCTTCCATTGCTCATACCACACTTGAGATATCTATTTTAGTTAGTAGGTGCCTAGTTTCGCTTTTTCTTTTGAAGAAGCACCCATAGCATCAATGACTTTGCACACTTCATCAATGAACCCTTGTGGGTCCTCCTCCACCTTACAACCATAAAAAATAGGGGGATTCATCCTTGTGAAATCACTAATCCATGAAGACGTGGTATTAGCATTTGGATTCACTTGAAACATTGTATCCCTATAAACTTCAGTAGCCAACACTTGAGTCAAGATATGAATGGCCGACCTCATCTTAACATTAGGCATAGACCCTTATTCAATAGGAACTTGAGGGTTTTAAGGAGCTTGAGGGGGAACCGCCTCATTCAAATTCTCCTATGCGGCTCTTAGAGAATTGTTCCTCCTTTTATTCATTTCCTATAGGCACAATAAAAGATTAGAATAAAAGGACTTGAAAGAGTTTAGACTCTTAGGCAACACTAAGGAATAACAAGAGAGTGAGAGTTCCTCAGCTTCACATAGTATCTCATTCATAATTGTTGCACGCTTCACAATTATGAATAAGACCTCACATAGATATTGTTTAGTGAGACATCAATATTAATATTATTAAATCTCATGCTCTGGTACCAAGTATGCTACCACCCAAAGTATCCCTTAGGCATAACCGGCGTCGTCATCCTCTAAGAGGACTAAGACAAGCCCTTATCATACATCATAGCACATCATAGGTAAAAATTTTGGAATAATAAAAAACATTATATATGGAGTTTACATACACTCCTCATGTACATAGAATTCTCTTTTAGCATAACAATTCATATAGAAGTCTAAAGTCTTATCTCACGTATAAACCATTTATAAGAATACGAATCACAATAGTTTGGGCATAGCTCTTAGTCTATAACCATATGACATATAGGCTACAATGAAAGTTTAAACAAGAGAATGGAATAATTGTTTAAAAAAATAGACAAAACTAATAAGGCTTGATGAATAATTTTATCATTGAAAATAAAAAGGACTCACCAACTGACTTTGGAAAAAACCAAGTCATCTTATTCAATAACTACGAGTCTCCTCAATTAGCAGAACCTAAAAAGTTTGGGAAAAAGAAAGATAATATAGGTAATTAGAACAAAACAGGTGTACTATGTATTGCTCCTATGCACAAAATCATCAATGCATGAGAAAAGGACAATTTGGTCAAAAATCATGTTTTTTTATCAATTTAACTCAACATGCATATATATGAAGCATAATAAGTCAAATCAACATAATAGTAACCCAATACATAGATCACCGAAGCAATATTTGTGCAATGCCAAACATAGAACCCCATAATCCTATCCAATAATGAATATCACATTGAGAAAACAAGTTCATACTTACAACATATTCTTTGAATTCATCATAACATAATTAATTACATGAATAATACTCATAGCTTATTAACATAATCATAATCATAGTCATTCATAAAAAGAACATTACTAGAACGTTCCCTTAGGATATAACATTCGTAATGAGTAATAGAAGTCCCATCCACTCCCTTACCCTATATATTAGCCTTCTAGACAACCCTAATAATAGTTCTTATACTTAACTTGTTCATTTTATTTTACATTATGGAAAGAAGTGCAATAACAAAAATGGGACCATGTGAGCTACATGAAATCCGGTGTTCTACTTCCACACCAAAAAGAAGTTAACACTTGCCTAAGGTGTAGCCACGTACGCATCGCTCTAGGTGGATCCACTAAACTAGAGTCCTATGTGGGCACATATTTAAAGGTAAAGGAGATTTTTGGTAGAAACCTTGACTTACTAAGGTGGAGGTTTCCATATCATGAGACAACACATAATTAGGGAACCCAGAGTTAGTAATGTGAGGAAACCCATGTGGGAGTCCACACTTACTAACATGAGACCTTCACCTCTTTTACATGCCCTTTCGGTGTTAAGAAATTATTTCCTTTAGTAATAAAACTATTTCATAATACAATTTCACTTTAGTATCTTATAGACCCCTATGTAAACATCTTATCATAATATCTCATAGGTGACCAACAGTAAAAGTTGTTCCCCATGGAAGCTTGCTTGGTTGAATGTGGGGTCCCTTCGTGGTCCGCTCGGGCGATATTTTGGGAATTGGACCTAAAATCTTTCACCCTATATACTAGTTTTTACTTATTTAAAGTAATTTAACAAGTTTTGTACTTCATATGACCCTCTAAATTGTTCAAAAAACCTAGGGACGTCAACTAGGTAAATTTCTCTAGTTTTTGTGACGTTAATCATTTTCTTTAATTGTAACATTCCAGAAAATATACCCGTCTAGTGAAGGGCCTGTTAAGTTTTAAGAATAGTTATACAGGGTAAATAGGCATACCAAAGCCCCATATTTAGAAATATTAGGCATATTAGAAAATTATGGGCATCCTAGAAAATATTATCTTAAAATTTATTAGTTAATTTCTTAACACTAATTAGCTTGTTTGCAAAATATACCTTCCATAAATACCCTAAGCTAAAAATAATATTTCATAATAGTAACATATTAGGTACTAGGCATCCAAGTGTTAAGCCTGGTACCATAGCACATGACCATTTAAAATGATCATGTGGATTAAGTAGTGCACAATGAAATAATGAAGATCTTTAGGGCAATAAGTAAACATTCCAAATGAATCATCAAAAATTGTTAGTTAGGAGAGTACAATAAACCCATGTGCAAGCAGATGGGTAGAAATGGCCAAGGAGGGGATCACCCTAACAAAATTTTTTTAGGGTAGTTAGGGGGTAGGCGTGCACATGGGTTCACCCATGTGGGGCCTATCTCTCTTACTAATTATAGACTCTAACCTACTGATATAACGAAATAACTAACCTAGTATAAAAAAAAATGATATAGTACACCCGAAAACCTACGACTTAATTGGGTGACACTAACCTAGTAACTAATTGAAGAGACAACGTAGTGTCTAACCTAGGATGATCCAAAGATTTAGTTATGGTCCTAACGACTTGAGGGTAATTTAGTAGTTACCCTAGGTCACCAAATTAATTAAATTAGCAAGTTAATCAATTAAATTAAAGGGGTCAAACCGAAATTCTTACACTAACATAGTATAACTCAAGAAATATCCTAGTACTTAACCTAGGATTGTCCAAAAGGGTTAGTTAAGCTTCCAATGACTTAGGGGTAATTTTTTAATCATCCTAGGTCCCTTAATTAACAAAACTATTCATTCAATTAATAAATTTAAAGTTGTCAAAACGAAATCTTAAGGAACAATTTCAAATTTGACTAAGTGTTGTGTTTTACTAGTTCTAGTTAATCTAGGAGGGGCTTTTTAGTAATTAATTGATGTAACATTCAAGAAAATATACCCATATAGTGAAGGTCCTATTATGTCTTAAAAATAGGTATTGGGGGTAACTAGGCTTCCCAGTGCCCAATATTTAGATATATTGGGCATATTAGAAAATTATGAGCATAGTAGAAAATATTAGGTTAAAGGGTATTATCCAATTTCCTACCAGTAATAAGATTTTTTTTGAAATGTACATGCAATAAAGACCCTAATATAAAAATCTTGTTTCGTAATAGTAACAAATTAGGTAATAGGCATCCAAGTGTCAAGCCTAGTAACATCGTACATGACCATTTAAAATGATCATGCATATTAAGTTGTGCCAAGGACAAAGTTAGGATCCTCGGGACACTAAGTAATCATTCCAAATGAACCATCAAGAATAGTTCGATTGGAAAGTACAAGAAACCATATGCAATCACATGGGTATAAACGACCAATGAGGAGACCACCCTAATCGAAATTGGTTAGGGTAGTTAGGGGTTAGGGGCATGCACATTGGTTCACCCATGTGGGGCCTCGCTCTCAAACTAATATTAGAACATAACCTAATCACCTAACTAACTAACTAACATAGGACAGAGAAATATAAATTATCTAGTACACTCGACAACCTAAGATTTAATTGGGTGTCACTAACCTAGTAACTAATTAAAGAGACAACCTAGCAGCTAACCTAGGAATGTCCAAAGTGTTAGTTATGGTCCTAACGACTTGAGGATACTTTAGTAATTACCCTAGGTCACCTAATTACTTAAATTTTCAAGTGTAGTAATTATATTAAAGGGGCCAAACTGAAATTCATACACTAACCTAGTATAACTCAAGAAACATCCTAGTACTTATCCTAGGATGGTCCAAAAGGGCAGTTAAGGTTCCAATGACTTAGGGGTACTTTAGTTATTATCGTAGGTCCCTTAATTAAATAAATTTGAAGTGGTAGAATGAAATGCTTAGGAAAAATTTCAGATTTGACTAAGTGTTTTGTTTTCCTAGTTCTTGTCAATCTAGGAGGGGTTTTTAATTAATTAAATAAATAATTTATTTAATTTAATAATCCTAAGTTTAAAGAGTCAAGATCAGTTCCTTAACCTAAAAACTCACGATCCAATACATAGAAAACATGGCGCTAAAACAGTAAGCAAAAAGGTAGAAAGTTCATCGACTATTTGGGTGAATTGAAGGTATTCTTCAAGGTTTCGTTCAAGGTGGTCTTCGTATATAAAGTTGTACATAAGGTATGGGTTTTATATCCTTGAATTCATTCTACAAGAGTATTTTCCATCGTCCTTAATCTATAAAATTTTGAAACTAGGGTTGTTCAACAAGGTTCTTGTTGAACATCTTTCTTCCTTAGTATCCTCATTTTCGATCCTAATGAATATATAGACATAGTCTTGACCATGTTGTTGGTATGTGGTGCTGGTTGATCTTAATGTGTAGAGTTATTTATTTTTAAATGTCAAATGAACCTATATATTGTACATGTATGATTTTATGTTGTCCTTATGTAATATAAAGAACGATGTTTCATCATCTTGTGTCCTAAAATACTAGTCTAGAATTGTTACGGTCGTGTTGTGTATATCTACTGTTAAAAGTGACTTGATGAAAATAATGTTTAATAAAATGTTCATATGAGGCTGTCCGAAATGGCTACTAATGTGATTTTTGAACTATGTTATAAGGTTGACTAAAAAGATCTCCATAAATATTTGAATGAATGTTTGGCTTATGCCAATAAAATAGTAGACAATACATTGTCCAATAAGTTGAATGAAATTGTGTATAATTTTATCTTTAAATAATTAAAAGATTGGCTAATGGTAAATACATACCAAACTAAACATGAAATAATATAAATTTATCTTATGCCAATAATGATGATTATGAAATATTTTTCAATATATTTAGGCCAATACTAATTTTATGCCAATCATATACAACCAATGTTTTCAAACGATAAAATAAGCTCATCTAAGGTAATTCAATGATTCCATATCCAAGAGCATGCCAATCATTTGGACAAGTCCCAACATGCCCTAAACAAATAACCTATAAACATATATAACTCATTGAATGAAGTTCTCTTCATCCATACACGATGATATGAAGCTACCAAATGAATGTAAGCTAGTAAAGTGAGGATTAACACAATTAAATCTGTTTATGTTAAGAGTGTGACCAGAATTAGGCGTTAAAGGAAGTGAAACAAGCCTCACTTACACCTATGATACCACGTTAAAATACGCACAAAATGGGTGTTAGAATATGTGAGACAAGTCTCATTATAACCAAAGATATTATGTAAAGATAATTCACATTTCATCAATGTAAAGAAAGGGATGACAAGTCATCAATAGAGTAAGTAAACCTCAAACTAGAAGCAAGCTTCCATAATGTTTGAGTAAATTATAGAAGATAAGAAGATAAATAAATTGAGCAAAGCACCAATAGACGAGTGATATACCGTGGTTTCACGGTATAATTAATACTTTTTCCTTAAGTTTAGTGTGTCCAAAAGCCTTTTTGTGCTAATTATTAATAAGTTTCTTTTTATTTTGAAGGACATTTGTTCTCCAAAGCTGACATGCAGAAATTTTGAGCAAAGAAATGCAGAAGAGACAACCTACGAGCTTATGACGGTACGTCATGCTTGTGTGACGGTCCGTAGGTGGCAGAGGTTTAGTGCAGCTGCTGAAGGAAGATGGGGAAGTTTTGGACCAAGTGTGGGGTTACGGAAGCTTGTGACGTCCCGTTCATGTCTTATGACCGGTCCGTCCCTGAAGGTTTCGTCATGAAGTCAGAGGAAGTAATCCCAGTACCCATATTCCAAGAGTTGAAGTGTTTTGGAACGAAAGACCTCAGGACCGTTGTGCTATGAACGGTCCGTCATTCTTGCCATCGAGGTTTAATGAAGAAGAGAAGCAAAAGAAATGATAAGTATGGGACGAGAAGTCCATGACGGTCCCGTGACCATAACATCCATCGCGAGATAGTCGAACAGCGCCATTTGGCAGATTCCAGCAAATAGATTGCTGTGTAATTAGGTTTTTATTTTATAAATAGTTCGAAAAAAACCTCGTTTTTGAGGTTTAGACTCCGGAGATATAGTTAGACTTTGGATCAGTGTTTAGACTCTTAGATGTTCGACTTTTGATTATCATTAGACTTTTTGGGAGATTATTGATTACGTTGAGATTACTTGCAAGTAATTTTTTGAGTGATATCAAGCAAACGTTTTGATTTTACTCTTTATTCATTGTGAAGTAGTAAGTCATGAACTCTTTATTAAATATATTTATATTGTGGACTATGACTATGGCTAAATAAAACTCCATAACTAGGGTTGTGGGAACCAGAGGCAAATAATGAGGATAAAACCTAACTAAAATAACAATTACTAGAATGGTTGCTTGCATGTATTAAAATGTGCTTTCGCTTAGAAGTCTTTTTTAACGAATGGCCAAGTTAGAACTCGCCTTAATACTACTGCCGGACCAAGGAGGGTAGATAATAGGAAAAGAACTATTCAACATAGAATTTAGTGATACTAATCTAATAGTCTAAGTATTGATGGTTTAGAGGTAATAATTAGTCAAATATCAAATAGATGCTTAATATGAGGTAAAGTATGGGTTAGGATAGCAAACACCCGTAGCGACCAACGGTGGGAAGTGGAGATGTTCTAGAGGTTGGGCAAGGTTAG
This sequence comes from Solanum habrochaites, assembly GCA_027704765.1. Classification (NCBI taxonomy): domain Eukaryota; kingdom Viridiplantae; phylum Streptophyta; class Magnoliopsida; order Solanales; family Solanaceae; genus Solanum; species Solanum habrochaites. The sequence continues at coordinate 26,241,118 of JAKWJA010002497.1, forward strand.
AATACAAATAAAAAAACTTTTATCCCCTTGCATGCAAGCTAATAGAAAGAATTGTTGTAGTTTGATATCAAGTATGAACCTGTGGGGAACCGTAAACCATTGTTACTGTGATTAATTGATTGTTAAAAAAATCCCAAAATTTCAAAGCTTTTAAGTGTCTCTTTCAATACGTTAGTTAGTTTCATTCATGTGAAATAGAAAACCCTTTTTATTGTTTTTACACATCTAAGAAAGTCATTGACCAAACAATATTAATAACGGTTGAAGTTAATAAGTTTAGGACTACTTTCTCGTGGGAAACGATCCCAAAATAACTAGTTGGGTTATTTACTTGACACGACCGCTGTACTTCTGTATTGATACTGTAAGTTTGAGCGAGCAAATTTTGGCGCCACTGGCCGGGGAAAGTAGCTTTTAGATTAACTTGAACTTATTACTATAGTTTAGTTAATATTTTCTTGATTTTACTTTGTTTTATTTTTTTTGATCTTTTTTCAGAACTATCCTCCTTGTATGCCAATAACACGCAGAGGAAGAGAACCCTTGTTTCATTACGATCACGAATTAGAGCGTACACTGCTCAATATGAATTAAAACATGGGAATAAATGATGATGATCCGAACAAGAACATCCCGCATCCGGTTTATGTTCATGGTCAGATGTTACCCGATTCTCCGGGTAAACACCAACATAGGGGAAAAACTGAACCAGAACATCCCGCATCCGGTTGATGTTCATGGTCAGATGTTACCCGATTCTCCGGGTGAACACCAACAGAGGGGAAAAATCCCGTTCCACGGTCCCAAGCATACTACAGAGGCTATGATAACATAGCAGACTCGGATGGCCCACTTGTCTTTCCTCCTTTACCCACAGGCCACACCTTTGTGGTAACTAGTAGCCTGATGCAAATGTTCACTGCCACAGTTTTGTTTTTAGGTCTACCTTCTGAGGATCCACATGCCCATAAAGTTAAGGTAAGGGCAGTGTAAAAAAGCTTTGTAGGGAGGACTGATTTTGATTTAGATGTAATAGGTCTCAGCCTCTCTCACTGATGGGAGAGGTTGCTAGTGTTGGGGGGGGGGGGCTTCACTGAGCTCCCATATAATTCATCTTCACTTTGGAACCAACTAAGGGAGATTCTTAGCACGCTACTATCTGTCTCAATGAAAACAAACCACAAAGGACATAGGGAATTAACTTTGTGGCAGTACCAGCAGAGTAGTTAGAGTTCTTGGGATAGATTCACCTCATTTCTTAGAAGACTTACAACACCGTATAGATTATAGATGATGAGTATTGAAGAAATATTCATCAGGGACATATGATAATAACAAAGCGGGTGTTGGAACTATAGCAGGTGGATCTTATGGGGAATGACCTATGTTGAATGCTAAAAAATTTGAGAAATATCCCGGAATAACAAAGCATGGTAGAGTAAGAGTATAGGAAGTATGATAGGAAGAAGAAGAAACACCTTCGAAGTGGCAGTCCACTCAACAACCAGCCTCCGCCAGGGAGATTCGCGAAGAAAATGGATCAGATGGGGCAGTCAACGACTTGTCGAAACCACTTCCCACAAAATGATGAGTGTGCTATATGAGGGAAGGGATCCTATGTCGTAAATGAACACACGGCGGGTTTCTTACCAAGTGACCAGGCTATAATATGGAAATAGGCGCCAAGGTCAAGGAACAAAGGTCGAGAACATTGTAAATTACAAATCGTGTCGGGGTATTATGTCCGAGATGGAAACTACAATCGCGACACAACAACTTCAAACAGGGGTAACTATGGCAATAGAAAACGACAGGAATGAGACCTATTTCCTCCCTCAACATCGGTGCAGTTACTCCTAGGGCTGGTTGGAGGGTAGTCTGTCGCGAGTTGAGGATCTGTGCATAAAATAATGAGGAGGTTCGATGATAGTGATGAAGCACAATAAAGAGTGTAGGAATGAGTTTAGAGGTATTGGAAAAAAGTCAATAAGCATGCAATATCGATGAAGCACCTTGAGTTACAAAGGACCCAATTATTGAGAGGCTGTGAAGGACACGGCAACGGGCACTCTTCCTAGCAACCCCCCAAATGTCCAAAATCGGAAAAATGTGGGACATTGTATGTTTCAATTACTACTCTCAGGTGGCAAGGAAACCATTGACACACCTATGCCTTCTAATGGACAAGGTTACAAGCAGATATTGAAAAAAGTGGTGAGATGTTGATGCTGAATTAGAGGATAACACTGTAAAAGATGCTTGATTCCTTAAAAGGTAATCCATGCACTAGCAACCACCCCATTTCCTCAAGATTATTTGAAAAGACCGAGGATGGTAAAATATAGGCATTTTATAAAAATTTGTTTAAGAACTTTCTATAAATTGATCTTTGGTTAGAAGAAGCTTTAGAACAAAGCCTGTTACGCCAAGTTATGGAAAGATCTGGTCACAAAGAGAAAGATCGGTCACTTTGAGGATGATGATAGAATCAGCATTTGTAGGGCTATTGCTACAAAGATCCCTGGCCAAAAAAGAAGATCAAGGTGCATTCAATATTCCTTGTACAATTAGGGCGATACATTTTGGGAAAGCATTATCGTGATCTGGGGGAAAGCATAAATCTACATGCCCTATCGATTTACAAGAAGTTGGATTTTGGGTGATCCAAATCCCACTGCGATGGGCTACTGATGGTGTCGAATCAGTTTAAAAGGCCAAGAGGATACTCCACAATGTTTTAGTAAAAGGGAGAGTCATTCATATTTCTGGCCGATTTGTTATTCTTGATTGTGAAGTCGGATTTTGAAGTGCCCATTATTCTTAGAGGCCATTCCTTGCTCGGGAAGAGGCCTTAGTAGACATGGAAAGGGGGCCGATGAAATTTTGGTTGAAAATGAGGGAAAGGAGTAGTTGACTTTAACATTTTTGTAGGTCCATGACGGCAGAATGGTGAGCTCCAATCGGTATATGATTATCCTACAAATGGGTGAGACATTTGAGACACAAAAGAGAGACGTCTAGGTGTAGAAGCATTAAGCGGCAGTCAGGGAGTGGATAAATGGGCAGTGATAATGGAATTTTATAGAGATTTCATTGAAGAGTATGAGTCATGAGTTGCGCTCTTGAGAGGGTAATGTTTCGGTTTAACCGAAGAAACTATTAGCTAGATATGAGAATCGCGAGTCCCACCGCCGATACCACTATATGAGGCAGGCTCCAAAATAGAACTTAAAAAGCTTTCCCACCTCATCTCAGGTATGAATTCTTAGGAAATGGTGACGCTTTGCCTGGTATCATTCCATCAGACCTGAATGAACAACAAGTCAGAGTTTGGTGAAGGTGCTAAAAAGGTTCAAAAGAGCTATGGGGTGGGACTATTGTGGACATTATTGGGATCCTCTGGTCATTTGCTCTTATAAAAATCAAACTCATGCCTGATATAAGCCAATTATTGAGCACAAAGGACGCTTCAATTGCATCCTAGGCAAGAGGGTCCGGAAGAAAGAAATCATAAGTGGTTGGATTTTGCCATAGTAATCGATCCAATCGCGACAGTAGTTGGTATATGCCCGGTTCAAGGTTTTGTACCTAAGAAAGGGGGAATGAATGTGGTCCCCCCAAACGAAAGAAATTTAACTTGTTCCAATGAGAACGGGTACATGATGAGGGTTGTATGGCTTACGCAAATAAATTAATGGAATGAAAAAGACCACGTTCCTATGCATTCCTGGATCAGATTTGTAGTAGACTTGCCGGAAAAGGTTTTGGTACATTTTCTTGATGGATATTAGGGTTATAATCAAATTTCTATTGCCACCAGAAGATTCAATTAGAAAACCACTTTTACTTTGTCCATATGGGACCTTTGAGTTTCGAAGAATGTGGTTGGGTTGTGCAACGCACCCGCCACATTTCATAGATGTATGATGTCAGATATTTTCTGACAGGTGGAAGACATTATAGAAGGTTTATGGATAAATTTTCTGTTGTTGGGATTCATTCGAGCGATGATGACCCCAATTTCATTGGGTCCTTAAGATCTGTGAAGGACTGGCAATTTAGTACGAAACTGGAAAAAAAGTGTCATTTAATGGTGAAAGAGGGTTATTGTGTTGGGTCATCGAATTTCAGGAAGAAAAGGGCATAGATGTTGATCCAGATAAAGACAAAGGTAATAGAGAGGACTTCCCCACCGATCTCTGTGAAAGGGGGATGTGGAGGAATCTTTCTTGGGGAATGAAGGCAGGTTTACGGAGATTCACAAAGACTTTTCAAAGATTGCAAATCCATATGTGCAAACTGTTGGAGAAAGATGTAAATTTGTTTTGATTAATCCGTCGCTCAGCATTCAGGAGCTAAAAGAAAAATTGGTGGTGTTGCGCCTATCATTAGTTCTCCAGATGGAACAGTCCATTGAGGTGATGTGGAGCTAGTGGGGTAGTTAGATCTTGTTTAGTATTGGGACAGAGAAAAAACAAATAAAATCCTTTACACTATTTTACTTCTGCTAGTAAAGAACTAAATGAAAAATTAAAAGAACTACACAGAACCGAGCAAGGAACTCCTTGCAGTGTCTTTGCTTTTGAGAAATTACTCCTCTCGCTAGGGTTACAGAGTTAATAGTGCATACTGACCACTCGCACTGCGATAGGTGAGGCAAAGAAGGATTGCGAAACCTAGGCTAATTCTTTGGGTATTACGGCTACATGGATTTGACCTTGAAGTATGGAAGAAAAGAACTGAAAATCAAAGTTGGCTGATCACTTGTTTCGTCTTAGGGATTGATTGATGAAGCTATGAAAGAGTTAGAAGATAAGATGACATTGATGATACTTTCCCCGATGAGCATGGAGTGTCATTTACAAGACTTGATCCATGGTTCGCATTCTTGGGAAACTATCTGGCTAGTGATATTGTTAATCAGACTTGGTCCTTTCATCAAAGAAAAAAGTTTCATGTACGATGTGAAGAAGTTCTTTTGGGATGAACCATCATGCATAGGATTTGCATGCCGGACTAGCTTATTCGGGGTTGTGTGCCGAAGTGAGATGTGAGTGTATATCGAGGCATGTCATTCCCACCCGTTGGTGGAACCATAACAGTGGTATCCGCACCCGACTATAAGATATTACAATGTGGTTACTATGCCACTCTCATCACGTGCTCATGAGTTTGCTAAAGCATATGTGACAAATGCCAACGAGATAGCGACATTTCATGAAAAGCAAGAGTCCCTCTAAACCCCATTCTGGTGATTAAGTTATTTGATATTTGGGTATTGACTTTATGGGCCCTTTTGTTGGTTCCATGGAGAAGTACATTTTCTTAGTAGAAGTGATGTATCTAAATGGGCGAAGCCATCGCTTCGCCCAAACAATGAAGGGAAGAGTGTTTTAGCATTCTTGAAAAAGAGGATATTCTCGTTTTGGCACCCCAGGACAATATTTGTGATGGATGGCCTCCCTCTTCGGCAACAGATTGTTTAAGGGTTATTGGAGAAATATGGGGTTCGCCATAATGTGGCCACTCCTTAACTACCCTCAAAAACTTAGTGGGCAAGTTGATGAAGTGTCGAATCGAGATGAGAGATCAAAAACAGATATTGTCAAAAACAGTGAACGCTTAGTAGAACGGATGGTCAAGGAGGCTGGATGATGCTCTTTGGTCCTACCGGACAACATATAAGACCTCCCATAGGGTAGTATCCATACCAACTTGTATATGGGAAATCTGTTAATCTTCAGGTTGAGTTAGAGTAGAGCATAAATCCTGTGGCTATGAAAGAAGTTGAATTGAAAATGGATTTGGAGAGAGCTTGCCCAGAACAACGGTCAATGGGTTGAAGGACTTGATGAATTTCTCATGGGAAAGCCTATGGAAAGGTCAGCCCTTACCAAAGAAAAGATTGAAAGAAGTACCATGGAACAAATTGAAAAAAACAAGAGCTATGGTCGGGGATTTGGCTTTCATTCAAATCCAGGTTTTGATGTTTCGGGCAAGTTCAAGTCCAAAATGGATGGTCTAATTGGTTACCCCCAACATTCCCTCGTGGAGCAGATGCGTTGGAAACTAAGGAGGTGTGCGGTTCAAGGGGAATGGGAAAACACATTAAAATCTATTTTGGGCATGATGAATCGGCGCATGAAGGATAAGGCATACCATCTTGATGAAGTATGAGTAATCAAGTGTCCCCAGTCGTCCGCGACCATACATCAGGCGATTGTTGGGGGCAACCCAATACTTATGTCCTTTTAGTAATGGTACACCATTTTCTCTAATGGATTTAATTGACAGGCACATCACCAGGAAATCTGCAAGAAAAATACTCTGTAGCAGTCACTCACGGTTAGCCGGAAGGACCGTCGTTATGCCTCCGGCGTACCAGTTACTTCTTTCTGTATTTTCAAAACTAGGGGCACACCCCGTCGGACCAACAACGGGTCGTCACAGAATTGCGACGGACCGTCGGTCGAGGGAACCGTCGTGTGGTAATGAGGGTACCCGACTCGACCCGCTTGAGTTTATTATAAAATTTCACCATTTAAACTCCCCAAACACCTCATTTTCCACAAACATTCCTTCATTATCATCCCAGCCCTCGTCTTTTCACTTCACAATCTCTCCCTCTATCAAGCGATCATTGCCCCCCCCCCCGACCATTTCCAAAGCCCTAAAAGTGATAATCTACTAGTCGAAAGTTGCTGTTGTGGATGTCTTCCTAGTACGGAGAGAGTACTTGTCCTTTGGTTTCCCAAATCTAAGGTATGTTTCTCTGATTTCTATCATTCCATATCTTGCATTTTTGTTTATTACTTAGTATTAGCTTGTTGTTCTGATTGTCATTCTTATATAAATTATGGTTAACCTAGGTTACAAAGTGTCGCAAATTGCCATGTTCAAACCTTGAACATAGTGCTTTCACATTACTAGTTCCTAGGTATTGGGTTAGACAAAGTAGGTCCAAAACCTGCAAGTTCGATTTGGGTGTTTATCGGGATATTTGAATGTGGTACACTAGTTCTGTCACTGATGTACCGGAACGAGACCCGATGAGGACCGTCCTACTCACGACGGGACCGACCTGTCGAGGGTCATTCAAAATCCTAGCACCTTATTCCACCGAAACATATGGGACGGACCGAGTCATTTCCGACGGTTCAGCATGCACAACCATTTGTAGTTGTCAGAGACTCTGTTTCTAAGGGTCTCTCATTTTTTTTAAGTATCCTCCAACGGACACATGTGACAGACCGTCATACCCACGACGGTCCGTCCTGTATGACCGTTATAATGGTCAGAGACCCCTCTCCTATGGTTCTCTCCTTCTTTTTCTAAGTGTCCTTCAACGGACACATGTGACGGACCGTCATACCTACGACGGTCCGTCCTGCATGACCGTCATGCTAGTCAGAGACCCCTATCCTAAGGGTATCCATATTTTTTAAGTGTCCTACGACGGACCGTTGTACCTGTGACAGTGTGTCCTTCACATACCTTCATACTAGTCATAGACTCTCTTTCAGGGTTCTCCATATATACATAGTTTAAGTAAAACACGACGGACCCCATGACGGTCCATCATAGTCACGATGAGCCGTCACCAGGCCCGTCGTGTGTCCCTGTTACCATAGTAATGACATACTATTTTAATTGTTTTTGTGGTTTTGCTTGTCTTGTTTGCCACTTCTCATACTAATATTGATCATTTATTGGTACTATCTACTATGGCACCCAAGCAAGACCGAATCTCCGCACGCGGGCGATCAAAGTCTGTCGCCCCATCTGCCCACATGGTCATTGGGTCGGATGATGAACGTGACCCCGAGTATGTTCCCCCAGGCACTTCCACTTCTTCCCGTGCTGACATGCTCCAAGAGCCCCCCACAAGGCGCGTAAAAAAAGGTGGCATCGGTGTCGTCACTTCCTCCACTCTGTGAGGAGGGAACATTACCGGACACCCTTTGGGTCCGCCACAAAGGGAAAGAAGGAGCGCTGGCTCCTTAGCGTATCGTGGTACGAGGGAAGCCTACGGACTTGGAGGTTTCCCGCACCTTGCCACAGCTTGCACTCGGCCTCGTCTGATGAGGCTGAAAGTTCGGAATCCACCTCAGGTCACCAGCTCAGGCCCCCACCCCAGCGGACATCCCAACCGGTGGTGTTCATGTGGCGAGGCAATTCAAGGTCTACTCCGACGCAAGTTCCTGATGATAAAGGAGTGAAACTCGAACACTCACGGTTGGTGGAAGCGGCGAGGGGGTTTCTTTAGAGGGAGTCTCCGGGCGATGGCTGAGATCTACAATCCTTCCCAGGCACGCTTGGAAGTGGACAACACGTCCGTTGGGAGGTGACTGTGAAGAATGGTATGAGAGTTCTAGCATCCCCCCACGTAGCGACTCCCGATCACCATAGATAGGTGGGCGCCCCCTCGCTAAACATGCCCCGTTGGAGTGGTCCGATTTTGTTGGGGCATACAGGTTTACATTCCCTGCTTGCCATCCGAGGGTTTCTATACGGCGAGGGTGTTGATGGCTACTCGGACCCCTCTCACACGAATTTGACTAACCCTGGAAGATAGTAAAAGCTGCGCAGTTCCTGGCGAGGCATAACTAAGGGAGCCCCAAGTGAGGGGATGGCCCTGCCCCTGTCTGTTGAGGAGAGGGTGCCGACTGGGTAACTTATCAAAGGGGGCCATCAAGAAGGACAACCTCACTTTCACGGCGATTTTCTTGTGGCTGATGTCCGTCATTACTTTCCCCATATAGCTTGGCTGATAATATGTTACCTGGGATCGAGCCAGTGTTGATGGCGGCGAGATAGCCGGGTCGAGGTGGGACTTCGTGTGGCTTCTACAGGGAAGTCATGCACGAGCGGGCTTTCAAGGTTCACTACTACTTACCATTTCCGTGAATGATCATGTGCTCTCTGCAGGTCCGACAGGGGTGTGCCTATATGGCACGTTAGATCAGCAAGACCACGTAGGCACTCGTTACTTGCCTCAACAGGAGATGACGCAATGAGTGGCCCTCCACGCAGAGGTCCCGTCCAGAGCTGCCGCCTAACTTGCTGATGATCTGTGATAGGGAGTCCAGTCCAACACAGTACACAGGCGGTTGGGTGTCACTGGGACACTACGACGACGAGTATATCCCGGGTGTGCATGCCCGAGCTCTATCACACAGCCCCTCTACCGGCACTGGTCCTGTGCCACGCTCCAAAAATTAGAGGCAGAAAATAGAAATTGGCATACACTTCTGCATCATATCCAGCGTGGATGCGAAGTCGATAACTGAGCAGAACGAGCGCCTAGAGCGGAAGGAAACTGGTTCCAGATACACAAGCAGAAGATCACTGAGGTTCACCAGCACTGGGATGCCTTTTGAGTTGAGGGTGTTAGCCAACCCATCCCTCCGGTGGATTGTGTCGACTCTTCAGGCTGCAGGTGATTAGTCTTCGGAGATATCGCCCCCGAAATTTGAGGCTAGGGTACCGGATCTGAGGCCCTTTTGCGAGCCTGCTGAAGGACAGTTTGCGCAGCCCAATAATTTTCCATTAAGAATTCAACCACCTCCCCTTGGAGAGAATGCCAAGAGGCGTAGGGGTCGAGCACAAGACGAGGCGCGAGCACGGAAGAAGGAGCGCCGAGAGATGGAGGCTGAGAGGAGAGCCTCACATGCTGAGGAGAAGGCAAACCAGATGAGAGCATCAGAGTTAGCAGCTGGGGAGTCTAGCTCCTACACTGTGGAGATAGTAGGAGGAACTACTGATGGTGCGGTTGTTGCTGAGGACATCACTGAGGGTGCCAGATTGTAGTGGACGTGGGCTCCAGAGAACCGGACCCATCAGCTTGCTGATCGACGACTCTTTTTTGCCATAGGTTTGCTTCACGTACCACTCTAGTATTTAATTTTTTACGCATTGAGGACAATTGCATGTTTTTTTTTTGCTGGGGGTGGGGTAAATGGAAAGTGACTGTTAGGCTGAAGTCTAAGTAGCCCAATTCACTATCCTCTTTTTGGGTTTTCTTACCTGTGTTCTTTTTCCCCAAAAGAGTTATTACTTTTTCAGTTTAACCAGCATGTTTATATCTTTTGTACATAGTTTAATTTTGGAGCAGGATGGCTAAAATGATATCCTGAGAAGCTGGAAAATAATGCATGACTAGGCATAGTAACTGATAATTGTGTGGCCTACGCATGAAATAGAGTAACAACATTGCATTACAATAAGTCCCAAAATAATCGAACTAGGTGTCTGATAATTGGTATAGGATTAGATGTAAAGTGAGTTGAGGAAAATTTGAATAGTCCCACTATGGTACTGAGACTAGAACTGCCGGTTAGTCCTGCTAAAAAGTGAGTTGTAATAGACAATTAGGAAGATCATACGCCCCTATTCAATAGTAGACCATTTCTAGCCCATAAATTAAAAGAAACCAAAAAAATTTATCCTTCTTTGATCACATGATCTGAGCTTAAATTTGACACCTCCCTCCGCCCAGTACGAACCCTACACCTCTTTTCTGGACAATGTCGTTGGACACCTGGTCCCCTCCGTGGGACATGTGGCCTCAGCTTTGCAAAAAGCATAAGGTGAGGGTTACATAATGAGCAAAACACCTTCGTTATGGCCATGACCCAACTTCGGGTATTGTGTACCTGACTCATGGGCAAATCCATGAGTTGAGGTGGGCTAATTATGAGGAATGCTCTGGAAAGTGGGGTGAAAGAACAAAGAGAATGAGAGCAAAGAACAAAAGACTAACATCCGTGACCCCGACCCTCATCACGATTTGTTATTTTAGTTGAAAGAAAAGTAATGACAAAGAAAATATCCAAGATACAAGCAAGAAAAGAAGGGAAGTCACTTGAAGAAATGAAGACAGAAGAGAAGAAGAATAGCCAAGGTTGAAATGAATATGACACACAGAAAAACCCCGGAACGACCGACCAAACCCCAAACAATCACAAAATATTACGACCACCACACATGGACCAAAGGTTTCACGCCCACAGATCTGTTTGACATTAGGACCAACCCTGACGCCAAAAACCAGCCGGGTCCACGCCCCTCCCCTCAAAATGAGTGATAAGATACATACACCATGCACCAAACACCTCAAATAATACCCAATCTCACAATTATACCGGAGCCCCGAGACTAGTTACTAGCTAAAAAGTCCTATCGTGATCCTAAGGGTTTGTATAGCGAATTAAGGCAGTGAAAATAGGGCAAGCTTATGGCAATAGGATATAATAAATGAGGTGGACTTTTGTTCTGAGAGGCGAGTGTGGGAAAAGTAATCTAAACTCGAACTGAAATCATCGTGTGAAAAAGAGATTTTGTTTTAAGTGAGCACACTAGGTTTTGCAATACGAATTGTGTGAGCACCTCGGAGCGAAAGAAGAAATTGAGATGATAGGTGTTAGTGCCTGTTGAGTACGGTGTTCATGTTATGATCCCACATAATTGCAAGACTAATAGTGATAGCATGCATAGATTTGATGAGATTAATCGTGATTTGATAGACAAATGATGCAAAGGATAAAACATGGATTACTATTGTACAAAGATTTTTTTAGTGAGTCAGTGCGTCGCTTGAGAAAAACAAAGAATTTATGTTGAGGGTGTTGAGTCTACCGTGGTTTCACCGGTATTATTAATACTTTTTCCTGAAGTTTTACTGTGTCCAAAAGCCTTGTATGCTAATTTTTATATAGTTTCTTGTTATGTTTCGGAATCTTATCCAAAGGTGGAATGCAGAGATTTTTAGCAAGAAATGCAGAGAGACACCTATGGAGCTTATGATTGGGTCCGTCGTGCTTGTGACGGTTGTAGGTTGCAGGCGTAGGGCAGCGAATGAAGGAAGATGGAGAAATATTACCAAGTGTGGGGTTACGAAGCGGTGGACGGTCCTTCGTGTCTATGCGGTCCGTTCCCCTGCAAGGTTCGTCATGAAGTTCAGAGAAGTAATCCGACTACCATATTCAAAGAGTTGGGTGTTTTGGAACGAGGGACCCTCGACGCCCCGGACCGTTGTGCCTATGGACGGACCGTCATTACTTGCCGTCAAGGGGAATGAAGAAGAGAGCAGAGATATTGCCAAGTATGGGACGACAGAGTCTGTGACGTCCGTCGTGACCCATGACGATCCGTCGCGATGTCCGTCGAACCAGCCGGGTGGAAGATTTCCAGAAAATAGGTCCTTGTTTAATTAGGTTTTATTGTTTATAAATAGTTCGGACGAAAACCTCATTTTTGAGGTTAGACTCGGATGTGACTTTGGATCATGTTAGACTCTTAGATTAGTTAGATTTGGATTATCATTAGACTTTTTGTGTGAGATATTGATGCGTTACATTCTGCAACTGATTTATGGTTGATTAATCAAGCAAACGTTTTGATTTTACTTATCTATGAACTAAGTACATGAAATCTTATTTAATATATTTGAATATAATGATTATGACTGATGGGTTAACTAAACTCCATAAACTAGGGTTATGGGAAAAAAAACATAGGCAAATAAGGAAGATTAAACCTAACTAATACAACAATTCTAGGAAGGTGTCTTGCATGTATTAATAATCATTCGCTTGGAAAGTCTTTTTAACGTATGGGAAACGTTAGACTCACCTTTAATGTACCTTTGCCGAGACGAAGAGTTAGATAATAGGAAAAAGAACTACAACATAGATTTACTGTATGCTTCTAATAGGTAGTATTTGATTGTACGAGGTAATAATAGGCAAATATCAAATACCGATGCCTTAATATGAGGTAAAGATAGTGTTAGGGATGCAACACACGAAAGACGGGAACCAAGGTGCGGAGTGAGATTTTCTAGATTGCCAGACCAAGGATTTAGAAATACAGAATATCACATTGCATGCAGATACTAGAAAAGAATTTTTATAGTTAGAATTATCAGTTATGAACATGTGGGAACACGTAAACCCTAGGTACCTTGATAAATTGATTAAAAATCCAACATTGAAAGCTTTTAAGTGTGTCTTTCAATTGCGTTAGTTATTTTCATTCAGTTTAGAAATAGAAAACCCCTTTTTTTTATGGTTTTTCTTTCGAAGGAAGTCATTGACCAAACAATAGTAATAACAGTGGATTTAAGTCTGGACTATTTTCATCGTGGGACGATTCCCAACCTCACGGTTGGGTTATTTACTGACACGACGCTACTTCATTATTTGGAATAAGTTTAAGCGTATCAACTAGCTATGAGCTTGGGCTTGCACGTGTATGTTTTATGAGATGAGGCTACCACCGAGGTGGATAAGTATTCTCCATATGTCTCCTAGTATTAGAACTATGTCTAGCAAACATTGGAACTATCCTTTTGTTTCCACCTAAGATAGATAGGTATGTTTTGATCTAACCTTGTCCAGCGAGATCAACTCTTTTCGGTATGGGGGAAGACACTGGATTTCATGTTTAGCTCACATGATCTATGTCGGTTAATGGACAAAAGAATGTTCTTGGTTCACTATCGTTGTGAGCCACCCCTATCGGTGTGGGGTAAATACTTGACGTGGATTCACATTAGCCGGAGAATATACCCTTTCCGGTGTCGGGCAGACACTAGATTTCATGTTAGCTCACATGATCTAGATTCATTTTTATTGGTGAATCACCTCACACTAGATTTCATGTTAGGTCGCATGATCTTAATTCTAAAGATGTCTCTATGAAAGAAAGAATGAAAGAAGAAGAAATGTATGTTCAAAATGAGTTATGAAAGTAAGAGCTTATGAATATCAATTGTCATTGAAGTTTCAACAGATAATGGGCAAAGTCAAATAAAATTGGCTTATAATGACTTCTTATATTATGCCAATAAAGGGGAGTAAAATGTAATATCTAATCAATGCTTTATAAATTCAATAATATGAAAATTATGAAATAAGTGGCATAGCAAATAGAGACTGGCTTATGAAGTATACCTACCCAACGAATAGATAATGTAATGAATAACTTGCTGTAAGGATAATGAAATCATTCCCTTAGTCCTTGGGTTACTTACTGGATTCATTGTGGGTATACGATGAATCATTGAACTTGTAAGTATAATGTAGTATCAAAGGAATCATTGAACTACACAACAAAATTAAATTATCTAAGTACAAAAGGGAGAGCTCTCGGGTTCAGGGGATCATATTTTCAAATTTTCACTCGACTTGTTATAAAATTATATTGATGAGTCTAATGTCTTGTGATCACATAAAAATTGAGTAATGTGCTTTGAATGCATTGAAATACGTCATATTCGTACCACAATTTAAAACAGACAAATGAGGAACGTTTAGTGACCTCACTTTCCAGAAATGGAATGTTGTATAGGAAGAGCTTTCCTTGATCATGCATATCCTTATGTATATGTGTGAATACACCCATACTTAACAAAAGTGTGTAGTGAACCTATATTATTATATTTTTATAGATGCAGGTCACAGAGAATATTGCAGACTTATTGCACCTATTTGGACTCAGCGAACTGCAGACCATTTGGTATGTCCTCTCTAGTTTGAGGATGCTACTTCTATCTTCATAGCCTTTTATTTAGACATGCCTAGAGTATGTTTTCACCAGTGTTTCTCTCATATTTTTTCATTTTGAAGTTTTGTATTAAGGCATTTTTGCAAATTTATTATGATATATATATTGGTTCTTCTTTTTGAATTGCGTAATTCATTGTAGATAGTTTTTTAGTTGAGCTTATAGTATATGAATTCATGAGAGATTATATGATGTCTATGTACACTTCATTAATGTTTAAAATTTTTAAATTTTCTAGAAATTTAACTATATGAATGTGATGAATGCTATGAAGAGACTTGTCTGCGACCTCTGATAGGTCAGCGATGCCGGTTTCGGTTAGGAATCTAGAATCCCGATCGTGAAAAAATTGGTATCAAGAATGAGGTTAAATTACTTAGAAACTAAAGTTCAAAGAAACTACTTTACGTAGTTTTTATTTTATTGCTGTGAAGAGCGCCAAAATTATGACTTAGATACAATATAATGTTAGGAAATTTCCCTTCTTCTACTCTTTATCGTGTTGTGTTGTGTTGTGTTATGACATAATGTTTCATTTTAGTACTATAATCTCTATTCTCTGCCATACCTTTTCGTGTTTAGATGTGTGTAGTGGCGGCCTCAGTTAAACAATCAAAACAAGGAGGGACAGCCAGGCAGGAGAGTTGGAGAAGCAGCTGCTGGGGGAAGCAAGCTCCACGTCAAGCCCCCGCATCTTGAGTGCAAGTGCTTATCAACAAGCTGCTTTGACTGATGTAGAAGTGAGAGATGCACTAGTGTAGATATCCCAAGCCATCACCACTAAGGCACATGCTATCATAGCCAAGGACACTAGAAAGGTTGCTTCTATGGAGAACAAACATGATAGCACCATGGTAGCAGACTAAGGGATTCCACAAGGATGAACCCTCCAGTATACTTTGAGTCCAAGACAATTGAAGATCCCCAAGAGTTTATGGATGAGGTGTTTAACATTCTCAGTACCATCGGAGTCAATGAAAAGGAGAAGGCTGAGTTTGCTGCTTATCAACTCAATGATTTGGGTCAGGTGTGGTACAGAAAACCACAATAAAAGGCTTACGTTTAAATAACACATAGAATAGACTCTCGGGGAACAACATAGGATTACAAGAAATATGAGAATTTTCTAAGAATTATATTGTCTCTTATTCATAAGTGTCAGGCGCTTAACAATTAAGAATAAGAATCTACATAGATGTGGTTAAGTGAGACACCTAACCTATAGATATTCAACCCCAGTCCTAGTCTCGCATTATTATGCAGTTTTTCACATCGGGGAGCACCCGTACCGAAAGTAAATCCCCAGTCAAGACGACCGAGCACGTCGTACCAGCCAACTACTACCGAGAGCCGCACTAAGACCCTTCACTTTCCCAGCATTCACACCGAAACCCCCCCCACTCACACCCCCATCGCAACCCACGCGCACACCATTTCATTTTTTTAGGTTAAAGTGCGGAACCAATTTTCAAAACTTTCCATCAACTTCTATATTGAGGTTTACATAAAACCTCCTCGACCATACCACAACCCCCAAAACGATCTCTTATGCTCCACGACCTCTCTCACCCACCCGTAACAAAATAGAAATATTTTCGTTTAGGTCAGTGGTAGTAGATAGGCTTGGGGGTTGAGTTGTTTAGTGATAAAATGGAGATGCTTAATACAAAGAGTATATACCCATCTGCCTCCGACCCCTCCACAACACAGACCAAACGACCCGTAAATTGTTGGGGGGTTAGAGTGGTGGGTGTCTAGTGGTGTATAGAGGGTGGAGAGGTAGTGTTGGGTTGATCATGTTTTTGTGATTTCGGTGGTTAGGGTGGAGTATCAAAGTCAGTTGGTGTGGATGGGGGGTGGGGGTGGGGGGGAGGTCGCAGACTAATATGTGCGTGACTTTTGGGTGTGGGGGTGGGGGGGAGAGATTTAGTGTTTTGGGGGGAGGGAGTGTGGTGTGGAGAAAGGAATTGGTTATGCTAGATCTGGTTGTGTCAAGTCTGGTGATGTGAGTTCTGGACCCGGATACAGTAAATGCGGTGATACACATTTGTTGGGGTGGGTGGGGGGGGTGGGGGTTCGGTGGGTTGTGCTTTGTCATTTGGGAATACATGTAAGTTCGAGTTATAACATCGTGGGGTCTAGCCATTAATTTATCAAAATAAAAGCCACAGATAGTTGGGAGGAATAGTGTCGAGTAAGAGGCAAGAGTGTGGTTGTTCGGGGACTTGAGAGAGTATGACGGAGGCGGAAGTCCAGGTGCAGGGTGTGTGAGGTGTGATACTAGCTTGTAGCGCCCGACGACGTGGGGAAGAGAGCGGTAAAGGAGTTGTTTGAGTGTGGGCAGGGAGGGGGGGGGGGAGGGTAAGGGGGGATGCGTGATGTAAAGAACACCGAATGAGGGAGGGGGGTTTGGGTGGGGGTGTTTGGGGGGTGGCGGTGGGGGGGGGGTGGGTGTTGGGGGCGTGTTGGGTGGGGGGGGGGGGGGAGGGGTGTTTGTTTTTGTGGGAGCGGTGAGATGGTCTTGTGTGCTTATTTTTAATCATCGGAAGGTGAGGAACTATCAACCCCCCCTCTGGCAGAATAAGATAGAACTAAGTTATCATTCAAAGATCATCCTTCTATGGTACAGAGCTGGAGTGTTTGGGGGAGAATGGGGGGGTGGTGGGGGGGTGCGAGGGGGGCAGTGAGAGTGTGTTAATAAAATGTATAAACATAGAAATATTGGTTAGTATACACTTATACTAATTATGGGAATATAAACATAAAACATTTGAAAGAATGCATAAGAAAGGAGACATTTAATTTTTGAAAACATGTTAAGTCATTTAAAAACCTTTAATGCACATTCAAGAGCACATTCCACATAAGTAATAAAAATATCCTAAATCATATTCATAATAAATACATCCTAACATACGAACCATGGATAACACAATTCCAACATCATCAATGCATTACAAACTCAATATGTATACGACCATACTTGAGTACGTAGTCAAACAACTCAAACATCATGTTATAACCCCGAAACACATATAGTAGTTTATGAGAATACATTATGTGCAAGAACCTTACTCACAAATCAACATCAAGTCCACAAGTACAATGACAAAATAAAGACCCATAACCTTAACCAAATAAACCAAACAAAGGATAACAAGTATTATCTAACTTCATATTGAATAACAAACAGAAAAATCATTATCATAGTAGAAAATTTTAATTAAGAAAAAAAAAAGAGAAATCAGCATTCATAAGGAAAAACTAACACATAAGTATCCCTTATCATGCCATAGTCCATTCTATGCATAATATTTTGTTATATAATATCAACAACCTTTCTACGACTTCTCTCAATGCCACTAGTTGCAATGTTATAGGTAGAGTGGACATACCCTTACTAGACTAAGTCAACCTTCAAGTTACCCTAGTTGAGGTTCACATTATTACTCATTTTACTTTATGGAAACATGTTCACCGCCATAGAAAACAAAAGATTAAATGTGGAATCGGTATCATGAAACCCCTACAAGAATAAAGCTGGACTACCTGTTAGTGGTACAAAACATGACCCTAACCTTTCTAGTGGAGACCACTAGCGAGTATTCCTATGGGGCACATTTAGTTAAGAACTAGGAGCAATACTTGGAACCATCTTGTGCACGTTACAGTAATATTCTCAAAAATTCAGGAGTACTGATGTGAACCTTTCTTCTACATAAGGAAAGGGAGACACCTCAATCTAGTTTACTCGATGCTAAGCTATAGTCCTTTTTGAGATGTCTTGAAGCCTTATTAAATCAGAATTAGTATTGGGCATAGGAGACAACCCTTGGATAGTCATATAATTACTACTTGTTAGGAATGCAGGGAGACGGTCCTTTCAATACAACACCTCTAGTGCGATTAACACTATCACGACCCAAATCAGGGACGCGACTGGCACCCACATTACCATCGATGTGAGCGAACCAACCCATCTAAACCTTAACATTTCAAGATATATCACCAGAAAAAAATGCGGAAGACTTAAAACTCATTAATAAAAACAATTTCAATACTATTATATTATCCCCAAAATCGGGAAGTCATCTCACAAGAACATCTATGATCAAATTACTAACAGAGTAGTATTCTAAGAACAAAAAAAAACTAAAAAGCTAGTCACATGCCGGAAAGTTCAAGCATCAGACTTGAAGAAGAAGGACCAAGTCCAAGCTAGACGAATTAGCTCACCCTGAATTTCCGATTGAAGTGAAGAAGGGCTAGATTCTACTGTTGAGTTGAAGTTGACGGAAACTTTGACCTGAATTACACAAATAACAAAGAGGGAAACATAAAAGTAGGGGAGTCAGTCCAAACCACACGTTAACTGAGAGGATAAATTCCCAGGCCAACTCAAAATAGGGAACAGTATATATCAATAATAATGTAAATCAACTACAATACTCACATGTAGCAATAACAACATGAATTCATCAATAACTACAACCGAGTTCACACATGAGGACTCAAGCTCAATACCATTACTCTTTTGGGAATTAAGTTCATAGATTGAGTATATGCATTATCTTTCAAGATTCATATCTTTTTCCGCTTGTGTCGTCGTGACACTCCGAATACTCTTTTCTAGGCCGGTGACGGGAACGTTGGCACTCCGATCCTAATATTTATCCTGGGTACCGGAAAGTCGGGCAACCCGATCCATATTCATCTGGTGTCGGAACGTGACACTCGATCCTCATATTGTCTATCCTGGTACACGTAACGAGTGGCACCAGATCCTCATATCATTCCCATGGTGTGGAAAGTGACAACTCCGATCCTCATTATTCTATCCTGGTACCGGAACGTGGCACCCGATCCTCATATTCCATTCTATCCCTGGGTCGGAACGTGACACCCGATCCCATAATTCATCAAGCCTTTTTATCCATAAGGGCATTATCATTCTATTATATAATTTATCAAGCCTTCTTTTCATACTAAGGCATCATCATTCTCATATATTAAGAATCAAGTGGAATTAGGGTTCTCTCAAGATTGGGATCAATAACTACATCATGCTTGTTAATCATCACAATTTGATAATCATTAATCTGCAAGCATACAACTAAGCACCATAGCAGGGTTTACAATATATCAACACATAATATTCACTATTAAGAGTTAACTACGAAAATCATAACTTAAACGTAACCTACCTCCACCGAGAATTGAATCAAAACTACTCTCAAAATCCTTGCTTATCCTCTTCGTATCTCTCTCTTGATCGTCTCTCTATCTCTTGATGTTTCTTTCTATTTTCTTTATTCAAACCCTCTTTCTTTTACCCAATATATATAATTAAGAATAAAGATGTGGCAATAATAACCCACTAAATTAACGTAAGGTTACCTCTTTAACCCCAAGTCATTAGGCCTATTAATATAAACCCTCCATCTTTATAGTAGAAAGAATAGTCAAAAAACGGACCCTTAAAACGTGTAAAGAAATTCCGGACACGAAACTGGGATTGCGATTAGGCCGTGACGGGGCCGTAGCGCCTGTGTGGTGTGACGGTCCGTCTGCTGTACGTCGTATGCCATTAGAAACTCATTTGAGTGGATGGACTGTTGCGGGCGCGCGCCTGCGACGGTCCGTCCTGCCACTCCGTTCACGAAGTCAGAGAGTCGATTTTCAGTACCCAATTTCAGATTTTCCAAGGTGTTTTGAAAAGACACTCCACGACGGTCCGTCGTGCCCGTGACGGTCCCCCGCGTGCCCGTGACGGGTCCCGTCGTGGCCTTCCTTCACCTCGGCCAAGTTTTTTTCCAGAATAAATCTGTTTGCTCAAAAGACTAAACAGGTCGTTTACAAAGCTACCAATTAACCACGTTCGTCCTCCGAACGACACAAGAAGGAAAGCAAAGTGCGAAAAGGATAAACCTGAATCCGTCAACCGATGTGGGTATTTTTTCTTGTATATCCGCCTCCTTCTCAAGTAGCCTCTTAACCGGCGATGCTTCCATTGACTTTGATGGTGCAATCTCTCTCGGATCTCAACTTGCGAAATTCTCTATCAATATAGCAACTGGTTCCTCTTCATAAGTCAAGTTCTCAGCCAACAACACGGAGTCCCAACGGATAATTGTAGTTTCCATCTCCATGGTATCCTTTAAACATGGCACATGAAATACGGATGCACTCCGGCAGCCCTGGGGGCAAGGCTAAGTCATAAGCCACCTCCCCTATTGCTTTAGTACCTCAAATGCTGTCCAAATACCTGGAATTAGCTACATCTTTTGCCAAAAGATCACACCTTTCATGGGTGAAACCTTCAACAAGAATTGTTCACCTTGCCATGACTCCAAGTCTCTAACCTTCCGGTCTGCATACTCTTTTGTCTACTTTGCGCGCTAGAAGCTTTCTTGAATGCCATTCACCTTTTCTAACGAATCCCTCAAAAGATCGGTTTACCCCCAAGTCTAACCTCGAAATTGCATCAAACCAAACCAATGGGAGATTACACCTCCTCCCATCAATGCTTCAAATGGAGCCATTCAATACTGGAGTGATAGCTATTATTGTACGAAAACTCTGCAAAGGTAGAGCGTATCCCAATGGGCCACCAACACCATCACAGCATGCGCGAAGCATATCTCCAAACACTTGAATCGTCTTCGCTCGACTGGACCATCGGTCTGAGGATGGAACGCGGTGGGGTACAAGGTCCCAAACCTAGTGACCCAATTCTGCATGAAGTTTCCAAAACTTAGAAGTAAATGCGTACCTCTATCGATTATAATGGATAGTTGGAAACCCCCAATGCATTCGAACAATTTCTGAGATGTAGAGTTTTGCTAACTTCTATGCATTGTAAGTCACCTTGAACCGGAATGAAATGAGCAGACTTAGTCAATCTGTCCACAAGGACCCAAATTGAATCAAACTTCCCCAGTGTCTTTGGACGACCAACCACAAAGTCCATTGCAATTCTGCTCCCATTCCATTCAGGATTGTGGGCATTCTTGAAGTTGTCCTCCGGGCCTTTTTGGTGTTCATATTCACTTGTTGACAGTTTGGACACTTGACAATAAAGTCAACAATATCGCGGCTTATTCACTCCACCAAGTGTTGGTTTAGGCGCGATACATCTTGGTTGCACACGGATGGAAGAATACTTGAACTATAGTTATGCCAAGAATAGGTTGATCAAATCATCAATGCGGGTACACATACCCTTTTCCCGTAATCCTCAACACACTTCCTCGTCGATTGTGCTTCCTTAGCCTTCCTCGCAACACTATCTGGATTCGCCTTAGTTTTCCCTCGTCAAACTGTTTTCCCTTAATCTTGTCAAGAAAAGAAGATCCTTGACTCACACTAGCCAAACTTCCTCCCTTCTCATTTAATTACAACCTCATCAAGTCGGTAGCCAGAGTCATGAACCTCTCTAGCAGATGGGGCGTCTAGAGGCTTGCAAAGGAGCTAGGCTTCCCATGCTTTCCGCCTTTCTACATCAAGGCATCTGCCAAAACATTAGCCTTCCCCGGATGATTACAAAATAGTGATGTCGAGTACTTCAGTAGTTCCATCCATCTCCTCTGTCTCAAATACAAATCTCTCGGAGTGAAGACATACGGTAGATACGATGATCCGTATAGACCTCACACTTAACCCCCCCATATAATAGTGTCTCCATTGCTTCAATTGCAAACATTACAGCGGCCAATTCCAAGTAATGATGGTTGGGATAGTTACGTTCATGAACTTTTAATGTCTGGAAGCATAAGCAATCACATTCTCTGTTGCAGTAGAACTGCCACCAAAACCCGAATAGGATGCAGCACATAAACAATGAAGTTCTTACCTTTACCCGCAAAGTGAGGAAGGTGCGGTAGTCAACAAAGTCTTTAAGCTTCTGAAAGTTTACTCACATTCATCTGACCATACAAAGGAAACATTCTGGCTTATGTCAAGTTCGTTCAATTGGGAAGAATAGAAGGATCCTTGACACAAATACGGCGGTAGTAGCTAGCTAACCCAACGGAAGTCCTTATTTCTTGACACATTAAGTAGGTCTCCCAATTCGTCACTCTTCGATTCTCTTAGAAGGATCCACCATTACTCACATCCTTAGAAAAACACGTGCCCCAGAAGGGACACTGCATCTAGCCAAAACTCACACTTAGAGAACTTGGCATAAAGCTTTTTCTCCCTCAACGTTTACATACCAGTCTCAAATGCTCCTCATGTTCCTTCTTACTCTTGGCAGTATATCAGATACATCACTTAAATACGATCACAAAGAGATATAAATATGGCTTAAAATCCCCGTTCATCAAGCTCATGAACCAGCAGGAGGCATTCGTAAGCCCAAAAGACATCACTACAAATTCGTAGTGCCCATACGGTCTAAAAGTAGTCGATTTGGCACATCCGTTGCTCGTTTTTTCAATTGATGATAAACGGATCTCAAGTCAATATAGAGAAGACACAAGCACCTTGTAATTGATCGGAAATATAAGTCATTCAATGCGAGGAAGGGATACTTTTTTTAATAGTTACCTTGTTCAACTGCCGGTAGTCAGTGCACATCCGAAAACTCCCATCTTCTTCTTCACAACCAAACCGGAGCACCCCAAGAGATGCCACTTTGGTCTAATGACAGCCCGCTCAACAACTCTGAAGTTGAGCCTTTAACTCTCTTAACTCGCGGGAGCCATTCTATACGGGGTATAGAAATGGGGCGGTGTGCCCGGCCGTCAAGATCTATACAGAAGTTCAAATCCCTATCTGGTGGCCATACCAGGAAGATCTCAGGGAAACCTCCAAAAATCGCGGACTACCGAAAACCGACTCAATCGAAGTACTGGGGAGTGTTCATCCTTGATATGGGCCAGAAAGCTAAAACACCCTTTACTAAACATTTTCTTAGCACGAAGAACTGAGGATGATACGCACGGATTGGAAGTGTAGTCACCATCCCACACTAACGGATTGGCCCAGGCTTGGCCAATGTCACAGTTTTAGCACTTACAATCCAAGATCGCAAATTTGGAGGAAAGCAAGTCATACCAGGAAGAATTAACATCAAAGTCACCCATTTCTAAAATAACCAAATCTACATAAGTGTTGCTCCCCACAAAGTTCCCCAAACCAAGACCTATGTTACCTTTTCAACTACCACAAGACTCACACCACGGGTAGAAACACGAATAGGCATGTAAGGAATTCACAATGCAATTTTAGACCATTAGAAAATGATTTGAGATTACGTATGAAAAAGTGGAGCAAGGTCCAAATAATAAAATTGCCATGCATTCACAAACTAAAAGATTACCTGTGATAACAGCATTCAGACGCATCCGATTCCCCCCACTGCATGACTCCCAGGAAAGCGTAACAATGGCCCTATGTTTGCTGTCCATTGCCCCTACCATGTTGCGTAGTAGTGGCTCTATTTGCCATCACCTCTGCCGTGGTGATGACCACCCATTCCTCGACCACCAGTCTCCAGAAAAAAGGCGGCCTCTACCATGACCACTCTACCTATAGCTGGGGGGTTCGTAACTTGGTTTGGACAATACTATGATGTGTCCAACGCCCCACACCATAACATCTCGGGTTCAGCATAGGTCTCTCGAGTAGTGTGACGTTCTGAGGTGGAACCCCCAACTACAGGCTGTAGTGGAAGACTAAATGGTCGACTTGAGTGAGTAAACCTCCGAGTATGTCCTCTAGAGTGAGAACCATTAAACCGGCCTCCCCTCGAAAAACCTTTTTCGATGGTTTCGGGGGGGGGGGGAAATTTTTGTCGTGGTGAATAGTCGTTTGGCTTCACTCATTCCACCTCATCACAAAGGGCTACACCTCTTGCGAAGGAGGTTTGCCGTAGCGCTACCTTTCTGGTAGGTGAAATCCGCAACTCTCGACCTCACCCTTCAAAAACGGCGATCCCGTTCTTGTGACTGAAACACAAGTTGGGGTGGCGTATCGGAGGATAGTGCGCGAAAATTCGCCTCATACGCGTAACGTCAGCATCCCCTTGTTCTAGAATGCAAGATCGTCCCTTTGTCTATCTCTCAAAGTCTTGGGATATACTTCTCCATAAACAGAGTAGTAGAGAAGGATTCCAAGTCATAGGTGTGCCTCTTGTGGTTGACATCAACAGTGGGACCGCCACACATTCTTGGCGTTCCCTTGAAAACTGATAGCTCACGAACTCAACGCCAAAACAGTTCTACTATACCATCTTGGGTAGTAGCTCATGACAAATCAACCAGAAAAAATCGTAGGCATCCTCTGATTCTGCGCCCGTAAAGACCTGGAGGTTTCACATTTCAAACATACTGCAAAAGGTTCATGCTGATCATTTGTTCATAAGAGGCCCAGTTAGTTCAGACGTGGAACTTGTGCTAGTCCCAATGATGCATCCCGCGGGAGACATAGTAGCCGCATGTCGTTACCTATGGAAACCGGAGGTGGTTGGTGCAGATAGAGAAGAAACCACTGGAGGTGCATCTTGACCTATCGGATTAACCCACTAAGATAAGAAGTACAATGGTGGATCATCTCTGGGGTAGGTTGGGGTGGCATTTCCTCATTCTGCCCTTGTTCATTCTCCCTTCCTCCCCATCTTCTTATAACCTCCTCGGAGGTGGAGGAGTCACCGCCCTAGAAGAGGGTAGGTGCTTGTCTCTTCCTCTAGAGGAACGTACTCCCCGACCTCTCCAAGGCACTGCCGTGGGGGGGGCTCTTCTCGAGCTAAAAGCCCCAGTGGCTGGTCAGTCGTTTCTTGTTCTTTCAGTTTGTTGCTGCTGGTTCGGTAGTTGCTCAGTTCTAACCATCTGCGACAATAGAGTGAGGATGGTCAGATACCAATTGGTTATCGCCCAGGATACCAATTGGACTCAAGTAGCAGTAGCACGAAAGAAGAAAATGAAAGAGTGAAATTTTCCTAAAGTTCTTATAGCTCTCAAGGAAAAGTAGGCGGTCCCCCTACCGTCCTTAAGCTCTACTAGACCTGTTCTGGGTGTGATGAGACCAACGAACCTAATGCTTGATACCAAGTTATCACGACCCCAAATCAGGACCGCGAACTGGCCCACAGTTTACCCTCCTATGGAGCGAACCAACCCATTAAACCTTAAACATTTCAAGATATATCAAACAGTACAATAATTGCGGAAGCTTAAACTCATTTAATTTAAAAAACAATTCAATACTATTATATTATCCCAAAAATAGGGAAGTCATCATCACAAGAACATCTATGATCAAAGTTCAACTAGGAGATTCTAAGACACAAAAACTAACTAAAAAAGGCTGTCCATGGGAAGTAAGGGGATCAAGACTTGAAGAAGAGACCCAGTCCAAGCTGAGACGCAGTAGCTCACCCTGAATTTCCGATGAAAACAAGTGAAAGACTTGGCTAGAATCTACTGTTGCGTTGAGTTGACGGAACGTTTGCTGCAGTACACAATATAACAAAGAGGGAAAACATTAAAAGTGGGGGTCATTTAAACCACACGTACTGAGTAGATTGACTGATCATCGGCCCAACTCAAAATAGGGAAACAGAGATATCAATAATAATGGAAATTCAAACTACAATACTCAACTGTCGCAATAACCCCATGGCATTCATCAATAATACAACCGAGTTCACACATGAGGACTGCAAGCCTCAATACCATACTCTTTTGGGAATTAAGTTCATTAGATTGAGTATATTAATTATCTTTCAAAGATTCATTATCTTTCTTCTCTGTGTCGGTACGTGACACTCAGATCCTTATTTTCTATAATGGTGCCGGAACGTGGCACCCGATCCTCATATTCTATCCTTGTGGTACCGGACGTTGGGCACCCGATCCATATTCTATCCTGTGTCGGAACGTGACACTTCCGATCATCAGATGCATCCTGGTACCGAACGTGGCACCCGATCCTCCATATTATATAATCATGTGTCGGACGTGACACTCCGATCCTCATATTCCATATCCTGGTACCGGACGTGGCACCCGATCTCATATTTCATTCTATCCTGGTTGTCGGAACGTGACACCCTGATCCCCTAATTCATCAACGCCTTCTTTAACCTAATGCATTATTCATTCTCATTATTATAATGTATCAAGCCTATTAATACTAAGGCATCATCTTCTCATATATAATATTCAAGTGAATTAGGTTCTTTCAAGATTTGGATTCAAATTAACTTATCATGCTTTTATAATTAATCACAATTTTATATTCATAATCATGCAAGCATACAAACTCTGAAGCAATAGCAGGGTTGACAATATTATCAAAACATAATAGTCACTATTAAGAGTCACACGAATATCGTAAACTTAAACCATAAGCCTAAATCCACCGAAGAATTGATCAACAAGCTATCTTCCAAAAATCCTGCTATCCTCTTCTATATCTCTCTGGATCGATGTGCGCTCATATCTCTTGGCTGTTTTTCTATGGTTTCTTTATTCAACCCTTTTTTTACCCTATATTAATATTAATTAAGAATAAAAGGATGGGCAAAATAACCACTAAGTCACTTAAGGTTACCTCTTTAACCCCCAAGTAACTTAGGCCTATTAATATTACCCTCAATCGTTATAATAAGGATAAGAATAGTAAAAAAACGACCTTAAAACGTGTAAAGAAATCGACCCGAACGGGATTGCGTAGCCCGTGGGGACGTCGCGCCTGCGAAGGTTCCGTCTGCTGGCCGTCGTATGCCACAGAAATCATTTTTGAGTGGAGGCCTGTGAAGGGCGTCGCGCCTGCACGGGCCGTCCTGCCACTCCGTCACGACGTTCAGAGAGTCGATTTTTCAGTTACCATTTCAGGATTTTCCAAGTGTTTGAAAAAGACACCTCCAACGACGTCCGTCGTGCCGTTGACGGTCCGTCGTAGGCCTCCTTCCACCCTCTGACAGTGTTTCCATGAATAAAAGCTGTTTGCTCAAAACGACTACTAAACAGGTCGTTACCCAAACACATTATCATATCATGTCATATTAAGACACATATGCAATTCATAACGAACCTTATATCATTTCATACAACACAAAGTCGCAATCTTCAAATAAAGTCAACAAAGTTTCCGGACATCATAGACCAAAAACCTCACTTAATAATCTAAAAATGCTTTCAACTGAACTTCATCACAATTGAATTAAAGTTTAAACATCACAAAGTCTTACATATTTACCTTCAAAAATCCCATCTTTATTGGTGTTAACCCAAACCAATCAAATTTCATCATCAATAGGTTTAATAACATCATTCAATAGTAATTAAGACGGTAACTTAATTAATTGCATCAATACTAATCAATTAAACATGAATTCATAACCTAGGGGTAGAGAATTTGGGTCAATTCATGATCTATTCCACATACTAGGTTATTTCATAAAGAACCAATTTAATTGAACCATAATACAATATAATATATTCATAATAACCAAAAAAATCTATAAACAATAAAATTTAGAAGATCAAATTCGTATTAGGAAGAAACCCATATGAAATCTCTTTTTGAAAACCAATTTTGGAAGTACGCTTTGCGGAAAGGAATTCCATAGGTTAAAGGATATCATACAGTGATATCATTTCAAGATTGATGGTTAAAAGTGACCTTCTTTCTTCCCTAATATCTTTAGACCTTGGTATTATATGTAGTGTTCTTTGGGAGAGAAAACATAGAGAGAGAAGAAAGAGCAATTTCGGTTTGGGAAAAGTCATGTGTTATGTTGGGTTTATGATTAGGGTAGTTTATTGTAACGACCTGTTTAGTCGTTTTGAGCAGAAGACATTATTTCTGAAAAACTGGCTGAGACGACGGACCCCACGATGGACCGTCATGGTAACGACGGACCGTGCAGGTCTGTTTCAAAAACACTTAGAAAAAATTCTGGAATTGTACTGAAAATCGACTCTCTAAACTTTGTGACGGAATGGCAGGACGGACCGTCAAGACCCATTTGGTGGAAATTGAGTCTCTGAACCTTACGACGGGACCTGCCAGTACGGACCGTCGCCGCACGACGGGCCGTCAAAGGTTGCGCAATCCCAGGCTTGGTTTCGGATTTCGTGTTAATTTATTTAAGGGGCGTTTTGGGCTATTTCCTGCTTCATTATAAAGTGGTGGGTTAATGTTAATAAGTCTCTAATTGCTTGGG
Organism: Solanum habrochaites; assembly: GCA_027704765.1. NCBI lineage: Eukaryota > Viridiplantae > Streptophyta > Magnoliopsida > Solanales > Solanaceae > Solanum > Solanum habrochaites. Next base: position 26,269,862 of record JAKWJA010002497.1, read on the forward strand.
GGTTTTAAAAGAGGTAACCTTAAGTTAATTAGGGGTTATTATTGTCATCTTTCAACTAATGATATGCTAATTAGAGTAAAAGACAGAGGGTTTGAATAGAAAAAAAATAAAAGGAACAGAAAGAGAGGGAAATCGAGCAAAGAAAGCAAAAGAGAGAGAAACGAAGGAGACACAAGGATTGAGGAATTAGCTTGATGATCACGAATCTTCGGTGGCGGTAGGTTATGGTTTTTTTTTTTCACTATTCTTAGTATACTGTAATAGGACATGATATGTTGTTGGGTAGTTTATTAAGTCTGCATATTGCTTAATGTGGGTATGCTGATGTGATTTTTATAATATTTATTATGGATAAAATAAGCATGTATGAAGCTTATTGAACTGTAAAACTTTGAAGAAACCCTAATTCTGACTTTGGTTTAATGAGATGCCTTGGTATAAAAGAAGGCTTGATAAACGAAAGTAGTGAGATAGGGGATCGGGTTGCCACGTTCCGGTACCAGGATAGTATATGAGGATTCGGAAAGTAGTGTACGTTCCCACACAGGATAGTAATGGATAGGGTTGCCACGTTCCGTACCCGGATAGTTATGAGGATCGGAGGGTCAGTTCCGGAACACCAGGATAGTTATGGATCGGGTGCCACGTCCGGTACCAGGATAGAATTAGGGGAGAGTGTCACGTTACCGACACAGAGTAAATAATAGAAGGAATTCTTGAAAGTAATAATTATACTCAATCTAAAAGAACATGTTTTCAAAAGAGTTATGGTTGGGGAGGCTTGAGTCCTCCAGGATATGATCGGCAATATTTAGACATGATGTTTTAACTTGTGGCTATCACACTGTTAAGAATATTAGTGATTTTGTGTATCTGAGCTATATTGCTTTCTATTTTGAGTTGGACGATGTACCTACTCAGTACTTGTGGTTGTATGACCCCCTAATTTTATGGTTTCCTTTTGTTACGTGGTATGCAAGCAAACGTGCAGTCATCTTCGACTCAACAGTAGTTCAAGCCAGTCTTCTTCACACCGGATCTTCAGGGTGAGGCTAATGCTTATAAGCTTGGATTGATCTCCTTCCTCATGTCTTGATGCCTTGAAGTTTTGGCATAGACGAGATTGTATTTTGTTTTAGCTTTTAGAATACTATTAGTTTAGGGTAAATTGATCATAGATGTTCTTGTGGTGATGACTTCCAGATTTTGGGGGAATTTATAGATGTTGAAATTTTGAAGTTAAGAGTTATTGAATTGTCTTTTATTTATTGAGTTTAAGCTTTCCGCATTGCTTTAGTGGATCATTAAATTGAAATGATAGGTTCAGATGGTTGGTTCGCCCATAGGAGGGGCCAAATGTGGGGGGGTGCAAGTCGCGGCTCGGTTTTGGGTAGTGACAAATTGGGATCAGAGCATTTATTCGTGGTCTCAACACAAGAAACAGTCAGTAGCGTCTTAAAAGAACGGTTAGGGGGCCCAGCCTTACTTTCTTGATGAGGGCTGGCTACAAGACTTTGGGAAATTCCATTATTCTTTCTGATTTCATGCTATTACTGGATCAATTGGTATCTAGGTGATACAAATTGGTATCTGACCAGGCTTCCTATTTTCGCAGATGGTAGAACTAGGGCAACGAATACGCCAAAACATCAACTCAGCAAGAACAAGATGATCTGAGCCAGCCACTGGGGTTGTAGCTCGAAGAAGTGCAATAGTGGCAAGAGGGCCGCGGTAGAGGTCGTGGGGAGGACGTCCTCTAGAGGGAGAGGACGAGCACTTAGCCATCTGGTTGCTAGGGCGGTTGGACGCCTCCACCGACTGAGGGTTAGTAAGAGAAGGGTGAGGATGGGGAGGATGAACAGGTAAGAATGAGGAAATGCCAAACCCCAACCTACCCAGAGATGATTCAATAGGTTCGCGCTTATCTTAGTGGTTGTCGATCAGGGTCAGGGCAACCACAGTTGTTTTCATGCACCAACACCTCAGGTTTCAGAGGTACAACATGCAGCATATGGCCCCTGTATGGAATTGCCTATTGGGGACATAGGCCGTTTCCACGTAATGACTCAAGGCCTTAATGACCCAATGATCAGCATGAACTTTTCAGTAAGTTATTGATGAAATTAAAACCTCCCAACTTCAAGGGTGCAGAATCTGAGAGGTTTTGTTGACGATTTTCTGCTTTTGATGTCATGAGCTACTACACACGATGGGATAGTAGAACGTGTGCGGTGTTGTTTGTGAGTACCAGTTTCAAGGGAACCGCCAAAATGGGGTTTTGGCGGGTCACATGTTGAGTGTCAACCAACAGAGGCACCCACCTATAATTGGGCTCATTCTCTAGCCTGTTATGGGAGAAGTATATCCCTTGTTACTTTGAGGGATAGGAAGGGATGGAGTTTTGAGCCTTAGAGCAAGGGTAGGATGTCGTCAATGATATATGAGGTTTAAGTTTCGTGCACTATCCAAGCATATGCACCCAAACTATGTTTTCCGTCCACAAGAGCGATTCGCCGTTTTGTGAAGGGGTTGAGATCAGAGGTGCGAAAATTTGCAGCCTTACAGTCGCGTCTACGCAAAATTCCTTACAAGAAAAGTGGGAGATTTCGTGGGTAGAGTGGAAGAGGAGTGAAGCCAGATGAATTCACCAGGCCTCGACCATCAAAGAGGTTTCGAAAGGGAGGTGAGTTTTAATGGTCTTACTCTAGGGACAGGTTTCCGGACGGTTATCGTTAGAACCATTCAGTTTTCAATACAGACTGTAGTTGGGGGTCACCTCAGACCGTCAACACTTCCGTAGAGACATAGGACGTGAATCTAGAGAGTGTTATGGGTGTGGGGAGACTGGGCATATCAAGATGGTATTGTCCAAAACCAGAGTTATATACCCCCACCAGATAGAGGTGAGGGTGGTCATGGCAGAGCCGTATTCGGGGGCGTGGTGGCCGAGGTAATGTGGTCCCAAAACGCACCCGGGGGTGATGGGCCAAACTGGAGCAACTACATCACAAAACATGATAAGGGCAACGGACAAAAACAAAACGAAAGGGCCCATCTTGGCTTTCCCTGGGAGAGAGAGGCGGAGACATCTGATTGATGCTGTATCACAGGTAATCTTCTGGTTGTGATTGTATGGCTTTGTCTTGTGTGATCCTGGATCCAAATTTTCTTATGTATCTTCCTCATTGGCCTAATGTATAAATTTACATGGGAATTACTTGATACGCTGATTCATGTTTCTACTCCGGTGGTGGTCTATGGTAGTTTGAAAAGGATAAGTTTGTTTGGTGAACTTTGTGGGGAGCAAAACTTATGTAGATTTGGTTATTTAGAAATGTGATTTGATGTCATTCGGGGTTATGACTTGGCTTTCTCCGCAATTGGCGATCTTTGATTGTAATGCTTTAAAAACGGTGACGTTTAGCCAGCATGTGGGACAGACTACGTAGTGTGGGAGAGGTGACACTACACTTCCAATCCGGTGCGTATAATCTCTTTCGTATGCTAGAAATGGTTAGGAAAGGGTTGGTTAGCTTTTCTTGGCAATCTCAAGGATTGACCCTACCCAAGTACTTCGATTGAGTCGGTTCGGTGGTACCGGAGTTTCTTGATGTGTTACCATGCAGATCTTCTGGGGTATGCCACCAGATAGGGATATTGACTCTTTGTCATGATTCTTGAACCGGGTACTGCCCCAATTCTATACCCCCTTATAGAATGGCCCCCGCAGGAGTTAAGAGAATTAAAATCCCCAAATTCAAGGAGTGTTGAGCAAAGGCTTCATTAGACCAAGTGCACTCCTTGGGGTTGCTCCGGTTTTGTTGTAAAGAAGAAGGATGCGAGTTTTTGGAGTGCAAGGACTACCGACAGTTGAAACAAGGTGACCATAAAGAACAAGTATCCCTTCCTCGCATTGATGACTTGTTTGATCGTTACAAGGGTTGCCGTCTTCTATAAGATGACTTGAGATCCGGTTATCATCAATGAAAATACCGGGCAAAGGATGTGCCAAAGACGCTTTAGAACCAGGTATGGGCATACGGAATTTGTAGTGATGTCTTTTGGGTCTTACAAATGCCCCTGCTGCGTTATGAGTTTGATGAACGGGATTTTTTAAGCCATATGGGATCTCTTTGTGATCTGCTATTTATTGACGATAACTTAATTACTCCAAGAGTTAAAGAGGAACATGAGGGCGGATTTTGAGAATTGTGTGGAATATTGAGGGAGAATTACGTTATGCCAAAATCTCCAAGTGTGAGTTTGGCTCGATTCCGTGTCCTTCTTGGGGCACGTGGTTCTAAGGATGGAGTGCGGGTGGATCCTTCTAAGATGGAAGTTTTTGCAGGTTGGGTAAGACTACTAAGGTCAGAAATAAGAAGATTGTGGTTTTTAGCCAGTTACTACCCGCGATTTTGTCAAGGGATTTTCTTCTATTGATTACCAATTGACGACTTGACTAAGCAGAAGTTCCATTGTATGGTCTGATGAAATGGGAGGAAAGCTTTCAGAAAAACTCAAGAACCGTGCTGACGACCGCACCTATCCTTAACCTTGACAGTAGAGAGGGTATAAGAACTTCATTGTTATTGGGATGCATTCCTATTCCGGTTTGGGTGCAGTGCTAAGCAAAGAGAAGAATGTGATTGCTTATTGCTCGAGGCAATGAAAGGTGCATGAACGTAATGATCCGACCCACGATTAGAGTTGGCAGCGGGAGGGTTTGCATTAAAAGCAGTGGAGACACTATTTATATGGGGTTAAGTGTGAGGTCTATACGGATCATCGTAGCATAAGGTTATGTCCTTTATCAGAGAGATTTGATTGAGGACAGAGGGGGAGGTGGATGACTACTGAAGATATATGTTACTATCTTGTATCCTCGGGAAAGGAAAGGCTAATGTGGTAGGCAGATGCTTTAAGTAGAAAAGCAGGGAGCATTGGGAAGTCTAGATCACTTGCAGCTTTTAGACGCCCATGACTGAGAGTTCAGATTCTTGCTAACGAACTTATGAGATAGAAAGTAAATGAGAAGGGAGGATTTTCGCTTGTGGGAGGCAGATCTTCCTTCCTTGACAAAGATTAAGGAAAAGCAGTTTAATGATGAACATTTATCCGGATCCGAGGATAAAGTGTTTGCAAGGATGAGGCTTAAAGAAGCGACAATCGATGAGGAAGGTGTTTGAGGATTAAGGGAAGGGTATGTGGTTACCGCTCGATGATTTGATCAACACTATGTTTTCTGAACAGAGGATGGCATTAGTTCAGGTATTCGATACATCCGGGTGACAACCCCAAAGATGTTACCGTGACCTAAAGCAAACACTTTTGGTGGAAGTAGGAATAAGGCGCGACATTGTTGAGTTTATTGCAAATGTTCCAAACTGTTCAACAAGTAAAGTATGAACACCCAAGGCCCGGGAGGAAACACTTCAGAGAATGCCCATTCCGGAATGGAAAGGGAGAGAATCGCAATGGACTTCGTGGTTGGTCTTCCAAGACGATGGGTATTACGACTCTATGGTGATTTGTTGATTAGGAACTAAAGTCTGCTCATTTTATTCCGGTTAAGGTGACTTACAATACGAGAAAGTTATCCAAGATCTATATCTCTGAAATTGTTCGATTGCATTAGGGTACCATCTCTCCAATCATATCAGCTAGAGAGTTACGCAGTTTACTCTAAGTTTTGGAAACATTGCATGCGGCATTGGGAATAGGTTGGAAACTAGTACCGCGTTTCCATCCTCGAACGAGGTCAGTCTGAGCGAACGATTTTCACGTGGTTGGAGGATATGCTTCGTGCGTGGTGTGTTGATAGAATTTGGTGGTCATTGGTTAACTTTTACCCATAGCAGAGTTTTCTTACCAATAATAGCTATCACTAAGCATTGATATGGCTTCCATTTGAAGCATGTATGGTAGGAGATGTAGGTCCCCCCATGTGGTGGTTGATGCTTTCGACGGTTAGGACCTGGGGGTACGGACTCTGAGGGATTCAATAGAGAAAGTGAAATCAATTCAATAAAAGCTTCTAGCGGGGACGAAAGTAGGCAAAAAGGAATATGACAGATCGAAAGGTTAGAGACTAAGAGTACATGGAGGTGAACAAGTCTTGTGAAAGTTTCGCCAATGAAAGGGGTGATGCGGGTTTGGTAAAAAAAGAGGCAAGCTAAGCCAAGGTACATTTGGTCCCTTTGAATGCTTAAGCGATTAGGGGAGGTGGCTTATGCGTTAGCATTTGCCTCCAGGGCTCTCCGAGTACATCCGGTATTCCATGTGTCATGTGTTGAAAAAATACCATGGGGAGGATGGAACACATTATCCGTTGTTTTGCTTGATGAGAATTTGTCTTATGAGGAGGAGGCCGTGCTATTTAGATAGAGAAGTCGCAAGTGAGGTCAAGGAGATTGAAGGCTCAAGGTGCAATGGAAGAATTGAAACGGTTGAAGAAGCCACTTGGGAGGAAGGAGGCAAGATATGCAGAAAATACCACATCTGTTTTTTAAAGATTCAGAGTACTCATTCCGCCTTGTTTTTCTTCTTTGGGGATCATTAGAGGACGACGATGGGTAAATTGGTATTATTGTAACGACCTGTTTAGTCGTTTTAGCAGCAGACTTTATTCTTTGAAAAACTGGATGAGACGACGGACCCACGATGGTACCGTCAGGTAAACGACGGACGTCGCAGGGTCTCGTTTCAAAACACTAGAAAAAAATCTGAAATTGGGGTACTGGAAAATCGACTCTCTAAACTTTGTGACGGAATGGCCACGACGGGACGTCACATGGGTGACGGACCGTCACAGAACCTTGGTGCGAAATTGAGTCTCTGAACCTTACGACGACGGCAAGAAGGACCGTAGCAGGCACGACGGCCGTTCAACAGGTGCGCATCCCAGGCGGGTCGGATTTATGTTAATTGATTTAAGGGGCGTGTTTTGGTATATTTCTGCCTTAATTATAAAAGTGGTGGGTTAATGTTAATAAGTCTAATTAAGTGGGGTCAAAGAGCGTAACCTAAGTAATTAGTGGGTTATTATTGTCATCTTTTCATACTATAATGCTAATTAGGGTAAAAGAAAAGGGTTTTGAATAAGAAAAAAAAAGAAAAAGCAATAGAAAGAGAGGGAATCGAGCACGAGACGAGAAACGAAGAGACAAAAAAGGGGATTGAGGAATTTGCTTTCTGATCAAGAATCTTTGGTGGGGAGAGGTATGGTTTTTAACACTATTCGTAGTAAACTCTTAATAGCGAATGATAGTGTTGGGTTAGTATGTATTTAGTATTTCTTATAGTGCTTAATTCGTGTGTGAATGTGTTGATTTTATTATATATTTTGTGATAAAATAAGCAGTGCGAAGCTATTGAATCTTAAAACTTGAAGAAACCCTAATCTTACTTTTGTTAATGATGCTGCCTTGGTATAAAAAAGAAGGCTTGATAAACGAAAGTAGTGCGATTAGGTGATCGAGTGCAACGTTACGGTACCAGGATAGTATATGCGGATCGGAGGTATAGAGTGTCCGTTCCGACACCAGGATAGTATATGGATTCGCGGTGCCAGTTCCCGGGTTTACCAGGATAGTATATGAGGATCGAAAGTGTCACGTTCCGACACCAGGATAGTAGTGGGATCGGGGGTGCCATCGTTCGGTTACCAGGATAGGAATGAGGAGCGGAGTGCACGTACCGACCGAGAGTAAATAATAGAATGAATTCTTGAACGATACTAATATACTCAATCTTCTAAAGAAATGTTTCCAAAAAGAGTATGTGTGGAGGCTTGATCCTATGGATATGACAGGAATATTATACATGATCGTTTATACTGTTTGCTATCACTTGTTAAGGAATATTAGTTGATTTTTTTATGATTTTAGGAGATATATTGCTTCTATTTTGAGTTGGCCGCTGATACCTACTCAGTACTTGTGGTGTACGGACCCCCCTATTTTAGGTTTTCGTTTGGTATAGCGTGGTATGGTATGAACAAAGTGCCGCATCTTAGACTCAACAGTAGTTCAAAGCCAGTCTTTCGTCCACACCGGATCTCAGGTGAGCTAAGCTTCTAGCTTGGGACGTATCTCCTTCCTCTGTCTGATGCCTTGAAGTTTCGGGAAGACTGCTTTTATTTGTTTTAGCTTCTTAGAATTATCTTAGTTACAGTAAAAGTGATCATAGATGTTCTTTGTGGTGATGGACTTCCAGATTTTTGGGGAATTAATAGATGTTGAATTTTAGAAGTTATTGAATTGCTTTTATTTATGAGTTAAAGTCTTCCGCATGCTTTATGTGATATTAAATTAAAATGATAAGGTTCAGATTGGTTGGTTTGCTCACATAGGAGGGTAAATGTGGGTGCCAGTCGCGGCTTGGTTTTGGGTCGTGACATTTATATAGTTGCTTAACTAATCTAATTAACCAACCCTTACTTATGTACCGCAGATCTGTCCGTGAATCGACACTTCGTCGATTTTTTTGGATACGGACATTACACAATCCCCCCTCCTTGGGAAATTCGTCATTGGATGAAGACTAAACTAGCTGAATGATACGCTCAAACTTAGTTCTCAAATAAGAAGTAAAGCGGTCTTATCAAGTAAAGAACCCAACTAATGAGGTTGGGATAGTTTCACGAGGGAAAATAGTTCAGACTTAACTTCAATCTATTATTTCCTATTTTTAGTGAATATTCTTAAAAAACAAAGACATAAAAGGGGGGGTTTTATTTCTAAATGAATGAAAATACTAGCTAAATTAAGGTAGACAAACTATAGATTCAAAATGTTGGAGTTAAACAAATTCAATAAAAGTAACTAGGGGTAAGGGTTCCCCACAAGTTCCTAACTTGATACTTCTAACTATAACCAATTCTTTCATCGTATCTTGCATGCAAAATGATAGGTTATTATTTCTAAATCCTGTCCGACATCTAGAAAAATTTCACTCGCACCTTGCTCCGGAATACGTGTGTTGCCCTATCCTAACCCTTTACCTTTTACCTTATATTAGCATTGTATCGAGATTGGACTAAGTTATTACCTCTACAAATCAATACTAGGACTATTACATCGTATACACTAATCTATTTTGCTAATTGTTTTTGTATTATCTACTCCTGAGTCCGGCAAGAGCATTATTAAGGCGAGTTCTAACGTGGTCCATCCAGTATAAAGGACTTCTAAGCAAAAGAAAATTATCAGTTACATGCAAGACACTTTCTAGAATGGTATTTTACGTTAGAGTTTATCTTACTACACCTAGGGTCTCCCACAAACCCTTATTATGGAGTTTAGTTAAACATAGTCATAATCAAAATAGTAATATATATAATATAAGATTCATTGCAACGTACTTCAATGAGAAAAAATAAAATCAGAAATGTACTTGATATCGACAAATCACCAAACAACACTCCAGCAAAAAGTGTAACAATCCAAAGTGTAATAATCAAAATAATCTACTCATAAAGAATATAACATAAAAGTGTCTAATAACAAAGAGTCTAACCAATAAAGAGTCTAACAATCTGAGAGTCTAACCCCAAAAACGAGGTTTTTAGAATTATTTTTAAAAAACAAAAACCTAATAAAAGAAGGACTCTATTTTATGAAAAAATGTCAAAACGTGGCTTGGTCGACGTACCTCGCGACGGGTCGTCGTGGTCACGACGGGCTGTCATTGACTCCATCGTCCATACTTTGCAATTTCTTCGTCTGCTCTTTTCGTTGCCCTCGACGGTAGGTATGACGTATCTTCATAGGCACAATGGTTCGTCGAGGGTCTCCATTCCATAACAGTTAAACTCTTGGAATTTAGGTACTGGGACTACTTCTCTTATCATCACGATGAACTAGCAGGACGGACCGGCATGGCTACAACGGTCCTTCATGCACTTCGTAACCCCACACTTGGTCAGACTTCCCCATCTTCCTTCAATAGCTTCACTACGATGCCACCTACAGACCGTTACAGGCATGACGGACCGTCACAAGCTCCGCAAGTGGTAACTTTTCTGCATTTCTTGCTGAAAAACATTTGCGTTCATCTTTAGACAGATTTCCTGCAAATAAAGGGAAACTTACATAAAAATCAATATACAAAGGCTTTTGGACACTCACTAAACATAAGACAAAATAATTAAAAATACCGTGAAACCACGGTACATCAACAACCTCAACTTAAATTCGTTGTTTGTCCTCAAGCAACGCACTAAAACTCACTACAAAATCTTTGTATAATAGTATCCATGTTTTATATTTTACAATCATTTGTCTATCATTCCCGATCAACCTCATAATATTTATGCATGTTATCACTATTAGGATTGAACTATGTGGAATTAGACCATGACACAGACTCACCACGCACTGATACCTATAATCTTCAAATTCTCACCGAGGTGATAATATTTCCGGTATTGCAACTAGTGTCCTTACTTTCAAAAAACAACATCATTTTTCACACAATGATTTCTATTTGAGTATAAGGATTACTTTTCAACACTCACTCTCATAACAAATTCACAAGTCATTCATTTATATAGCCATAAGCTTGCCCTTATTTTCACTTATATAAGTTCGCTATACAACTCTTAGGATCACAATAAGACTTTCTTAGCTTGAAACATAGGATCAGCATCAATTAGGGTATATTTAGGTAAACTTTAGTAACTTTTTTCCCATCCTTGACATATCGGCTAAACATACCTCTTTTCATCATTTTATTTCACCTAATTTCTTATATTATTTTACTTTGCTATTTTCCCCTCTTTCTCCATTTGTGTAAATGACTCTCTCTTTGTTCTTTAAACCCCACATTCAAGAGCATTCCTCATATTAGACACCCTGAACTCATGGCTTTTCCATGAGTCAAAGTACACAATACCCAAAGTTGGGTCAGGGCCATGCAAGGGTTGTTTACTGCATTAGCCAACCTCAATTTATGCTTTTGGAATAAGATGAGGTGCACATGTCCATGGAGGGACAAAGGACAACACATTATTCCCAGAGAAGATCAGTTAGGGTGAAAAACAAAGGTTTATTTTAAGTTGAAATAATTTGGATCAAAAGGGATTAATTTCATTTTTTTATTTTAGGCTAAAAATGGGCTATATTGAAAAAGGCATATGATCCTTTCCTAATTTCCTATTACAACTTACTTTTAACTCGACTAACCAGGCAAGTTCTAGCTCAGTTCAAATAGTGGACTATTCAAATCTTCTTCACACTCACATGACATCTAATTACTCTACCAGATTATAAGAAACCTAGTTCTAATTTTAGACTTAGGGTCATGCAGTGGTGTATCTCTATGACATGCTTAAAGCCACACATTTATCAATTACTATGCCTAGTCATGCATCATTTTCATTTCATTAGGATATCATTTTAGCCATCATTCTTTAGAGTTAAACTATGTCCAGAAGATATATACATGTTAGTTGAACAATAAAAATAATCAGTCTATTGAGGAAAAAGAACAGGCAAAAAAACCCAAAAAAAGGATAGTGAATTGGGATACTCATACTTCACCCTAGCACTCACTTTCCATTTACCCCACCCCTAACAAAAAGATATGCAATTGTCCCCAATGCATAAAAAAATTCCAATACGAGAGTGGTTGGAGAAGAAGACCTGGGGCGCATAGCGCCGACGTTCAGCAAGCTGGTGGTCTGGTTCCCTAGAACCCACTACCTCTGTACTCTGGACACCCTCAGTAGTTTCCTCATCAGCAAAAGCACTATCAGCAGTGCCTCCCACTATCGCCACAACTCTGGAGCTAGATGCACAAATAGTTGACTCTATCACCCTCATCCGACGCGCCTCCTCCTCAGCAAGCGAAGCTCTCCTCGAAGCATCCATCTCACGGCGCTCCTTCTTTCGTGCTCTAGCCTCATCCTCCTCTCGACCCTTACTCCTCTTGTCATTCTCTCGAGGGGAAGGTGGATGAATATTAGAAGAGGCAAATAAGGCCGCAATCATTGTGTCCTCAGCAGGATCTGCAGAAGGGGCCTCAGACTTAGGCACCTTATCCTCTAGGATCATATCATTGTCTGCTTAAAGACTCTAGACCGCAGCCTGAAGAGTCAACACATCAACATGAGGGGCTTGCCGGGCTAGCGCACACAAATCAAAAGCGTCCAAGCACTGATGAACCTCAACGGTCTTCCGCTCTGTGTGCTGGACCATTCTATTCTCCAAAAGCTCTTCTACTTCAGCAATAGATCTCTGCATCGAAGCTGGATGTGATGCAGAAGTGTATCCATCTATGCCTCTAGTTTCTGGACCCTAACAAGAGGGACCACAACAGGGAAAGGGGTTGAGCGACAGGAGCTCGGGGTAGTGCTACTACCCTGGATAGACTCGACCGGGGTAGTGTCAGTGTTTTCAGAAGCAGCCTACGTAGCCGTGCAAGCCTGTGCTACTGTATCATCCAGATTGTCACCAAGTAAAGGTAACTCTAGACGGGGCCCTCTGTGTGGAGCCAACTCATTGGCCTTATCCCTAATGAGGGCGATATCAAAAGTGCCTAGCAAAGTATTGAGCTGAGAAATGTGCTAGATGGGATACCTGCGGACCTGCATAAAAAAAATATCATGCACGGAAAAGGGTATGTAGTTGTAACCTTAAAATCCCTCTCGTGCATGACCGCGTGTACAAGCCAAGCAAAGTCCACCTCAAACCCGACTATCATCGCCGCCATCAAAACTACACGATCCCATGTGACTATATTATTAATTGTTGTGTGGAAGACAATCAACCATAATGACATAGCCGTGAAGGTCAGGTTAGCCTTCTTGATGTCTCCATTCGGCTCTGTAACCTAGTCGGAACCCTATCCATTAACAGAAAAATGCAGGGCCATTCACCTCTTGGTGGTCCCTCTAAGCGATGGCTCACGCAATATGGACATCTTTGAGAATTTTCCACAGGTAGTCGAACTCGGCAGTGAGAGTGGTCCAGTTTGCATCACCATCCTTTGTGTATAGATACCGGCGGATAGCAGGCAGGGCGATATTGACCTAAATGCCACGTACTCAGAAATGCTTAAGTGGGGCATATTTGGCGGGGGCAGCCCGCCTATCAATTTGTGATCTGAGAGTAGCCACGTAGGAGACGTAGAACTATTGGACTAACTCTTCACTATGACGGCCTATAGAACGTGCTTTCCACTCTTCTCAGTGTTTGGTAAAGAGATTCTGGATCTCTTGCTTAGTAGGGAGACTTCCCGTAACGATCCGCCACTCTAATGTAAGGGTTCGTGTCATGACTTCTTTATCACTCAGAAGCTTCACGTCTGAATAAACTTGATACTACCCGTCGACACACCATCGGTTGGTCTGGATGTCAACCGGGGTGAGAGCACGAATCGGTGAGTCGGGAGTGGATTCGGAATTATAAGCCTTATCAGACGAGGGAGATTGTGCAGCTGTGGCGGGTGCAGGGACTTCAGCATACCCGGAGGCTTCCTCCAACCACGAAACTCCCAAGGATCTAGATGCTCCTTTTTCATGAATAGCTGACACAGAAGGTGTGCCGGTCAGTGTGCCCTCCTCATAAGACTAGGAGGCAGTGACTACGCCGGATGCCACCTTTTAAGGCGTAGCCATGGTAGCACGTGCAGCTCATGATGGAGTGTTAGTGCTTGGGGGCACGTACTCGAGGTCACGCTCATCATCAGAGCCAATGACTAGTCGGGCAGACGGGGCAACAGACATTGATCGCCTACGTGCGTATACTCAATCTTGTTTTGGTGCCATAAGAGATAGTACCTGTAAAGAATCAATATTAGTACGAGAAGGAGCAAACAAGACGAGCAAAAACAAAACAAAATAAATGTAAGAGCTAAGTTGTAATGACTTTTCCGCAGTAATCTGTGAAACATGTCAAACAAGGTGATGGCTCGTCATGAGTATGACGCCCGTCGTAGGGTCCATCATGTCTTACTACAACTATGTTAATGTGGATACCCCTGAGGGAAAGTCTCTGAAAAGTATGAAAGATAAGCAGGATGGACCGTCGTGACAATGACGGTCCGTGGTCGATGTCCGTCGTGGGGTACTTAGAAAAGAGAATGGATACCCTTAGGTGAGGGGTCTCTGACCGTCGCACGGTTATGTAGGACAGACTGTCGAGGGTATGACCTTCCATCGTAGATTTCCGTCAGAGGACACTTAGAAAAAGTATGGAGACCCTCAAGAGATGGGTCTCTGACCGTCATGACGTTGTGCAGAACATACCATCTAGGGTAAGACGGTTCATCGTAGATATTCGTAAGAGGAAACTGAAAAAAGTGGGAGACCCTTCGGAATAGGGTCCCTGAAAACCAGAATGGTTGTTCAAGAAGGACCATCATGGTAACGATGGTCCATCGCACGTGTTCATTGGTGGACACTCGGAGAAAATTTGACAGCGAGGTGTTGGGGGTGGTGGAACGGACCCTATGTCGGTCCGTCGTGGGTACAACGATCCATCATCAGGGTCGCGTTCTGTTATGCAATGAAAGAAATGGGGATGCCACAATAATCTCCTATCACTCAAATGGAATCTTTAGTGTTAACCTACATGTGTCTAAACCAAATACCTAGCAAACTAGCAATGCTGAAGCACCTATTTCTAGAGTTTTAACAATGCAATTTAAGGATTCTTAACCTAGGTCATACAAAATTTGATCAAAGCATGAAGACCCACCAAAAATAAATAGGCTAATACGAATTTTAAAAAAATGCAATAGAAATGGTTAGAATCATAGACACATACCTGAGAATTTGAGAAAAACAAGCGAGCAAGGTAATTGATGATCAAGTAGAGAATCACAGCAGCAGACTCCGACCAGTAGAAAGAAGATATCCGGAATCTGGGAATTTGGGGAAATGATCGGTTAATATAGAATGTGGGGTATGAAGTTTGAAGTTCAAAATATAAGGAAATGGTAGTGACAGGGAAAGAAAGGAGTGAAATGAAGGGGTGGAGTTTCTAAAGGCTGCAAATATTTTAAATTACCCCAACCGGGTCGGGTCGGTTATGCTCATTAATGATGCAACGAGACCCCAACAACGGTCCGTCTCAGATGCGATGGCATGTGGTTGGTTCCATAACATGTTCCCTAGTTTTGAAAATAATTGAAAGACGTACATGGCACGACGAATTCATGCGACGGTCCGTCGCGTGCTTGATGGTACATCGATATGTCCGTCAGTGAATGTTGCAGAGTGATTTTTTACAGAATTTCCTGGTGATGTGCCTACAAATTTAAAACTTGTTAGTTGAAAATGCTACCATTACTAAAAAGAAAAACTATAAGTATTGGGTCGCCTCCCAACCAATGCCTTATTTAACGTCACGGCACGACTGAGGACACTTGATTACTCTGCCTTCATCAAGATTGTGTGCCTTGATCACTTCATTCACCAATTTAGCATGCCCAAAAAAGAGTTTTATTCGTGGACCATTTACCTTAAATTGCACACTCTCCTTGGTTTCTAACTCAACTGCTCAATGATGGAATAGTTGGGTAATCATGTAAGGGACAATCCATTTGGACTAAAGCTTGCCCGGAAGCCAATGCAACCTAGAATTGTCTAAAAGCACCAAATCCCTAACCATAAACTCTCGTTTTTTACATTTTAAGTCATGGTCCTTCTTCATCTTTTCTTTGTAGGATATAGTAGATACCGATTGGAGCTCACCACTCTGCCTCATGGACCTATAAATGTTGAAGGTCACTTCTTCATTATTCAACCGAAATCTCATATACCCCTTTTCCATATAACTAAGGCCCTTCCCGTATCAAGGAATGGCCTCCCAAGAATAACAGGCACTTCAAAATCAACTTCACAATCAAGAATAAAATAATCTGCTATAAATATGAACGACTCCATTTTTACTAGCACATCATGGAGTATCCCTTTAGGTCTTTTCACTGTTCAATCGACCATCAGTAGCCGCATCGCAGTGGGCTTTGGGTCACCCAAACTCAACTTCTTGTAAATCGAGACGGAAATGAGATTTATGCTTTCCCCCAGATCACATAATGCTTTGGCAAAATTTAATGAACCGACTGTACAATAGTGAACGCACCCGGATCTTCTTTCTTTTGTACGAGAGATCTTGTAGCAATAGTACTATAATACTGCATTCTACCATCATCCTCGAAAGTGACCGATCTTTTCTTTGTAACTAGATCTTTCATAAACTTGGCATAACCGCGCATTTGTTCTAGAGCTTCTACCAAAGGGACATTGATAGAAAGTTGCTTAAACATTGTTATAAAATGCCGATATTTACCATCCTCGGTCTTTTTCACAAATCTTTGAGGAAATAAGTGTGGTGGTCTAGACATGGGAGTTACCTTTTTAGGCATTTCAACATCTTTTCCAGTGTTATCTTCTACTTCAGCATTAACCTCTACCACTATATCAGTATCTTTTGTCACCTTTTTCTCATTAGACTACATAGGTAGGTCAATGGTTTGCTTACCACCGCGGTAGTGATTGCCATACAAGATTCATCATTTTTCTTATTTTGGATAGTCTTGGTAGGAAGAGTGCCCGGTTTCCGTGTGTTCACAGTCGCAGATAATTGGTCCAATTGTAACTCAAGCTGCTTAATCGATATTGCATGTGTATCAACTTTTTGCCCAATACCCGCTAAATTAATCCTCAACTCTTTAGTGTGCTCATAACTAGTATCAAACCTCCTCATCATTTTATGCAACATATCCTCAACTTGCGCCATACTACCACCACCATCCTTATGATTAACTTCACGATTTTGAGGAGGAACATAGGGCCCATTCCTATCATTTCTATTACCATAGTTACCCCTGTTGATGTTGTTGTCACGGTTGTAATTTTCTTGTCGAACATAATGACCCTGACGGTTATAGTTACCATACATCCTACCTTGGTTCCCTTGATTCTCCTGATTATATCCTTGGGCACTCGGTCGAAAACCCCCGTATGCTCATTTACCGCATAGGAATCCTCCTCATAATAACATTCCTCATTTTGTGGTGGTGGTTTAGAAAAGTAGTTAACTGCATTTATCTTTTCTGCACCGCCAGCTATATGTTTTAATACTAATTCAAGCTCAGTTCTTATCTGAGCCATCTCTTCACGAATCTCATATGTGGCTGGGTTGTGAGTTGATTGAACTGCAAAGGTATTTCTCCCAGTATATGAATTTATAGTACTCCAAACTTTATTTTCCCACGAGATTTTCTCTAACTTTTCAACAATCTCAGCATAAAGACACTCCCCATAAGAACCACCTCTATAGTATCCAACACTGCTTTATTATTATCAGTGTCTGCTATATTATCATAGCCTCTATAGTACTCTTGAGAACGTGGAGCAGGATTTTTTCCCCTTTGTTGATTTTGACCCTGATCATCAGGTAATAACTGACCATGAACATCAATAGAAGCTGGGATGTTATGTTTTAGATCATCATGATTAATACCCAAGTTTCGATTCATATTGCATATTGTACGCTCAAATTCGTGATCGTAGGGAAACAAGGGTTCTCTTTATCTACGTGTAGTTGTCAAATATTGAAGATAGTTCTAAAAGAATCAAAAACAATAAACAAAGTAAAATTAAGAAAATATCAACTAAGCTTTAGTAATAAGTTTAAGTTAATCTAAAAGCTACTTTCCCCGGCAGCGGCGCCAAAATTTGATACGCTCAAACTTATTTCTCAAATAAGATATAAAGTGGTTGTATCAAGTAAAGAACCCAACTAATGAGGTTGAGATCGTTCCCACGAGGAAAATAGTTTACACTTATCTTCAATCTATTAGTTCTATTATTTAGTGAATTATTTTCTTAGAAAACAAAGACAATAAAAGGGAGGGGGGGGGGATTATTTATAAATGAATGAAAATAACTAGCTAAATTAAAGTAGGCAACTAACAAATTCGAATGTTGGAGTTTAATAAATTAATAAAAGTTACTAGGGTTTAAGTCTTCCCCAACTGTTCCTAACTTGATAATTCTAACTATAATAATTCTTTCCTAGTATCTTGCATGCAAAATGATAAGTTATGTATTTCTAAATCCTTGGTCGGACATCTAGAAAATTTAACTCCGCACCTTTGTCTGGCTACATGTGTTTCTATACTAACCCTTACCTTTAACTCATATTAAGCATTGCATTCGATATTTTACTAAGTTATTACCTTGTACCAATCAATACTAGCCTATTAGATAGTACACACTAAATCTATGTTGATAATTGTTTTCGTATTATCTACCTCCTTGGTCCGGCAAGTAGCATTAAGGCGAATTCTAACGTTTGTCATCTGTTAAAAAAACTTCTAAGCTAAAGGATTAACAATACATGCAAGGGACTATTATAGAATTCTTATTTGAGTTAGATTTTATCTAATTATTCACCCATGGTTCCCACAACCCTAGTTATGGAGTTTAGTTACACATAGTCATAATCACAATATTCATATATATAATAAAAGAATTCATGCCGTTACTTCAATGAGAAAGAATAAAATCTACAAATTTACATGATTAATCAACAAAATCACCAACAACAAACTCCAGAGAAAAGTGTAACAATCCAAAGTGTAATAATCAAAATAATCTACTCACAAAGAATCTAACATAAAAGTGTCTAATAAGAAAGAGTCTAACTAATAAAGAGTCTAACTATCTGAGAGTCTAACCCAAAAAAGGAGGTTTTTCAAACTATTTTTAATAAACAAAAACCTAATAAAAGAAGGACTCTATTTGCTAAAAATCAGTCAAAACGCGACTGGGTTGACGGACTTCCCGACGGGTCATCGTGGTCACGACGGGCCGTCATGGACTCCGTCGTCCCATACTTTGCGAATTCTTCTACTACTCTCTTCATTACCCTCGACGGCAGGTATGACGTATCTTCACACGCACAATGGTCCGTCGAGGGTCTGCGTTCCATAACACTTAAAATCTTGGATTTGGTTACTGGGACAACTTCTCTAATTATCATGACGAACCAGCAGGTTGGATGACGGCTACGACAATCAATCATGCACTTGGTAACCCTACACTTGGTCAGACCTCCCGATGTTTCTTCAGCATCTTCACTACAATGCCACCTACAGACCGTCACAGGCACGACGGACCGTCACAAGCTCCATAGTGGTAACTTTTCTTCATTTCTTGCTAAAAAACATCCGCTTTGATGTTTAGACAGATTTCCTACAAATAAAGGGAAACTTACATAAAAATAAACACACAAAGGGTTTTTGACACACACTAAACTTAAGAAAAAAACATTAAAAACCGTGAAACAACGGTATAACATTGAACTTCAGGGAGAGAGATTCAATCCCTACTACTAAATACTGGCAACTGAGATTCTGATTTAATTAAGTTCCGAGAACATGTAAATACACTAAAAATGCAAGTACAAACTGAGGGAATTTGATTTTGAGGCTGAATTCACACATGAATGATTGAAAAATTCAAGAGGAAGTACTACCTTAAGGTTGATTGGAAATGTAAGGAAAGAGGTGAGGATACTTAGCCTTTATGACTACTTCTTCTTCCCAAGTGGTTTCCTCTACTAATTGACTCCTCCACAAAACCTTGAGTGAAGTGACTTCTTTATTCCTTAAACTTCTTACCCGACGATCAAGAATCTCCACTAGTCCATCTTGATAAGAAAGACTATCTTTCATAGCCACACTATCTAATGTCACTACAAAGGTTGGGTCATGCAAACACTTCTTCAAGAGCGAAATCTGGAAGGCTGCTAGTTCTGCTGGCAAGTTTAAATCAT
Organism: Solanum habrochaites; assembly: GCA_027704765.1. Taxonomy (NCBI): domain Eukaryota; kingdom Viridiplantae; phylum Streptophyta; class Magnoliopsida; order Solanales; family Solanaceae; genus Solanum; species Solanum habrochaites. Next base: position 26,289,652 of record JAKWJA010002497.1, read on the forward strand.
ATTCCACTTTTCCAACCCTTTTCAAGATCTTGTAATTGCCTACATATCTAGGACTAAGCTTTCCTTTATTGAAAAATCTCATCATCCCTTTCATACGTGACACTTTCAGGAAAATCCAATCATCAATTTGGAACTCTAATTCCCTTGTTCTAATGACTGCATATGATTTGTGATGACTCTTGGTTTTCTTAAGCCTATCTCTAATGAGTTGCACTTTCTCCATAGCATAAGGGATTGAATATGGCTCTTTAAAAGTTGCTTGACCTACTTCAAACCAACCAACAGGAGATGTACATCTACGCCCTAATAGTGCCTTATAAGGGGTAATCTGAATGTCCGAATGATAGCTATTATTGTAGGAAAATTCAGCAATAGGAAGGTTATCATCCCAACTACTATTGAAATTGATCATACCAGCTCTCAACATATCCTCAAGGGTATTAATTGTACGCTCTGTCTGTCCATCCATCTGTGGATGAAATGATGTGCTAAGGTTAACCTGAGTATCAAGACCCTTCAAAAACGATTCGAGAAATGAGAGGCAAATTAAGGACCTCTATCTGAGATTATAGACATAGGAACCCTATGCAACCTCAAAATTTCATTATTGTAAACATTGGCATACATCTCCATCGAATATGTAGTCTTAACCCCCAAAATAAGAGAAGACTTGGTCATTATGTCAACTATATGAAAAATGAAGTCAATCGGTCAACTAGTATGAGGTAACCCTGTGATTAAATCCATATTGATCACTTCCCATTCCATGTACAAAATATAAATCTCTGGAGTCATATCCCCTGGTTTTTGATATTCTACCTTGACTTTCTGTCTATTAAAGAACTTACTCACAATATCTATTAAATCCCTCTTCATGCAATTCCTAGAATAGACTAACCGTAGTTCGCGGTACATCTTCGTGGCACCTTGATTAATATAATATATATAGTTATGGGCTTCTCTAAAAATATGATTCGTCAACACGCCCACATATAGAACACACAATATACCCTATTATAGAAGTACACCATCTACCCCTTGGAAGAAAACCTCCACTCTCTAATTATGAACTACATCGTTAAGTTCAAAAAAGATTGAATCATTGTCTTTCTTTTACTAACCTCCACTACAAAATAAGATTCTTCCCCATTTTGAATTGTTACACCACTATATGATATGCTCATAAGGAAAACTCCCAAGAGAGCAAGCCTATGAATACCATTCACTAGTTTCTTCCTTTTTTCCTCAACATGGGTAAACCGCCCATAGAAAATCTTCAAAGAGAACCTGTCACTACATTCACCTTACAAGGATTATAATGCACACTTATATCATAATCCTTAAGGAACTCAAGTCATCTCCTTTTGCGAAGATTCAAGTCTTTCTCAGTGAACACATATTGAAGGCTCTTATGGTCAGTGAAAACATTTGCATGAATACCATACACGTAGTGTCTCCAAATGTTGAGTTAAAACAACACTGTAGCAGTATTGAGGTCATGAGTAAGATAGTTCTTCTCATGCACCTTAAGTTCTCTAGAAGCGTAAGTTATAAACTTATCTCGCTGCATCAACACATAACCTAGGACAACTCTGGATGCAACACAATTATCACATAACCATCTAAACATTCTAATAGAGTCAAGACAGGAGATGTAGTCAATCTATGTTTTTATTTTAGCAGAGTTTTTCTTACAATCATCTGAAATTTAATATTGATAATCAGCAGAGTTGACCTAGTCAATGGTAAGGCTATGGATGAAAATCCTTCCGCAAACCTTCTACACCAAAGATACTTCTTATATCTACATAAGTGGTAGGATTAGGACATTGTTTCACTACTTCTATCTTCAATGAATCCACTCTTATCCCCTCGCTAGATAAAATGTGACCTAGGAAAGAGAAGGATATCAACCAGAACTCATATTTACTAAACATAGGAAATAACTGGCGATCATTGAGAGTCTACAGAACAGCTCTCGGATGACTCGCATGTTCTTTCTTTTTCATAGAGTAAATGAGGATATCATCAATAAAGATGATAACAAACAAGTCTAAGTACTGTTTGAAAACTCTGTTTTTCAAATCCATGAAACCTGCAAGAGCATTGGTTAGTCCAAACAACATATCTACAAATTCATAATGACCATATTGCATTTTGAAGATTGTTTTTGGAAAGTCACTATCTCTGACTCAAAGGTGATTATAACCTGATCTTAGGTCCATCTTTGAGAAATGGCTAGCACCCTTAAGTTGGTCAAATAAGTTATCAATCCTGGGATGCGCTACTTGTTCTTTATTGTGACCTTGTTCAATTGTCTATAGTCAATGCACATTTTTAGAGAACCATAACGAACAACAATGGTGCACCCTATTAAAAAATACTATGTCTGATGAAACTCCTATCTAAAATGTCTTTTAACTGACCTTTCAATTCCATAAGCTCAACTTGATGTATTCTGTAAGGAGGAATGAAAATAGACTTGGTATCTTGAAGGAGATTAATTTAGAAGTTAATTTCCCTTTTAGGAAGGATTCCTGGAAGATCTTCTGTATAGACGTCTTGAATTATACTAACTACTAAAACTAACTCAAAAGTTGGGTTTCAAATGTAGAATTCTTAAAGCAAACTACATGATAGATATGACACATACATATAGTATTTCTACCCTTAAGGTAAGAAATGTATCGACCCAAAGATGCTAAGTTATATCCCCTCCACTGTTATATTGGTTCGTAGAGAAACTGAAAATGAAAATCCTACTTCGCCAATTGAGTGATGTATAATAGGAATGTAACTAATCCATGCCTAGAATGAGATTGAAGCCTATTAATCTATAAGATCTTCTAAGGTGACTTTCTGAGAAAATGTGACAAGGCAACTTCTGTATACCTGTCTAACCATAACTGGGTCACCAATTGAGGTAGGGACTTAGAAAGGATCTGAGAGTGTTTCTGGACTAACATTGTATTGGATTTCTATGTAAAAGGGGTTACAACGGAAAAGGTACACCTTGGATATAAGAATACATAAACATCAAGTTCAAAGACTACTAACATACCAGTGACTACATATGGAAACCTTCCTAATACTAGCGAGCCTGAACAACATAAAAACTCTTTTGGCGCTGACCACCACCTGTACCAATTGAGTTACCCTGCTATGTTGGGCAACTTGCTGGTGCTGATGAATTTGTGCACTGAGCTCTACCATTACCGCCTCCTTGACCATGTCTAGAAGGACAATCCTCAACTTGTGTCAAGACAGACCGTACCTAAATCATCCTTCCTTTCTTGCGATGCACTTGCCTACATTGTTCTTCCTACACTTAGGGCAATTGGGGTAAGTCTTTGTTCCTGAAACACTCCCTGAGAATCAGAGCTTGATTCTCTAACCTTCTGTTTATACGTGTTCTTGAAGGATGGAACCCTAGCTGACGAACGGGCTGTGGATGAAAATTTCTACTAACTCTGCGAGCGATTTCCACCACCCATTTTCTGCTAAGAATAGTAATAGTTCCTAGTCCTAGCCTTCTTATTCTCCTTGGTCTATTCTCTAAGTTTATCACCCTCAACCTACTGAGCATGAGTCATAAGCCCATAGATATTCATATCACCTAGTAACATAGCATTTCTGCACGCTGTTTTCACCAAATTTGAAAGTACATACAAGAAGTTATTAATCGGAGCCTTGAAGTCGTAACCATATGAGGGGCATACCTGGAGAGTTTGTTAAACTTGAGTCCATACTCTTGGACCGTCATGTTACCCTACCATAAATTCATGAGTTCATGACCCTTTGCTTTTCTCAAATCTACTGGGAAAACATGTCAAAAAATGTGTCACTAAAGCAATACCAAGTAATAGGAGGTGCATCTGCACCCTTATTTTCCTTACACTGAGTGTACCATATATGTTCCACATCCTTCAGCTTGTATTATGCAAACTCAACCCGATCATTCCAAGTGACCTACATCACCTCAAAGATATTATTTATCTCATCCAAGAAATTTTGGGGATTGTCGCTAGACTATGATCCTAAGAACTCAGGAGGATTCTTCCTAGCAAAGTCACGAACCCTTTCTACTACTAATACAACATTAAAATTCATACAATCTTGAACTCGATTGTTCTGGTTGTCCAAACTCTAAGACAACATTTGAATGGCATTACTGAATTCAACATTGGAGACTTCCTGATTTGGGACTGCAGGAGCTACATTTGCATTCCTATTGTTAGCTCTACGAGAAGGCATGATCTGTAACATATCAAGTCGAGTTACAACGGAATAACATCATACTTTATGCACAATAAGAGTAACAAGAAAGTGAAATTTCTTCCTAAAACACGTTATAGCCTCCCTCTCATTAGATGTGGTGCGCTACACACCCATGAAAAGGATTCTACTTATTGCTTCTTTTTAGACATCCTAGAACTCTTAAACCTAGTGCTTTGTTTCCATGTTTGTCACGTCCTGAACTACCCCCGAGATACGGACAAAGGTCCTATAACTATGCTAACATTATCATGAATATATTAAAGATATTAAATAAAATGATGAAACTAAATCATAATTAATATGAAAAGATGGGGAATACCCACATCCTAAATCTGAGATATATGAAAATTTATGAGTTTAATACAAACAAGTTATTCACTCAATACTAAGCTGAAACTAATTGTTTTTAAATTAAGCCTCTAACTTACTAGAAATGATGGCACAAGCCCCAATTAAGAATAGAAAAAACTAAAACAAAATATTTAAAATATTGAAATGAACTCATGAGTCTTGTTGTTAGAGAATGAGGACTCACCACTGGAGATCGGGAATGGATCTAAGCGTAATCTGGAAGATGATAACATGAACTTGGATCACGAGAAGATGTAGCGCACATATAAATTAGTACTTGAAAGATATTGAGTATATAGGATAGAGTAAAGCTTAAATAAAACATGACTGAACAAGCACAAAATCAAGTAAAATATTTTGAATATGATATACTTAATTTTGAACTAACTGGATGCAATGGCAAAATTTATAACATGCTAAGAAAGAATACTAATTGAATTTTAAATATGGTCAGTACAATAATGTCTTACTGAACCGTGGGAGCTACTAATAACCAATAATAAATCCACATTAGCAAAATGTGGAGTCGGATGTATACACCCCATCGAGAGGACTCAATATACCCTGCCAGAGGTATAAAGGCATGCTGGCATGATCACTAAAGTGAAGCCCAAAAAGGGAATTACAACCTACTTGGCTAGTAGTTGTGGGACTATTTGGGTAGGCTCAACCCTATTCCAACTCTGTATTATGCTACTCACAATGAATAAAAGGATTAAGACATTTTGATTTAATTAATGTAAATAGTGGATAAGTCAAAACTTAACATGCAAACTGAGAATGCAATAATTAATCTGATAATTATTCATTAATAACTAAGGCACGTATATCTTAAGTAACTGAAATATCTGACCTATCATGCATAATTCAAGAAGTAAAGAAATACCTAGCTAGGGTTCTAAATTCATAAGATAAACTAAATAATAACTTTATAATCTTCTTTGAAACGTATATCTAACTAATTCATCATGATCTGTTGTAATTCTAGAAACCCTAGGTTTAATTATGATAAGAAAGGATCTCATTGGTCAAAGGAACCCACTGGTGAAATTGCACATTCATAGCGATGAAATCCATGGAAAAATATTTAGATTTCGGGGTTGGTACTGATGGAATCTTGTTTTGTTCTTGACTAGTGTTCTTGACGTTTTTCTCCTTTCTTGCTTCTAATCTTCTAAGTTTTGATACATGATTTTAACTTAGGTAAGTTCTTGTTATGTTTCTAGGATTAAACTGAAAAATATGACAATGTCGGAAAAGACCAAAAGACCCCTAGAAATTTTATTGTCGGACCAAACAATAACCTGGACTGACAAACATAACTTTTACTTGGAGGTTAGATTTTTGTAATCTCGATGGTTATGGAAAGATAATTCAATTATTTGTCATTTCATTGGTCATGGGACACCTAATTCATTTTTTTTTCTTTGAGTTATGACCATTTAAAGTTGACTCAACAATATCCCCCCCCCCAATTGACTGCTAACTTTCACCTAAGGATCGTACATCGAATGACTATCCATGTTGGTCATCCACGGTTCAAGTTAGAGGATGGTTAACTTGAGTCTCAATGCAAGGACAAAGTCCACAAACTATAGTATGACTTATGGACCATATATATCTCAATAAATCGGCACTTAGTCTATTTTTTGCGCTGAGTTTTTGGGAGAGTTTCAACGGCAAATAATGGATGCGCAATGAGGGTCATAGATGAGACTACGGTTCGTGATTACTAACCATCGATTGCACCTGCAGATTTTTGAAAAGCTAATTACTAGTATTTTTTCAATATGGGGTGTTAGAAATCACATATTCATAGTTTACATGTATGAAGTAAGAGACAAAAGTCTATCAAAAGAACACACACACATGCTCAAACATATCACCTATAACATATCATTCAAGAAGAACATATGGTAAACTAAGTCAACCTACATATTTCCGTAACATCATCAACATAAGTCATCACACGTTTAAAATAATCAACTACAAAAAATCACACTTCAACTTCAAGTATACTTACATAAGGCACCACTATAACCTATCATGATAACATAGAATTACATTGAAGAACACAAGATTTAACTTCACATATATACACAAGTCATCATGACATTTACAATGATCACATAGACAATTATACATGATACTAACATAATTCCTAAAGTAATACCGACGAGGCTAGATTGTTTCACAATTCATAAAATAATGCCAACAAGGCCACATTATTCACAATTATATCACATAAGCAACGCAACATAAGTGGACCATACCAATCATTATTATAATACAAGATCTATAGTACATAATATCATGTGAGATAGGACAGCATACCAGCAATCAAATCTCATCACTTCAATCCATAGCCAAATCAAGAAACACAATAATCAAAGGCCCGATCGCCATTATCACCAAATTAATCCAATAAGATCAATATACAATGAATCCAATAGTATCCAACAATCGTATGAGGAAATTGAGGCAGCCTATAAACCATAAAATCATGATTAGTACATAAATCAATTGCCCTAAGCAATCTACACATATATTCATTACTATTTAGCCATAATTAATTCACCCATTCTGAAGAAAATTATCGATATTTGAGAAGGTCACGGGTTCATGGAGATTTTCATTGAAAATCATAAATTATACATTCATAGTATTATATCTTAATTATTGAAAATGTTTCATTCAAGAACGCATGACTTAGAGTCAAAATTGGACTTTTTCATCTCTTTAAAATCTTTGAAAATCATCTTTGAAATTGACTCTAAGGTGATAGAAACCCTTAGACGAAGAAAACCATACATTATAATAATAATAAAAATATAATTGAATAATAAAAACCATTGAAGATACATAATCAAGATCCATCATCACCTTGAGCTCTCACGGAGTTTTTTGGAAAAACTTTTGGAGGCAAAGTATTTTAATCTAGGTGATAGGGAGTAAATGAGAGCTTAATGACTTAAATACTCTTAAAATACCCTAAAACACATAAATAAACCGTCCTCCTATTTTATAAGACTTGGGGTGAATTTCCCAAAAATATACCAAGCCTTACAGTGAAGCAGGCAGATTGCAGGCACCATCGACGGTTGCACAATGACAGAACATCGACTAGGATACGCCCCTTTGATTGGTGTCCGTTGGTTTGTTATGAAACTCCCAGAACTGAAAGATACATGGTACAATTTACCCCATCCATAGAGGAGTTATTGCCTACTCGACTGGCCGTCGTTTTGAGGTCGTGGTTCACCACTACAAGGAAGTCTTTACCCTTGAGAGTGGGGTCCTCTTCTTGGGACCCTTGAGGATACTAGGTGGAGTCATTCCCAGAAATTGGACCCTTAAATATGCAGGTATAAGTCTTAGGAACATCTCCAATCGAATTCAACATAAACAACAAGTAAAACAGGCTAAGACACTCACGAACACACAAGGATATCCAAAGGTTAACTTTCGAACTTCTTGGACGTTCTTGGACGTCTTACCTCCAAACCCTACAAAACTCAATATGATGACTTTAAAAAATATTATTAAACATATAAATACTTCATAGACTCAAGACATAAACACAAGAAAACACAAGTACATAAGCACAAGTCGTCGAACATCTTGGTCTTCCCATGACGTGAGACATCAAACTCAATCGGATTGACTTCAAAACTCCTAAACACATTAAATAAGTTATTTATAAGATAATACATAAGTGATGAATCTCTTAATAAATCTATTTAATTTTAGAGTCGTTACATTATCCCCTACTTAAGAACATTCCTCCTCGAATGAAACTCAAACACTTAGGCAAAACGACCAAAGAAAAAAACCCACATTTCAACACACAATATCATGATCATACACATACCTAGGAGAAACTTCAAATAGCACATCATGAAAGTTCTCCTCAAGGTAAAACTACTGCATTATTTAAACAAAGAACATTAGAGCAAAATTTTCCATAATACTCAATATGAAACTTCTCAATAACACACTAACATGCTCAACAAATCAGTTTCATATAAAAATTAAGACATGCTCATATTTCATCTCTTTGAAGCAATTAGGCAGCCTATACTAGATTCACATGAACAATGAAGAAGATGCCATGCATGAAAACTCATTATTTTTCAACAAAAATTCAACCCAAAACATAAATATCATAACGAGAATGTTTGGAGACTCTTTTTTTTCACAAAAGAAACTCCAACATAAACCAAGTTACTAGAAACTCTTTGTTTTAGGCTTCAATAAATATATAAGTAAAAGATAAGGATATCTCACTCTTAACAACCATACTCTTCTCCATACTCCTCAACTTAGGAGAAACCTAAACTAAGGTCAACATAAACCTGCTATAAGAAACTCCCTCAAAGAACCTTAAACCTCACTAATACCTTCTTACCAACTCTTCAATATACTAGACCATTTGAAACTACAATATTTAGTCCATCTCGGAAAACCAAAGACTCTCAAAAGTATCATCATCTAACAACAACATCTCCTTACTAAGAGAAACTCACCTTTACTCTTTTAAACTTCCCCTCCTTCCTTTTGGAGGTCGAACCTTAACAACTTCAAACCACCTCAACTATCACTCATTCACTATTCTAACACTACACATCACCATTTCTTCCAACTATTCTAATTTGTAAAGGTAGCTCAACAAACCTAAGGTCACAATCACAACCTTTCATATCCCATCTAACAAGTCACATATCATTTTTTTTTTCAACCCAAACTCCTCAAGGGCAACACTCCCAGGACCACCACATAATGGAACAAGGGAAAGACACCATTTATATAGCTACTAGCCATGATTAGAAGAAGGAAGAAGTGAAAATTTTGCACTCAATAGCCTCCTATTCATAAGTTGGCGCGCTTCACATTATGAACAAGACTCTACTATATGTGGTTGGTGAGACAACTAAGATACTCCCAAACCATATGCTCTGATACAAACTTTGTAATTACCCACAAGTACAGCCTAGAAGTTATAGCATTCTTGAGTCGTCACACAACATATAAGGCTCCGAAAAGTATCACTTAAGCCACTCGTATAAATCATCGCATAATGTACACTCTAAAATGAGTAAGAACTTAAAACTTTCTTCACATACGAAGAACTCTTTCGTCAATACGCAGGCAATAGACTTTCTTTAAGACATTAAAACTTTACAATGTCTTGTTAAACCATCTATACTTTGAAGTATACAACATTTGGGACTAAGCCAATACAAGACATAAAATAAAGGCTAAGACATAAAATGGAACGTGTAGGTATTGTTCGCGAACGATGAGGACTCACCAATACTTCATCTTCAATCTTTCGAAACCTATCCATCCTCCATGGAATATGAAGACTTCCAATTACACTTAAGTCCAAAGGTAAAATAACAGGTACGCACATTGAATGCACTAGGTATGGTAAACATGCAAAAGCCATGAAAAGGGGAAATTTAGTACAGAAACACGATTTCTTGATATTTCAATATAAAACCTTCATAAGAAATTTTAAGAGATATCAAAACAATCAATAATTACATATAAGTAATATTCATGAATTATCCTACACATAAGCATATTCATATAGAATCCCTACTAAAGGTTATCCTAATACTCATCTAAGTAGGTCGTGAAGCTACTACCCATACAACCCCTTCACATACAACTAGATGATAATTAAAATTACCTAAAGTACGCTATCCCAACACATCACATATCACATCAATTCACATAAACTTGAGACCCTCCTACCAATGAGGAATCTAAGGCTCAAATGAGTGAGTTATGAAGCGACCGCCCATACAATCCCGTCACACACACCAAAGAGATCCTTCAGACTACCTAAGATAATATTATTCCCATTTAATTAATCAAACAACATACCTAGAGTTACTCTATGACTCTCTTAAGTAAGATAAGAAGAGAACGCCCATGCACCATCTCCAAGCCTACCTAGACAAACCTCGAAGCTACCCTAGATAGCTACCTTTTCGATTAACAAGTACTTAATTATTAAATTAATTAAGTTATTTAGATGACATTTAATAATTAAGGACATTCACATAATGGTCTTGGAGAAGACCTAGTGTATCAGACACTAACATCTTCAAATCCTAATAGTGTAATGTCTAGATAGCGTCCCATTCAACTACCTATACTATCTAGGCATTGAATCCAGCACTAGCATGTATCCCATAATATGATAATAGGAAATAACTGACATACACTATACTAGCTAGGCATGGAATCCAGAGTCATGAACCTACTCCGATGCAGGGTGTTCTACTTGCCAATTGTAGAACGAGGACACATTCCATGTAGGTACATGGTAAAGGAATATAAAGGGATTCTTTGTACTCTAGCTTCATTTTTAGCTAGAACTACTACTTAATAATACTCGCTCGGTGCTAGCCTTTGTTACGTCGAATTACAATGAAGGAGCATGTGAAGAGGTACCATAAGTTGTTCACAACGGAATAATGTTACACCTTAACAAAGAGGGTCCACTAGGGCTACCTACAATGGTCAAGAGGATAGCTCAATGAATTTTCTAAGGATGATTTCATGCCTTTCTAGTCAATCTACATTAAGTCAACCATTCACACAAGAAGAATCCCATTACGGTTTTCAACTTAATGTATATCATAACCTTTTGTAAAAAATGTTCCATGTTAATGACCTTCTTTACTTATTTCAAGGTTATTTATCAATCATTCATATACGCAGAGAAAAAGCGGTCTCTAGTCTAACAAGTACAGGAATCACATATTTACATTTTACATGTATCAAGTAAGGGACATAAGTCTACCTAAATAAGACACACACATGTTTCACTATATCACCTATAGCATTTCATTCAAGAATAAAATAGGATCAACTAAGCATACTTACAAGTCACCCTACACACTTCCCTAACATGATCAACATAATTCATCACAAGACTCATATAGTCAACTTCAAATATTCATACTTCAACTTCAAGTATACATACATAAGGCACCACTATAGCCTAGCATGATCATATATAATTACTTAGAAGAACACATGATTTAACTACACATATATACACAAGTCATCATGAATTTTTCAATGATCACATAGCCAAGTTATACATTATGATAATATCATTCATAAAGTCATTCCGACGAGACCATATTGTTTAACAATTCGTACAATAATGCCGACAAGACTACATTATTAAAAATTACATTACAGAAACACCACGACCATAAGTGGACAATACCAATCATCATAACAATAAAAGATATATACTACATAATATCAAGAGATTTAGGTCAGTATACCACTAATCCAATCTACCAACTTCAATCTATAGCAAAATGAACAAACTCAAAACTCAAAGGCTCTTACCAATAGGAATGATCACCAATTTAATCCAATAAGATCAATATACAATGAACCAACAATATCGAACATTCGTAGGATTAAATTGAGGCATCTTATAAAATATACAATCATTATCTATACATAAATGAATAGCCTTAAACAATGTAAACACGAAATCATTACTATTTAACCATAATAAATTCACCCATGCTTAAGAAATATATAGAGATTTTAGAAGATCAAGGGTTCATGAATATTTTCGTTAAAAAACATCAATTATACATCAATAATGTCATAAATGAATGCTTCAAGATGTTTCATTGAATAACCCACGACTTAGAGTAGAAGTTGGACTTTTCACCTTTTTAAAATCTTTGAAAATCTTCTTTGAAATTGACTCTCAGGTGATAGAAAGCCATAGATGAAGAACTATCATAACATATTAGAATATTCGGCAGAGAATTGAATAAGAAAATCCATTGAATATGCATCATCAATCTCTATCTTCACATTGAGCTCTCATGAAGGTTTTTGGAGAAAATTTGGGAGGTAAAGGATTTCACTGTAGGTGCTAGGGTATAAATGAGAGTTTAATGACATAAATACTATTAAAATTCCCAAATATACCTAAATAAACCATCCTCTTATTTTATAAGACTTGGGGTCAATTTCCCAAAAACACCCCAAGCCTTAGAGTGAAGCACGTAGATTGCACGCACCATTAATGGTTACACAATTACGGACCATCGAATGGGATACGTCACGTCGATTGGTGTCTTTTGGTTGGGTCTGAAACTACAAGACCTTTATGCTACATTGAACCATTGACTCCACCCATCAATAAGATATCGTCAGGTCGACTGGCCGTCATTTGGGGTCATGGTTTTCCACTGCCAGGAAGTCTACACCATTGAGTTTTGGCTCCTCTTCTAGGGCCCTTTGTGGGTCCTAGTGGATTCATTCCCAGATGTTGGAACCCTTAACATGAAATTCTAGGTCTTAGGAAAATCTCCAATCTAATTAAACACAAACAAACACGTAAAACATGCTAAGACACACACAAACACACAACGACGTCCAAAGTCTAACTTTAAAATGTCTTGGATGTTTGACCTCAAAACCTTACCAAACTCAACAAGATACATTTCAACAAAATTATTAAGTAAACAAAGACCTCATAAACTCATGACACACACATAAGCACATGCAATCACATAATGACTAGTTGTCCAACATCTTGTTCGTCCCTTGATGTTAGACTTCAAATTCAGCCATATTGATATCAAAACCTCCAAAACACATTAATTAAGATATTTATAATCCTTTAAAACATTTATGAAGATATATACAAACTTATTTCCATTTAGGGTCGTTACAATTCATATATAAAGGAATAAGTTGAAGACAACCTCTAGCCGGCAAAAATCTTATGCCGTCAATAAGAGAAGAGAGTTAGAGTTTAAATATGCTAACAAAGTGTAATTTAAAATTTCACCCATGAAAGGGGTGATGATATTTGTCAACAAAGGGAAGTTGAGTCCTTTTTATGTGGGTGCCTATGAAATTTTGTACAGGGTTGGCAAGGTTGAACACAAGTTGAGATTACCTATTGTTCTAACTTAGGTTCATCCGATATTCCATTTATCCATTCTTAAGAAGTGCATTGGTGACCCTGAGTGGGTTAATCTTATTGAAGGTCTAGGTGTGAATGAGAATCTATCCTATGATTAGATTTCGGTTGAAATCCTTACTCGGCAAGTGATGAAGTTGAGGAACAAGGAGCTGGATTACGTAAAGGTATTATGGAAGAACCATCTAGTTGAGGAAGTAACATGGGAGGTCGAGGCCGAAAAGAAGTCTCTTAATCCTCATCTCTTTTATAATTGAGGTTAGTTGTACTTATTAATAATAAAAAAAAAGTATACTTGAATTTGACTTGTTTTGCTGAGATGTGCATAATATTGTGAAAGTTTTGGTGAAATGATTTTCATGAAAAGATGCTCTTTTGCTTGATTTGCAATTGTTAACGTATTAGATATGTTGTTACCTTAATGAACTGTTATTGATCATTTTGATGTAATTTGAAGGATGTTTTTGGCATAAGTGACACTTTATGGGTTGTTGAGCTCATGTTGTTATTGAGAAGGAAATTTCGGATGTTGTGATGTTGAACTCTTTTATATATGTTAAAGGATGTTTTAAGTTCCTATGTACAAATGTAATTTTGTTATGTTTATTTCATTTATGACTCATGTTTTTATTATGTTGTTGTTGTTGGGCTGATAGTATTCAATCAATCATTTCACTTCATAAGATTCTAGTGTCATTCGGGGATGAGTGTTCCTAAGGGGGAGGGGGGATAATGTAACACTCTGAAAATCTAAGTCCTAGTTTGGGGACTCACATGAGTTTATAAGATTTTTAAAACTATTTTAAAGTAAAAAACAATGTGTATAGGTCATTTAGTAACTCTTAGAGTCAAGACGTTAAGAAATGTCTATGACGTCCAGAGACTAGTGTAAGAGGTGTTATTGATCCTAAGCCTATTTCACAAGGTTTTAATTGTCGGAAATTGATAAAATTTGGTTGAAAGATCTTTAACTAGAATTGGAACATGTTTAGGGTCGAAACTTATGGGTACAAATCCCCAAGGACTACCCTAGAGGTCCTTGGAGAGGACCGTAGCATTTGATCCAAACCTGCAAAATACGGCAATGTAGAGTGTCTACCAATGCTTGCCATCAACGGACCGTAAGCACATCAATTGGGCATCCATTCCTCTGTTGATGGAAACTTATTCAATTTCCAAAAAATGTCAAAATTCATACTCTCTGAACCAAACCACTGATGTGACGAACGGAGGGGAACATTGCATGTCAACAGACATAAGACCCGTAGGTCAAGGTCTAGTATGTCGGGCCAGATTTTTTTTTTATTGTTATATTTAATTAATGAATTTATTTAAGGATTTAATTGAGGTTTAAGGGTTGGTTAATTATATTATTTAAGCCACTATTTAAACTAGCCTAAGCCTAAGACACCCTTGACACATCACTTTTCCCAAACCCAAATTGCTCTTCCTTGTCTGTACGTTCTCTCACCCAAAGAAGACTCCATAGAACACCAAGGTCTGAGGCTTCTAGTGAATCAATAAGGTTTCTTTTCACCATCAATTTTCAAGTAAAATTAAGGTATGGGATCCTTTGACCTTTGTATTCTTTTCCATAAAAGGTTCTTCCAAAATTGGTTTACAAAATGATGATTCCATACTAAGACAAATTTTATCTTCTAAATTGTATTTTTTATGGTTTCTTTTGGTTGTTATGATTAGATTATATTGTGTTATGGTTCAATTATATTTTTTCTTTATGAATTAAACCTAGTATGTCTAATAAAATCATGTATTGAACCAATTCCCTCACCGTAGGTTATGAATTAACGTTGAATTGATCAGTATTGATGCAATTGATATAGTTATTGTGTTAATTATTATTCGATGATTTTAATACACCTATTGATGATTTATTATTATTGGTTGGGGGTAAGACTAAATAAGGATGAGTTGTTGAAGGTGAATTGGTAAGATTTTGTGATTTTGTCTGTTTAATTCAATTGTGATGGCTTGTACTTGGTGATGAAGTTCAATTAAAGCATGTCTTATTTTTATATTAAGTAGATGTTGCTATTATGACAGAATTAAAATTTCTTGATTGTGTGAAGATGTTAGATTATGTGTAAGATTAAATGATATAAGGTTGGTTATGAACTGCCTATGTGCCTTAATTTGACATGATGATGATAATGTGTTGATCTCACATATGGGGTTGTATTGAAAGGACATTCTCAAGCAAATCCTAACGATATAATTATATGAATATACAAGGGGTTAATCTCTTATGGCCTATTCTAAGTTATGATGATTAATTAAGTCTTAAAGACATTTAAAAAAGGGACTCTAGCTTAGTACCGAGTGAATTAAATGTGAGGTGTATCCCATCCCAATGCAAAAAGGTAGGTTCAAATGATACTCATGATATTGGAGACTATAATGCAATGTGCATAAACAGTGTCCCAAGTCCTAGTTATTGAACTATGTTACCCCCGTAGAAATACTAGCTAGTTTATCCACCTAGAATGCTATTTTAATGTTTTGGTACTACCTTAGTAAATAATCCACCTTCTTTAGGTGTAGGGTTTAATTACACAAGATTCCACATTTAGCTCTTCTTATCTATGTTTGTTAAGGCAAGTTTTATTGAAATATAAATGAAGTAATAATATGAATACTAACTAGGGTGACTTGAGGGGTTGACTTAGTCTAGGTAGGGATATTAGACTTCACCTATACATTGCACTAGTAGCCTATGAGGAAGTCCGAGAAGGTTGTTCTTATGTTATATAAAGTAAATATTATGCATATGTTTACTATACATATTGATGATCCTATATGATCTTACTTTCACTTATGAACAAGCTAATGATTTATATTGTTTCTTATGATGATGATTTCTCCTGATTCTATGTTATATGAAGGTAGACAATACTTATTATCCTTTATTTTGTTTACTTGTGTCACATCCGGGTTTACCCCTTAGACGTAACCGGCGTCATCGTCATTTATTGGGGACTAAAACTAGCCACTTAGTTTCATGTCGTTACATTCCTAGGTTTAAATATGCGACAAAACTTAAAACTTTCATTACAACTACTTGGAGGTTTACATAGACATCTACATACACATAGTATATATTCATATCGACTATACATATAACCCTCACATATGAATGTTATATAGACTTCTACTTTTATTACACATACATATATAAGATAAAAATATAGTCTCAAGGATTGTCTCATCTCATTCCATCTAAACTATTATCACAATAAGGGCCTAGCCCTATATCAAATGTAAAGAAGTCACATATAGTCTTATACAAGTCGTACACAATGGAAGTGGAATAAACATAGAAGAGTCTTAAACTCATAACAAAGAAACTTCATAGGAAGTATATTGGCATCGCCCTCGGAAAGTGGGGACCTATTTACTTGGATTAAAGGAAGAATCCAAGCCTTAAACAATTCTGCCTTCCAAAACATTAAATGACCTACACCTAAAATGTTGGGGAATAAGTGAAGAAATGGGGTTCGTACTCCACATTTACTAAGCGTGAGACCATATGCATATATAATGTCAAAACATGCTGAAAAGGGGCATTTAGTCAAAACATGCCATTCTTCAAGTTTAAAAATCTCATGCATTACCAAACAACTCATACAAATCAACCAACATGCTTACTAACACAAACAAGTAATATATATCCCAACATACTTGAACCCGTGGTTTAATACAACCCTATCATTTAGGAATAACATCACAAGCATGACTAAGAGTTGACCATATCTCAACTCACGATGTTTATCCAACTCTATTTCTTATCCTCTCGGTTCTAAGCATAACTCCCCCACGGACTCTTAAAAATTCATTACTGTAGGTTAAGGAATAAGTCATTGGAAACAACATCTCAACTAACAAAGGGTAATCCATCATGAAACCTATCATAAAAATTCTCTTGGGAGGTAGTGAGGTTGCTACAAAATACATCTTAACTCGTGAAGAGTGTTCACCCCAAAACTCCCTTTTACATTTGTTAACTTCATTCATTCATTCAAAGTGTGCTTGTGCGTGTACATATGAGCACTCCTTTCACATAATCACCATTTTAATAATATTACGTTCTAGACATGCTTACATCTTAATTCATCAGATTACACACATTACCATACTTCATATAAACATTTGATTCACTTAAGTATAATATTTAGCATACTTCACACAACAAGTTTCATAAAGCACATTAACAAGACCAACATCATTATCATATTACTTCACATAATATGCCTTCATGTATTCATTCACAATACAAATGTAAATTCATATTAATATACTTTAAGTAAACACCACCATCAAAGGTGGACAATAAAACTCAATGACAATTCATCCATCTTTCACCACCTATTGATAATTTATCAAATAATTCATCATAAAATAACCCTTAGGATAGTATCTAAGACATAATATAACCATCAAGAAACCATAAATCTACATTTCCTAATCATGCTCATTAAACCCATTTCATAAGCTAAAAGTTGATATCGAGAAACATGTTTTCATTGGGTTTTGACATTAAAATATTAATTTAACACTAAGAACAACTCATTTTAATCATTGAAATATTTTCTTACAAGAACTAATACTTAGAGTAAAGGAATAAGGATGTTTGAAGTTGAAACCCTTTTTAAAATCATTTAGAAGTGGCTCCTTGAACGTAAGGAATTTCAAGAATGACTACCATACCTCAATGAGAAGAAACCTACTAATTTTTTATGAATAACACGACCCAAACAATCCTCGTACTCCTTCCTTGTGTCAAAGCTTCTATGGGGTTTTGAGAGAGTCTTTCTTGAGAGAGGATTTTGAATATTTAAAATAAGGTGTCTTGTCTTGGTGTAGGACTTACAACTAAATAAATATATCCTAAATAACCTATAAATATCTGACAAGTGTCACATAAGAATTGGGATGAATTTTCAAAACACCCCAAACCTTGGCAGTCCATCCAGCAGCTTTTGCAATACCACCATTCGGGACAGAGGTTCTGCAATAAGGGGGGTAATCTCTCACCTCTAAGGGTAGATCTACGCCCCCAAATGCTGGGGCGTCTTCCTAGCTACTGCCCGTAGGTTATGGGCGTTATTTGCCCTGTTTTTTGGCAGCTTTCTTGTCAAGTCTTGGGTTCTCCTCTATGACCCCTTGTCGATCGTAGGTGGGTTTTTACCAGGACTTTGAACCCCTAAAAATGTTCATATAATTTGTAGGATAATCCAACATCAATTTCAACAAAAACAAACACGTAAAATTTGTTAGAACATGGTTAGACACACAAGTACTTTTTCAAAGAACCCTTTCAAACATCATGTACGTTCTTGGATGTTTGCCTCATAACATCACCAAACATTATACATTGACTAACGACATCCTTATAAAAAAATTAAAGAAAAAATTAACTCGTGATACATGAGTAAAGCTCTAGTTCAACCTAGTTCATTTTAGGGTGTTATATTCTCCCCCACTTGAAAATCATTCGTCCTCGAATGACACTAAACACTTTCAAGGACAAAAAGAACTCAACTAGAAGAATATCAAAAACATTTTATCAATGCCTAAAGATTCATAGTTAATGCAACAAAATTATCATGCAACACAACTATACATTGATAAGCATTTGTTAGCAGCACAAGCAACTTTTTGCAACAAAATACACAATTTGAAACACATTTTCATTTCTTCATTAATAGAGGAACTACCTTCTACATCTTTCGGAATTCTCATACACATCATTTCTACAAAAATTGAAATCATTATTAATGAAAAATCAATTAAGTCAAATTTTGAACTTCTTTACAGTGAATGCATAAGCCCTTAACTGTGCAACATGCTTAAAATTCAAATATTCACCTTTCATACAAATCTTAACATGAAGGTATGACAACATCGGATACAAGACCATATAATATTATCTTATAACATAGACATAACAACCAAAAATCATTAATACTTACCGGGTCTCTCATTCGAGATCAGTTCCTTTCTTTGTACAAAGAAACGATTCTTTCTTGGAGCTTTAGGATCCGGACCACCACTAGGGGCTTCGTAGATCTCTTTCCCTCTTTCCTTGATGTTAGGGAAGCCCCTCATATTGTGAACCTTACTACCAAATGCAAAGAAAACATCCATTCTAGTAAGACATTTACCCAAGTGTTGATTTCCACAAGTAGAGCACGTAGACCTCTTAAAAGTATGGACACCTCCTTGGCAATTTCGGTTGGGAGCCCTATCCTTGTTCCCCATGGAAGGATATTGGTGATAGAAACTCTTATTAGCATTGGGTTGGTGTTGTTAATCTGACCTAGGGATCTTACCCACCTTCCTTATCTCCCTAATCTTTGACTCCTTAATTTGTTGAGCATACACCATAAGTCTAGAGATATCCATGTCATTAAGAAGCATTGTTGTACATAACTCTTCCTCCGCCAAGATAGACACTCCCATATAAAATTTGTTCATCCTATCCCTAAAGTTTGCTACTATAGTTGGGGCATAATTAGAGAGTACTCTTTCACACTCATCCCGTGTTGACGAAGATTCATATATTCCACTATCTTCTTGTCCCTCCTTTCTAAGGGAAAGAACCAATCAAGAAAATATTCCTTGAACACGTCCCAATCTACCGGACAATATCTTATGCATCACTCATCCCTCCATTGCTCAAACCATACTTAATATACATGTCTGAGTTGATAAGCGGATAGCTCCGCTTCATCTCTAGGAGTCATACCCATAGAATCCCCCATCTTGAATATTTCATCTATGAATTTTTGTTGATCTTCATCCACCTTAGTGCCATGAAAAATAGGAGGGTTCATCCTCATGAAATCCCAAATTCTTGAAGCGGGAGTATTTACATTGGGTTGAGGACCACCACATTGTTTAGCTTGGGAAATAAAATTATTAGTGACAACTTGGGCTTGAGTCGTCATGAGTGGGGTTAAATCCATAAGGTCTACCCTTAGCTCTGCATTAGTAATATACCCTTAACAAATAGAGGTTGAGAAGCTTGGGGAATAGGGGATATTTTGGGAACTTGAGGTCCTTGACTTTCCAAAGGCAGAATCGCCTCATTCACATCCTCTAGTTCAACTATAGGGACATGCTCACCACGTGGAGGGATCCTCTCGATAGATATCCCTTCTTCCTTTCTTCTAGTAGTTATCCTCCTTCTATTCATGTCCTATAAACACAAGAGAAGAGGTTGAGAAATTCATCTTATAGAACTCAACTCTAGGGAACAACATTAAAAGAATAAAGAAAGTGAAACTTCTATCACCTTATAGCCTCTCACACAAGGGTGTATCGGGACACACACCAACAAACAAGACTCTACTAGACGTGTCTTGTGAGACTTTAGAACCTAAATTTTTTTCCATAACTTATGCTCTGATACCAAGTTTTGAATGACCCAAAAGTACCCACTAGAAGCTAGGGCAACCCTCAGGTCGGAACATTTGAGTACTTGACCTTTTGGAGGTCTTGTACTAGCTATTTTCTATCATTCATTATATAAGACATGAAAAGTACTGCTAAAATAAAACTTTTCACAATATTTTAAATAATAAGGAACTATCTTTTAGAAATACTAAATTGTAATCTCGTCCTCACAAGCCATATTAAAGACACACCGTAAAATAACTTAGGGACACAGCCCTTTATTTCAAATCCATGGAGAACCCCCTAGAAGTAACCGGTGTCGTCATCCCGTACGAGAACTTAGACTAACCTGTAAGAATTTGTCATTGCCTTCATAGGTAAAAAATGCAAAAAAAAATAAAACTTTTCATCTACACTACTTTATGAAGTTTACATAGACCTCTCGCTTACACAAAATATATTAATAGCGAGTATACATAGACCATTCGTATAAGAAGAATACATAGTCTTCTACTCTTATTGCACATATACATATAAAATACATAATGTAGTCTTAAAACATGTGTCTCATATTAAACCATCTAAACAAGAGTATAACAATTGGGTATAACCCATACAACAATACCGATAAAGCCACACATAGGCTATACAATCATAGTACTCAAATAAAAGATAATTAACAAAGTGTTTTTAAGACTAATCAACATCCAATGGTATAAAATAGCATTTTCCTTGAAGTGGCACTACTACAAAAAGGTCAATTAACAACAATAAAATATGACTTTAGCGGCAAAAAAATTTGATGTTATAGCCTGTGCCAACCATTGATCTTTAGACAACAATGTTGGGGTTTGCAAAAGCTTTCACGGCCATTATGTAAAATGCTGGCAAACGGTGGCATAAGTTGACTCCTAAAAGATATTGGCTTTTACTACAATTATTTGAGGCAATGTTATTTTCTACTAAAGCGAATATGTAACAGCTACCTATTGTGTTTTAGTGTCCATGGTTTTAGTCGATAAAATCTTATTAATAGCCGATAAATTTTAGTAGTTTTAATGGAAAATTTCTTCTTAAAGTCATGGCTACAATATTTCTTCTAGACAATGTCTTAGTTTTCCCTTTATGCGTCCATTTTATGTCAATTAAATTCAATTGAATTGCCAGTATTGTTGACATATCTAAAGGCAATTGTTTGAAGGCAATATCAACTCTGAAATATTTCTTGTGAAACTTTCTTACTATAACAATTTAATGTCTATTTTTATGGCCCAATACATTAAATAAGATTGATGCTACATATCATAAAACAACTATTGTTTATTTCCATTAAGAACAACTACTACTTTCATCTAAAACAGTAACATGAATGTTCAGTAAATTCAAAAATCATATTATTATTAATCCATTAAATAGAATATATCTCATTAAAACTAGAAAAATAAAAGCAAGTATTAATCTAAAATATGAATGTCACAACTTCTAAAAACATGTATTTTTCCCACTAATATATTGAATAATGTTTTCACTTAATTTTTCCAACTCTTCTTCATTTTGAAATATCCCACATGTAAAATTGTGAACTTCATCTTGTATAATCTGAAATAAAAAATAAATATGTCAAAATATGAAATGTATTTAATGTACAAGAACATCACATACACTGTGACTAATTTAAAATTTACAAGCAAGAACCATTTGTTACTAAGAAGTATTATTTTTTCACATGGACTTAGAATTACATTATATTATTCCTATTTTCTATATCAACTAAACTTATATTCAGATCATACAACACAAACCCTTAGAAACTAACATGTGAAATACAATACTAAGAAATTGATGTTACCTATTTCATCATTAATTTGAACTTTAGTGCCACCAATAAAACTATACAACTTATTAGACTGATTGTCATGTACTTGAGGTAAATGGTTGTCCTAATTGTCTACCAACTGCTTAAGATGAGGTTGGTTTGCAAAATTATCTACATCATCTATAGGTTGTTCAATATGTCACATGTAGTTTTCATTATTCATTCTAATAAGTTAAGGAATTATTGAGTTGCATTAAGACAAGATTAACCCAAACATATACAACAAGCCACATCCAAAAAAAGGATGAAACATCGTCAATTCAATCTATGAAAAACGCGTAAATAAAAATTTGTTCACACGAAGAAAGCATTGCAACAAAAATAGTTCATAAGATTAAAGATATATGTACACCAGGAAAAACATTAATGAGTGAAAAGAACACCTTATGATATGACAATTCAAAGAGAAATAATTAACAAAATACAAGGAAAGCTAAGAATAGAGATTTAATTAAATATTTAATAATCAATCAATACAAATATAAAAAATCATATTGTTGACTAACATGCATCTTATATTATACGACTTAAAGTAAGACAAACAAGATATTTTATGTATAAATTTCTAACATAAAGGTAACAAATTTCCTCACTGTTCTTCAACAACACTTGTAAAAATTTTAATTTTTACTACCAACTATATTATTACATATCACTTTCATTCTCAATGTTATTTACTCCTTCAAAATTAGGTTCACCATCATTTGGGGAACCTATTGAATGAACGTCCTATTAAATTTGTATCCCATCAACACCACTTCTTACCCAATTAATACGCTCATACTCTGGTACACAAACATTTTCTATGAGAGTTATGTCAATGGTATCACTCTACATTGATAACTAAAATTGCAAATTATTATCCTGTCCCATATAAAATATGTCTCTAGGTTAAGTGACACAGGGACAAACCATTCATTATCTACAGGATCTTGCACAAATATTACTTGTTGAGCTTGTTCGGCAAAAGTAAAAGTCTCATGGAACTGTCAATCACCGATGGTTTCCAGCCATGATAAATTCACAAGTTTCAAAACCAATTCATCTAGATGAGGTTGCATTCCAGTTGGATAAAAAACATATTCTTGTAAGTTGTGCTCCATTTCACTTTATTCACTAACATCACTATCTATGGTATGTGTAAACCTCCAGGGGCATCATGTATCATTCCTCTCATGTCATCTACCCTCAAAGTTGACTCTATAGGAATATCTACTAAATTCAATAATCTCTACAGTCATTTGTCAAATAGAATAAAGTCGCTATCCGTCTAGCAACTTATCAAAGACATTTCCAAGTCTAATTTCCTACAAAATTTGCAAAGAATAGAGTAATGAAACATTCGTAATGAGATCAGTCATTGTTAAAACTCTTGCTCGATCTATATTTTATGTAACTAGGCAACATCTTATCCAAGGGAATCGCGAATCCAACTGCTAGAAAGGTTTGAAGAGAACAGAAGCCTAAAATAGTAAAGTTGAAATCGTCCACTGTTAAGGTCTTTTGTTAATCCAGATGTATATGTTCTTGATGTGCATAAAGTCTTAAGTGTTTGTAGTTCCATGTAAATCTAATATGTGGTGATATGTAAGTGTGTGAAGATCTATCTTGTTGACAAAAATTCTCAATAACCCTGAGTTATTGAAGCTAATGACTATTAATTGGAGTCAGAAGAATAGTTAGAGCTCTATGATTATATGTTTCACATTTCAATTAATCGATAATCTAAGACGACTAAAAGAATTAGTAGCACACATGAAAAAGAATTATTAGTTCAACAAGTCATCCCAAGGAATTCCGAGTCCAACTTATGGACAAAATTGCAGAGAACAGATGCGTAAAATAGCAAAGATTAAAAAACCAGTTGTTAAGTTCTTTCGCTAATAATGATATATATATTCCTAATACGCATAAGCTCCTAAGCGTGTGCAGATCCATCTAATTTAATATGCAGTGATTCGTAAGTGTATATAAAACTTATTTTGGTGTCAAAATTCTCAATAAGCTGAGGTATACAAGCTAATGAGTGTTAAATGTAGTGAGAGAAATAATTAATGATCAAAGGTTGTATAGTTCAGGTTTTAACTAATTGATAATCTGAGAAGGTGCAAAGGATTTGTTGCACCCGCTGAAAAGGAATTGTGACTTCAGCAAACTCTCCAGAAACATATCCAACAACTTGTCCAAGGTAATTGCAAGTCCTTTTGTGACACAGATTGAACAGAAAAGAAGCATAAGATAGTAAAGTTGAAACAATCTATCATTATAGCTTTTTCTCGAGCTTATGTCGATATAACTAGGATGCAACTACTTTCATAACTGAGGTGCTACAGGTAATGTTTTAATTTTTTTCATGTACAAATGTCATTTACGAATTCTGAAAAAACTGAATTTTTTGTCAAGCCTATCAATTATTAAATAATTGTTACCATCTCGATAAAAAGAAAATGCAACTCACTTGATGTCCTTACTAATTTGAAAGCTTGTCCAGCAATCTGTCAAATAGAGTGAACTCTTAATCTTACCAATAACATGTCAAAATAGATTGACAATTCACAGTTTGGACAGATTTTAAAGAAATAGAGATATGGATCAATAGTAATAGAACTAGTCGTCATTCGAAAATCTTGCTCGAGCTCTAGTCGATTTAAAAGGACAGAAACAAACTGATTGACTTTTAATTGATATCCACTTATATATAAAAATAAAAAGCTTGAGAATGATTTTACTCATGAGACACATTAGTTATTGCATTCGAGATTACTAATGGCTAAATTTCAAACACGAAGGCCAAAACAAAAAACCAAACATTATCAAAGCATCTACAATTTTGACATTTAAAATATGTTTAAGAGATATGTGACAGTTCAAGAGATAAATTGAGAGATGTGACAGTTCAAGAGACACAGACATTGGCTTTGGCAATATAGGTTATCATTAACATAAAGAGACATATAAACAAGGAACTAACTGAACACTTCGCATTTAAATTAAAAAAATATTCTTATGTCTGATGTTTAAGAAATTTATAATCATGATTTCAGGTATTTAACATGATTCTAACAAACAAAGAGCTCATGGAGTCGAAAAAGTGAGTCTACCTAATCACTTAACTTGATCATTTCCAAGAAGATATCTTAACTCATAGTAAAAACCGCCAGAGATCATGAATATAGTAAAAAATACTTTTACGAATATAATCACTTTGAAATCTCAATTAATGCCTAAAAGTTGAATAATTCTTCACGTATATTATAAGTTTTCTTCTTAGTTTATACTTAAATATTTATTAATAGTAATGATAATAAAAATAATATAGTGTAGAATTCTCAATAACCATTTACTGAGGAACAAAGGTAATAAAACATCCTAGAAACAAAGGACTAGACAGGAGCGATCTACATACCAGAAAACTTCTGTAAAGATTGTTGTTGTTCGACTTTTCTATCGTGAGAGAGATATATGCTTTTGGACGCCATTGTTGTGATAGATATATAAACCTTATGTAAATCCTTATTTTTCTGGGATATCTTTTTAGTAATATTTTCCTTACTTTTTTGGGCGAGTTTTTTAGGTTAGTAATATTTACCTTATAGTGTATGAAAAAAAATTTCTCCAGAATTTAAAGAGAGGCGGGAGGTTATATTATTAGAGAAAGGTGGAGTTTTATTTTTATAAAACAGAAGCTCTTTTGCGGCTATTCTTTATACATTGCGGCTAAAAAGTACTTATTGTTTACCATTATACATTAGCCATTAATATTTTGCCCCTTTCAAATATATTAGCGGCAATTAGCTTATTACCGCAATAATTGTAGCTAAAGTTTTTTTTTTAGTAGTGTGATGAGGAGCTACCCAACGTGGAGAATGAGGATCAACGTCCTCTACAAATGTCATCACGAACCCTTCATCCACCGGAACCTAAAATGTTAGGGAAAAAAGGGAGAAACAGGGTTAGCATATAACTTGTATTAAGTATTGGACAATATGCACATGCAACATAGAAATCATGCTAAAAAGGGACATATCATGAATCATGATAATTTACTTTTAAAACAAGTTTTGCACAATAAAGAACCAATATAAGTCAATAGCACATCTTCATTAAGTCAATACCATGTACATCATAAGACAAATAACTCTAAGTCTAGTCAAGTCAACATGCATTTAAACATAAATAAGCACATAATCAAGACAACTCTATCACCAAATTATAATATCAACAAGAATGTATAAGAGTTCAGAACATCCTAACAAAAGCAATAACATCATTCATACACCCCTATTAAGTCCACTAGTACAATGGTCAACTAAGACTCCATAACATCACTCAACCAAGTATACTCAACAAAAACCATAAGCAATTACCAACTTCACATACTATATCATTATGAGCAAACATCATCATACTTTAACAATAAAGACCAAAAACATGTTCATATGTGAAACAAACATTACATAGTGTCATTAATATGTAAGATAAACATGTACATATAATTTTCATTTATAAGCATGAACTCATATAGGAATATCCTCTGAAGACTACCTTGAAGGCTAACTAGTGCAATGTATAGGTAGATTTCCATACCTCTAACTAGACTAAGTAAAACCCCTCAAGTCGTCCTAGTTTGAGTCCACTTTATTACTTCATTTTACGTTCTGGAACATCTTGCCTCAACCAACATACACCACATGGGCCATTGTGGAATCCGGTGTCATAGAACTTTACACCGAAAGAAGGTGGACTACATGCCATGGTAGTACCAAAACATAAACATATCATGTACGTGGATCCATTAGCTAGTATTCCTTTGGGGCAACTTAGATCAAGAACTAGGAGATATAGTTTGGGAACCTTTTTATGCTACATGAATTATTGATTCTAATTTCAAGAGTAATGAAGTGTTCCTACCTTCTCTATGTGGGAAGGGACACTCCTCAATCTAGTTCACTCATTGCTAGGATAGAGTCCCTTTTTTAAATGTCTTTAAGCCATTAATTATCAATCATAGCTTAGTTTAGGTCATAAGGTCTATCCCTTGTATAATCATCATAATGATTAGATCAATAAGAATTGAATGAGTATATTTCCTTTCATGACAATTCATACAAGTGAGGTTAACACATTAGCATTTCATATCATATCAAGGCACATTGTTAGTTTACACCATCCTTATATCACATACACCTTAATAAACCTCACCACATAGTCAAGAAAATTCAATTAAACATCATACCACCCTATAATCCTAGTATAAGACATACTCCAATGTAACATCATGACTTAACCACAATTAATCACAATTGGAAGTAAGGATAGAGCTTTTAAGAATTACCAAATCTTCATCACAGTTTATCATCAAGGTCTTACCATCAACCCATATCTCAACCCAATTTGGGGAGTAACATCATCACACAATGACATCAAATAAGATAACAAGTCCAATGGCATCTCTATATCACAATTCAACACTAGATCATAACTTAAGACAAGATACATAGGCTAATTTCACAATACAAATCATAACCTAATCACATCTGAATAAATAACATTATAGGTATATAATTAATCTTAATTTAATTATAATAACACCATAGGGTAGTAAGATCATCAACAACCAAATCAATTGAATGATCACAATACAATATAGATCAATATCATAAGCTAGGGTTAAGGATGAAGGATAATAATCTTCAATTTAGACCAAACCACTAACAACTACCATAATCAAATTGAAATTCATGTTAATATATTAAATATAACCTAAATCAATCATCAACAACTCAATCCATTACATCAATTTCGTAATTGAATGAAACCCATAAGAAAACTAAACTTTTGAAATCCATTTTGAAGAAACCCTTTAAGAAAATAGTTTCAAAGGTGAATTAGATTCCATACCTTAAAGTTTGACCAAAATTTTATGGTAAATTCATCCTTTTCAAGCCCCAAACCTCTTTGCCTTGCTAGTCTTCAATGGTGAGTTTAAGTAGAAAGAAAAAGAAGAGAGAAAGAAGCGAGTTTATATTTGAGAATTGTCTCACGCTTCGGCGCTCGTTTGACCTTCCAAATGGGTCGGACAAGCCGTGATGGCCAACCGTATGCATAGACAAGGTCTTTACGGACGTCCACGAAATTTTTTTACATTTTTGACGTCGGAATCCGGATCACCCAAAAAATGATGTGCTAGCACACAAAAATCGTCGAAATGAGGAATAGGCTCGCTTCGGGGCTCGTTTTACCTTTCAAATGGGTCGGACAAGCTGTGATGGCCAACCGTATGCATAGAAAAGGTCTTGACGTACGTCCACGAAAACAATTGGCATTTTTTACGTCGGAATCTGGATCACCCAAAAAATGGTGTGCTATAGCACACGAAAATTGTCGAAATGAGGGGTATGCTCGCTTCGGGGCTCGTTTGACCTTCAAAATCGGTTGGACAAGACGTGATGGACAACCGTATGCATATACAAGGTCTTGACGGACGTCCACAAAAAAATTGGCATTTGTGAGGTTGGAATCCGGATCACACAAAAAATGGTGTGTTATAGCACACGAAAATCGTCGAAAAGAGGGGTATGCTCGCTTCGGGGCTCGTTTTACCTTCCAAATGGGTCATACAAGCCGTGATGGCCAACCGTATGCATAGACAAGGTCTTG
Organism: Solanum habrochaites; assembly: GCA_027704765.1. Lineage (NCBI taxonomy): Eukaryota > Viridiplantae > Streptophyta > Magnoliopsida > Solanales > Solanaceae > Solanum > Solanum habrochaites. The sequence continues at coordinate 26,319,219 of JAKWJA010002497.1, forward strand.
AAGGATGTCCACGAAAACATTTGGCATTTTTGACGTCGAAATTTGGATCACCCAAAAAATGGTGTGCTATAGAACATGAAAATCGTCGAAATAAGGGGTATGCTCGTTTCGGGGCTCGTTTGACCTTCCAAATGGGTCGGACAAGCCGTGATAGAAAACCTTATGCATAGACAAGGTCTTGACGGACGTCCACGAAAAAATTTGGCATTTTTGACGTCGGAATCCGTATCACCCAAAAAATGGTGTGTTATAGCACACGAAAATCGTCGAAATGAGGGGTATACTCGCTTTGGGCTCGTTTGACCTTCCAAATGGGTCGTACAAGCCGTGATGGACAACTGTATAAATATATTTCGTATATTTACGAATCCTAAAAGATAGTAACATAGGCTAAGACACGCTAACACCCCTTTGAACCAACTTCCTGGATATCATGGAGTTTCTTGGACGTTTTGGTTCTTATACTTCCTAAATGAACTATATTCATTAGAATGAAATTAAAACAGTATTTAGACCTTATGATATCTATGTTAGGCTTTACGACACATCTTGGATTTTCAAGGTGTTACATTAATTATGAAACTTGATTATGATAAAAAAAAATGACCAAATAGAGGTACTTACGTTTTGTAGTATTATAGGATGCCTTAGACTTGCAGTAGTATACTTGGAGATGGCTTGTGAAGTATTTCATTTTAATAAGAAGGACAATGAGTAAGTATGAACTCTTATATGCTTTATTATGCTTATGATATTAATTCTTTGCTTATGTCTTTATCTCTAATGATTATAGTTATTATTGACTAACCTATAGAGATATCTTATGTTTGGTATGATAGTTTCCATATTTAGTACATTTCATACTAAAAGATATTTTTCCTATATTCTAATCCATACTAACGGATATTTTTCCTATATTCTAATCCAATGTAGGGTCTTGAGGAGATTGAGTTGATTTGAAGGGTAGAGTTTCCAAAGCATTAAAGAAGTGAAGATTAATGAGTTCTCATAGAATCAAAGGAAACCACCACTATGATGTATTTTATGTTCTTTTGTATGTTTAGACTTTTATGGGTGGTGACCCAAGACTATTATACTCATGATGTCATAGATTGTTTTCAAGACATATGTTAGAATATTTATAAAATTATTCTGCGTTATGTTTTGAAGGAAATGTTTTAATTACTTTGAATATTCATATATATGCAATGAATGATGTTTAAGGTCTTCTGCAAGACCTCTGAGAGGTCAAATACTCTGTACGGCAACACAAGAGTGCCCTATCATTTAGGGTGTCCTTACTGGTCATGACCATTTTAGTGGAATTCCTTGAAGAACCTTTATCTTTTAAAAATCTAATAAATTGGGTTATTTAAAGCTTCATATTTGAGATTAAGGAACTTCCTTCTCAATATCACATAACGTGATGCACCTCACAACTGATGTAACGAAAAAAAAATCATGTTCCCGCTATACAAAAACAGCAACATGACATACAAACATGAATTCATTTGAACTCAGATAGTGCAATTATTACACATATGATTTTTGCACTTACAACACCAAGTCGACTATTATACTAAAACATAGAGTTTCTACACAAAAACCAGTCTTAGGAGGAGTATATCTAACAACTTTGATAACATGTTGTTTGCCTTAAGATTTAAAATTATATGTCTTTGCTGGATTGATCCACGCCCTGTCCATTTATACCCTATCTCATTTGGCAACTGAAACCTCACTACCCTGGTTTGATAGTCTATGTGTCATGACCGGAGTCTAGACCGCAGACGAGACTGGCGCCGTTGACCTCTCAGAGGTTGCAAAGAAGCCAACCTACGTCATTCTAAGTTCGTCTAGGTTAATTTTAGCGGAAAATTTAAAACTTTTTGTTTTTTAACATACATAATTATCATTCTATTAGATTCATAATTGTTCACCATCCACTATGTAACATTAAGATCATCAAATGAAATAAATAGTTTAGTATAGAATTAAATGTATGCTTGCAAAAATGGCGCCAATATAATGTTTGAACAAAAGTAGAAAGAAATGCTAGTGAAACATACTCAACTAGCTCAATACTATAACAAATCTAGAATATAATGGATGCGCGTACTCGAAAGCATGAGGCGATCCACGTTTGGATAGTTTCAGCGTCAACCTATAGCTCTAGCCTCCACCTATGCCTGCACCTAAAATTGTAGAGTTGTATGGGATTAGTACACCCTTGTACTAAGTATGGGTATATGCAAACACACCAAGGACATACATGATTAAGAACATCTCTTTCCTAACAACAAGTTATGGAAAGTCAAGTCATATGGACTTGCCAAATTGGAATTAGAAAATTTAGCGAGCTTTCGAAATTTGGATTAGGAAAGTGAGTGAACTTTCCTAATTTAGATTAGAAAAGTCATGCCATGAGAGTAACATGCATCATCATACTTATCATATTGCACACAACACATAACATCTTGCACATAGCACATAACATATTGCATATATCACATAACATTTTTCATATAATTCATTCACATGACTTGAGACCTTGGAATGAAGGACTTGAAATCAAGACTTCCCAAAAATGAGGGCTCATCATATTTGACCTCAACTAGGGAGCCTTCTTTAGCAAACACAGATTCTTCTTCATTTATTCATACGTACTTCATTTTACTTCATTCATAGGCTAGTGTAAAGACAAACTATACCTAGGATGTAGTTTAAGACATTCATCGTGTTTGTTGTGCAATGATCAAGAAAGACCGAGTGTCATTACTTAAGTGTAGCTCACCTATTGATTATCCTATCCTAACACCTTAGGTATCATTTAATTTATTATGGGCATCATTTGAGGTTGTCCTCATTCATTCATGGGGAACTTTAACTCTAACTGACATAGATCATATGAGCATTATGAAATCCACTGTCATGAAACCCCACACCAAAAAGAGGTGGAATCACCAGAAAAAGTGACCCAAAAGATGCTAGCGTACATGGTTATTTAACCTCGCCAGATCCCTATATCGGCAGTATTGGTTCGAAGACTATGAGATATAATGAAACCCTTACCCGTTTTGCCGGACAGTCTCATCTCATGAGAGTTACGTGTAACCTCCCTCCCCTCCTCCCTTCCCGAAGAAGGTATCACAACCGCTTAACTGTATATATCTCTCAATATAAAGTTCATTACATTCAAACTCATACGTCCTGGAATCTGGCTTCTATATGAGGATCATAGCTAATCGATGGATTTCTTACCTCATCATAGATCAAGTGTGTTAATCCTCAATATACTTTATTAGAGTGGTTCATATAGCCTGGTCTCTTTATTAACTTTAACTCACATTTCCTGTCAGTAAAGTTTTTGGTAACATTTACTTAGGCTCAATTTGAGATTGCTCTAATCTTTTACATTAACCCCTAAAAAATTTTTATAAAAAAAATTGTTTAAACACATTCAATTAACATTAGCACATTTTTTCTTCATAATACTCTCACCCCGTTTTACATGAATGTTTCATTCATCATATGCGAATGCACTTGGCCATTTAGTGTGTTCCATACTCTTACTTAACCTTCCAGGGTTTCATTGTTCATTTCAATTCATCTTTCTTCTTTGTCATCTTAATCATTTCATTGTTATATCATCATCCGCAACGCCTTGGCCATTTACTGTGTTTCACACTCTAACCCTTTTAGGTTACATGCGTCGTGCATCTCATACAATCTGAGTTCCTTCTTTTTTTTTTTAAATGTATGAACTTATGAGTCTATACATACAAGTCCCATGGTACCTTCCATTCCATTTTAGTCCTAGTTATCAAATTACCCAGATTTTGTATACAAGACGTATGCATCTTGTATATATACCAGATATTGATGTACGATCCTTAAGGCCAACATTCATTAACTTTTTTGTTTTTCTTACGTATGACTTTATGTATCAATAACGAATTGGGCAGGGACTCCTTTTCCAATCCTTGGACAAACATTAATCTTCTTTTAAACATGATAATCACATTTTTCAGATTTGGGGGACCCCTAGTTCAATCCCATCAACCCCAATAAGAATTTTAATTCTCTTTTCCCCTCTTCTTTTTCGTTTATGTCAAGGACATTGTGGGTTCAATCCCCACAAGCTCATTAGTTTTTTCTTTAAATTTATCTCTGACTTGCTCACGTATCCAATAGGTTGTGGTGTTCACCCACTGTCCACATTTATTTTCTCCTTCGTTTTGCTCTAACCTCTCATCCTCGAGATTTGGGTTCAATCTCCACTAACATTTATTTTTACATGCATTTTCTCAAAAATTTTTATGAAAATTTCATTTAGTAATATCATAGGTTAAATCTCCAATGTCCTCACATTTTTTTTTAAACGAACCTCATTTTTTAAAAAAGGTTTCCGAGACTACAATTTCAAGCAGGCTAGAAATTTAGTCTCTTCCAATCCATTTTTGTCTTAATATTTTGTTGATTTGGTTTGTAGCTTTCATTTAATGATGTCTGGGTTAAATCTGTAGCTATCTCTCATATTTTACATTCTTTTTTCATTTCATTTTGTACTATTTTGTTTGGTCAAAACAAACCTACCAAATGCTGGAAATTTGTCACTATTTTTAGCCTCTTTTTATCATCATTCATACATTAATTCTTAAGGCATTTCGTGTATCATTTTGTGCATCTTTAAGTGTAATCTTGTTATGATTATATTCAGACAAGAATTACCATTTCGTCCAGCAACATTACACCACTTTTACACCCTCATGATCTACACAAACATTCGCACATAAAATTCAACCATAAATAATACTCATTTTTCACATACTTTCGGTTGACATAACTTACTGTTACAATCCAAACACATACAAGAATCACTTAGCACAAAAATCAAACATTGATACTTAAAATACCAGCAAACATACAAAAAAAAACATGATCGCTAACCTATTTCACATTGAGATTCAACAAAGGGATACTAGAGACCAGGAATTCGATAAGAATTGGAATAACCCTAGTTTTCAGTAGATATTCACTGACCTTAAGGGTATCTTGGGAAAAGGGACCACGAGTAATACAAACCTACCTAATTTCACGTCTTCCACCTTACTTGCTGCCCAAAAACCACAACAAATTTCCATGTCACCAAAAAATCTCACACCTCAGTCCTACTAGATTTTCGGTTACCTTTTCTTTTCTTTAGATTAACTTGTTCGTTTGATTGTTTGTCAGTCTTCAAGTGTGAGAACTTTTGTTTTGTTTTCCCTTCTGTGTAAAGTAGGAAGAAAACGTGAAGTTTAAGAGACTGACGTAAGAATAGATAGATAGGCATGATAGAGATAAAGATGTGAGGTCTGTTTTCTTCTTAGAACTAAGACTTTAAGTCAAGACTTAGTCAAATAAATATCGTAATTATAAATAATAATTAATAAATATAACACTGTTTTCCTTTTTCTTTAATCTCTATAATCTTAATTAATTATATTATTTACTATTTTAAATGAAACAAATTCAATCATTGCTCCCACCTAGGTTTGAAACCGGGTGGAGCAAGATTTTGCTAAAAGGGAAATTTCGTCCCTCTCTACCCAAAATACCCCTCCACATTATTAATTAAATAATTAATTATATATTTAGGGTAATTATGATATTATCCTTATCCTGGAAAAAGACCTTTTTACCCTAGACCCTCAAAACATAAGATTTCCTCTTTTTATGTCTGGTAAAGACTAATTCGAGAAAATCTTCGTATTTGAAAACCCTACATGGTTGGATCAAACCTTTTCTAGCTCAACTAACTCCCCATGTTATTTGGCTTATTTGTCTTGGATGTATCAAGGGTTATGAAGTCTTGTTCTACGCGCATCAATCTGTGTGAACCCTTGTCTAATCATAGGCATTCTTGACACATTAGGTAGAACTTAGTATATACATTTTTAGGGTTGTTACACTATGGTAGTATAACATTTATTAAGAAAATCCATACCTAAGCTATTCAATACTTTATGTTGGTGAATATCTTATTCATATATTAGTAGGTTGGTGCACATTTTAGAAACCTACTAGCATCTTTGCACTAATAGACGAAGAAACTAATTCCTAAACTAGTCTCATCAAAGCATACAACGTAAATAAACACATAAGTCACATAAATCAGTAACCAACATGATGACTCCAACATATAAACATCACACTAGTGCATAAAAACATACACATGAAAACCTAATTTAGGCTAAGCACCCGAGACATCACCAGAGGTGTCATCCCCTACACCCCTAGACTTGAGTGCGAAGAATCATTGAATCCTTGGAGACTCTTCACTAGGATCATTTGGATGAACTTTCTCCTTCCCTTTTTCTTGACCTCTCATATACGGACAATCCTTCATCATTTGAGCCAGTGTTCTAAAAGTGTAACAATCGTTAGAGACCTTCATACACTCTCCTTCATGAAGTTTGCCACATTTCCTACAAGGTGGCCTCTCCTAAGGTGTATCTACTTCACTGTTTCTCTTAACTCTCGACACAATCTCTATTATAGCAACCCTTGGATGAACTTGACTGTCCTTTGCGGGAGATTCTCGTCTTAAACCTTGCTTATCGGCCGATTGTCATCACTACTCTTAGAGACTCTTCCTTGACAATTCTCGTTCATCTTGCCTTAACTCTCCCTGCCCCAGTATGCTTCCTCTTCCTGTTTTCCTCCAGTTGTTTGACACGTAGCATAAGCCTGGAAAAGTCCATGCTCTGATACTAATGTTGGGGGGTGCGAAATTCATCATAGAGTAGAATACATACTTTATAGATTAAAATATATTTTCAGAATATATTTTATCATTAATGTTGGGGGGTGCGGAATTCATCATAGAGTAGAATACATATTTTATAGATTAGAATATATTTTATCATAATATTCTTTAGATAATTATTCTAAATCTAAATACTTTTTTAATATTATTTATTATCTATTCTATGTATAACATATCTTGGGTGTCTTTGTACAGTATAAATTTTCTTGCATTAATTGTTTAATAATCTTATTTTTCCATAGTTCTATCCAGCTTGTCCTAAATAAGTCATAATTCATTTTAATCTTAATTTTTTCTAATCGTATATAGCTATCTTTCTAATATTTTAATTGTTGTAAATCTTATTTCAATACCATTCTTGACTTTAATATATCTTCTATATCATGATCAAATATTTTTTCCCATTCATTCTTTACGTCCACAATTTCTATATCTTTAAGCATATATAATATCAAGTTTTTAGCGTTTTATTTCATCATACATTTTAAATCAGTTTATTATTTAGCAGGTTTGTTGTTCAATGATTCTCTCTTCCTTATCATATCATAATCAATTAAATTTATATTAGTCTATTTAAGCTAGATTACGTAGTCTGTTTTTCGGTCAACTAATAGCATTTTACTTTAGCGTATATGACTGCTATCAGCGCCGCAACCTTGTGTACTCTCCCCTACGACATCCTTCGCCTACCCGGTTTCCACTGTGGGATGGCTTGTCTAGCTTTTCCCTCCCTTTTTCCCATTTCCTAGCAAACAGAATTCATTGATCAAATATTTCTAGTATATATCACTAACATAATGTATCAATCATATATGATATTCATTAATATATGAAATTAGTTCTTCATAATTGTTAAACAATATACCTTTGTCTCTCGATTTTGCATGCTATCTATAATATCTGACTTGATTTTGGATTTGTCCATTTTTTAACTTAGTTTTTATCTTGATAGAGGTTTTTTGAAAGGGTTTTTATTAACTTAAACTTTTTTTTGGCATTGACTGCGTTTCATTTACAATTTGTCAATCTATATATAATAAATTCTAAACATGTGCATAAATGCGCCTACTGTATACTTTACGACTTTTTAAACAAAACTTTACGAATGACCTGCTATACATATTGGCATTTCAAAAAAGTAAAAGTTATTTACTATACAAAGGAATCTTATCTCTTATTTTTACGTTTTCTTCAAAGATTTCTATCTCTGTGTCTGCCACCTTTTTTGTTTTGTATCATCTTAATTCTTTTCTTGCTTTTGTCATTTTTCTTTGTCTACTATAACTCTGTCTCACCTTTCTTATTTTCTATTTTATTCGTCAATCTTTATTCTAAATCCACATCGGTTAACGTTTATGTTCTCCATTCATTTGGACCTCTGTGGATCTGGGTATTTGTTTCCAATAGTGTCCAATATCTAATTAATAAGTCTTTCTGAAATAATTCTTTCTGTAATGCTCGGGTTGTAGTTGTTCCTCTGGCTTTAGTAGTAATGATAAAATCCCATTGTTGAACTTCACCATATATATGCCCTTCTCAATTCCCTTGAGTTTATATATCATAACTTGATCTCTAGCGTAATAGCTCCATTGAAATTTCTATTTAAAAGTGATTATTTGCTAATTCTTTTATATAGTTGATATACCATTAGTCTTTATTGCATAAAAACATTGTATTTCATGTTTGGTTTTTCATTCGATTCCTAATATTCTATGTATGATTCATATCTTTTTTAATCTATCTTAATAACTTGAATTGGAGATTGCACCTCCTAATATATATTTCTGCCGGGTGCTTATAAAACGTAATATACAATAATTTCTTTTTTGTAAACTCCTTTTCTATGTAATAAATGCTTTGTATACTCGTGTATTCCACATTTCTTCTCCGTCATATGCCTACTGTACTTAGTAATCAAAAGGGAACATAACGTAACTGTCCTTAACTATTTAGCACTATTTTTGGTTGTGTTATAAGTCTAGTTTATCCTTGTAATTTTTGAGTTATTAGTCTTCACTTGGATCCTTATGTTGGTTAGATTGGGGTTTGAAGATTTAAATAATTTGGATTCTATATATTTTTCAAGGTAGGTTTTGTGCGCAATATAATGGGTAATCTTCTTTTCACTCTGGTTGTATACCTCACATGCATATGTCGAAGACTGTTGGTTCTATGGGTATTTATTTTGGTGTATTTTAATACAAAAAGGTTTTGCAAATTATTGGTTTAAATTTTTGTTTTCGGGTTTTTAAACTATGGTTTTCTACTTGTACCTACACCTACAGCTGTATTTAACAAACTTATGGGGTTTAGGGAGTTTCCCCCATCGTCTCCTTTTATCCTCCTGAATTTTATCCGTCTTGCCCTTTCCATCGACTTAGCTCCGCATTTTTATAGTCATGTTGCTGACTTATATCCTCTTTTAGACTTCAGGTTTCTCATTAGTCCTTTAGCTTTGTATCTATCTCATGGTACATACTGTCTACTGTAGTACAAATGTAGTAATGACTTTGAGTACTCTCACTTGTATCTTCTTCGTTTTTGTTTCTTCATGTCGAGTATCCTTTGTCTTGATAGTAGTCTGTCAAAACCTTCTTATTAGTCTTTATCACTTAATTGTATATGTAAAGTTTATTATATTTAATACCAATCTTCTAATTTCTTTCCGTGTTATTGAATCTTGTATTTTCTTTAACCACCATTTTACCTTGTGTAATTATTTGTTCTTACAATAAATTTGCTAATCCAATATATGGTTCAAATGCTAATAAATCATTTATATAATGAAAATAATTCTTCCTATTTATTTCCCATTTTTATTTCCCGTATTTGTATATGTGCCTAAAATATATTACATGATATTCTATATTATATCATTATAATTATATTTAACCCCTCCATAACGTTTTCACTTGCATCAGTTTTTTTTCTATATAAATAATTTTTTATCTTCATCGAAAAATATAATTTCGGTACTGTTTACTATAATTTTATCTTTTGTATTTGTGTTTTTGTTTTTGTTGATCTTTAGTATCAATGATATTCTACGTCTTTTCTTTTTTTTGTTGTAATGGTTTAATTTTTTTCTCTGCTAATTTGGTATATAGTCTCTTACTGGGTTAACTAATCCTAAAAAGGATTGGCCATTTCGTTTTGTATCTAATTTTTCATTCGAGTTTATTATTTTGTTATGTACTATATGCGTTTGCATTTTTATTCCAGTTTAGATCCTATTTGTATTCCTAGAATTTAATGTTATTTTTTCATTACTTTCTGCTTTCTTTTACCTAAACTTATCCTGAGTGTTGTATTATCCGTTAAATTTTTTCTAATAATCTTAATGTGTTCATCTGGTGTTTTTGAAATAATAATATATCATCAAATATACTACACTTTTCTTTCTAGTTGTTTAAAATAGTTATCCATAAATGTTCAAATCTACCTGTTGTATTTTTAAATATCCAATGTAATACTTCCATTCATAAAAATCCTTGTGGTACGGTGAATGCTGTTGTTTTTAGCTTCTTCTTCTTCTTCTAACTTTAAATGTCAATCTTGATTTACAATCAAATTTTACTAAGTAATTATATCCTTGTATTTGTCTTATCTTTAATAGTTTATTGGTATGGATAATTATATGTTTAGTTTTTGCATTTAAATTTCTATAATCCATTACTATGCTACTTTCCTCCTTCCTCCTCTTTTTTTTTCACTATATTATTAACACATATGTCGGACTTGTATATTTAGTATTACTTTCTTGTATATATCATCCATTTTTTAGTAATCATTTATGTATTTAAATTCATTTAAATTCATTAAAATTATAATTTTAATGGTTTTTGTTATATATTAATAATATTTTCCATCAATCAGGTCACCTCACTTTTAACTTATGTTTTATGGTTTTTCCCATCCTTGTAAAGGTCTTCGTCATATCATATTCTAATTTTTCCTTAGATTATTTTACTTTATCGAAGGAAATTAATTAATTAATTTCTATTCTTCTATCTAGGGTCTACTTTTTTTATATGTTCTAATTTTTGGTGTAATTGTTTTCACTGCCTTTTAATCCATTCTATTATTTTTTCTCTTTTGTTACCTACTCTTCTTGCTCCGTTCTTTTTTGTTTAACATGGTGTTGTGAATCCACCAGTGTGTTTTGTATTATATTTGGGATATAACTTTTCTAAAATGGCATTCCTAAAACATATCCTCTTTGTTATTCAAAATGATACATTTTCCGGTATAGTTTAATATTTTATATCCCATATTTGTTATTTTTATTAATTTTAAACCTGTATATGACCATACTTTCTTCATTATTAAATCCTGTTACTATATGGTATTTTTAACTTTTTCTCATTTTTCTTTGGTAAAACAATTCTATTTACATATATAAGCCTTTGGCTCCTGTATCTATCATTGATGTATATTTGTTATTCCTTCTATTCTTAATTTTCGAGTTATATATTTTTTAGTATAAGTCCTTTTAAGTATGACTTTTTTAAATTTGCTAATTTTCGTTATTTTTTCCGATATATTATATTTTTTACTTGTTCTAGTCATTTTATTCCTAGTGTTATATTTTCATTTCCCTTGATATATTAAATTTATTATCAGTGTTATACTCCAATTATTATTTCTTATTTTGTGTCTCTTCAATATTTATTAATCATTTTGGTAATTTCTTGACATGAGTGTATAGGAAGATTCATTTTATCTTCCTTACTACCTCGCTTCTAATACAAACTTTCTTCCACTCTTTTATTTATTAGTATAATGTTCTTTTGGGCTCCATTAATTCCGTTATATCATAATGTGTTGTTTTTTTCTTTCTTCTTCTATTAATTTTTTGAGAATTTATATTATTCTTTTGAACTATTTGGGTAACTCATTTTTTGATGATGTTTGTGGTATATCATATTATTATTCTTTTTGATGTTTTCTTAGTCTTTCTTGTACTATCTTCTCTAAATCTCCACTATATTACTTTCATTAACTAATAGTCATTATTATCTATAACCGTAACTATTTTTTTCAAAGGGGTTTTCCTATTTTTATTTTATTATTTTATTTTTTGGCTGTGTATTTTTTAATGTTTTGTTGTTAAAAACCATAATTCCTTACATCTTCTGTAAATATTTTACGTCCGTGTGCTAGTTTCTATTCTGACATTTTCCAATATAATCTAATAAGTTTATCGATGTTGCTCTCATTAATTTGCTACTGATTAATTAGCACTTATTATAAATTTCAATTTATTGGTATATTAATTACCTTTTCCTGCAACTATTATACTTTTTTTCCTATAGTTTGTATAATTCTAATCAGCTGCTAAGTAATTTCTATAGTGTATCGATTCCCTCTTAAAACATGCTTTTTAGTAATATTTCATTTCCTCCTAAATGCACTATTAATGGGTTTTTTTGCTTTATTTCTTCTTGTATTGTCTTTATTAAGTATTCTCTTATTTTATATTTATATTTTAGCTTTTTTCCTTTGGTATACTTACAATCTATGATATGTTCTCTTTTGCTTACACAAATATTCTTCTTTTTGTCTTTAAATCAATTTTTTTTTTGGTACTTCTAAATCTTTTTTTCTACACTTACCTCTAATTCTTTTTCTTTTATTTGTTCAAATATACTATTATCAAATATTATTTTTTTGTTCTAAGGTTTCTTTCTCTTCATCTTGACATTCTTTTTGTATTTGTTATTTGTCTACCTGCTTCAAGTCATTTATATTAATAAATGCATTATCCTGATTATAATTCTATGTCATTATCTATTTTTTATTGTCTTTTTTTCAATCTATACTATATTCACTTCTAAATCATAATCGATATTCTATTTTGTGTATAATTTTTTCATTTTCTATATTATTTCTTATAAATTTGTTTCCTCTTTGGATCTTTAGGGTAATTTACATAATTACTATAGTCCTAATTTTCACACTATCACAAGTACATTCCGTCAATTTTCTTTTGGTCTAAATGATCTTTGGATGTTTTTGTAATTTTTTTACATATATCTCTTTTTTGGTTTTTTTATATTTATTATACTTTTGATCTACTTTATTTATTTTTATTTCTATATACTTCTTCTATAATATCTATCTCCTTGTGAACCAAATAGAGGCGTTATTTTGATTTTTTGCAACATTCTAGTTTTTTCCAATACTTTTTTTTTTTTTCCATTTTTACATTTTCTTTATGTTTTCGATAAATATGTAAGCAATGTTGTAAGAAATTTCATTATAGCTCCTAAAGCATTGTTTAAATTTGGCTCCATTCCAACTTTTTATTATCTTTGAACTAAAAGGTTCTAGTAATTTTGTAAACTATAATTTTCTTATTTCCTTTATGATAATATTCTCGTAATGCGCATGTATATTCATCTGTATAACACATATTACATATTGTCAATTTTTCCATTTTAAATTTCTATTTATAAACTTTTTCCTTTATTTTGCTTCTACTTCTGGTCACACTACTAGAAATTCATTCTTATAGGCTATTGCGTATATATTTATTATTTCCATAGATGTTGTAGCCGTGTCTCCATTAAAATTTTTATTATTTCTTAAAGTCTTTATACTTTCTTCGTTTAAATTTTGTAACCCTTAATTTTACGGTTCCTATAAGTGTTCTTTCTATAATCGTGGTGTTTTGTCATTCATATTTTGTTATCTATGAAATATTTAATATATATCCCATCCATAATGATTTGTGTTATTTATATCTGCCACACAGTTTAAATCTAAAAAACTTGTTGGTGTTCAGTTGGTTGGTTTGGGGTCCAGTTATTGTAATCTTTATCCAATAAATTTTTTTCCTTATCATATTTTTAATAACTTAACTTAAATGGTTGGATTTAAGTATCTTGGATTTTTTACTCCTGAGGTTACTAGGTTTTCATTGAATATCTATATTGTAGCGGCCTGTTTAGTCATTTGGGCTGTAGAATTCATTGTGATAAAAACTGACTGGGTCGAGGATACGCGAGACCCTCATGGCCATGACGGACCGTCTAGATCCGTTGTCCCACACAGGTGTAATTTTCCTGTTCTCTCCTATTGCCCTCGACGACAAGTAGGTACGACCGTCATAGGCACAAACGGGTCGTCGGGCGTATTCGTGCCACAACCCTTCAACGTTGAAATCTAGGTACTGGGAGCCGGCGGACTCTGTCCTGAACTCCGCGACAGAGCTTGCCGGGCCGGGTACCGTCGTAGATTAAGACGCGACCATCACAAAAAAACCCTTGAATGAAATGAATTCCTTCTGAATCTTTGTGACGGACCTTCCAGGACGGACGTTCATGACACACGACGGCCGTTACAAGTGGGTAACCCCTCGACTGGGTCGTATTTTCTGCTAAAAAGTTTTAAAGGGTTTTGTTTTGGACCAATTCTGACAAAACTTCATGCAATTAGTGGGTGTTGGAGTTTAATAATTTATTTACTTGGGGTTAAAAGAAGACCTTGAACATAAAATAGTGGGTTTACTGTTATAATCGTTTATAAGAATTAGATGATAATAGGGTAAAAGAAAAAAGAATTGGGGAGAGGAAAAATAAAAAGAACAGGGAAGAGAAGGAGAACGAGCGAGAAAAGGAAAAAGGGAGAGGAGAAGCGAAAGAGGAAAAGCGAAGGCATTGAGAGTAACTTGGCGATCGCCGATTCTTCGGTGGAGGTAAGGTTATGGTGTATGCTTCTCATAGAAACCTCTAAATAGCGATAATTGTATTGGGGTGTATTGTAAAGTTTATATCATGCTTGATTGTGTGTTTGTATATTGTGATTGGAATCTTCAATCTTGAATCTCTTTGTTAAGAGGAACCGTGGCCCATAACGAAGACTTGATAAATTGACATTAATGAGATTAGTGGATCCTGTGTTCACGTGCCGACACGTAGTATTAGGGGATTGGGTGTCACGTTCGACACATAGTAATTAGGAGATCGGGGGTCACGTTCAGACACGTAGTATGAGGGATCGGGGCTGTCACGTTCCGACACGTAGTATTAGGGGATCGGGGGTTGTCACGTTCCGAAATGTAGTATTAGGGAGGATCGGGATGTTTTTGGTGTCACGTTCCAACACGTTAGTATTCGGGGTCGAGTGTCACGTTCTGACACGTAGTATTAGGGGCTCGGAGTGTTTGTGTTCACATTTCCACCACGATAAGAATCAGAGACAGAAGTAACCCTTGAATCATGTTGAAATACTCAATTGCGAAGAGGAGATACCTAGGTCCCAAATGAGTATGGTGTGGAGGCTTGATCCTCATAGGTGCTCTTGATGCTGTTGCCCATGGTTCTTGTACTAGTTGTGGCACCTGTTGAGTATTGTAGTTGATTTATAATATTATTTGATATATATTGCTTTCTATTTTGAGTTGGCCGATGATACATCGCAGAAGTTTAGTACCGTTCCTTGTCGGAACCCTACTGTAAATTTATTCTTTGTTATTTGTGAGTGCAGCAAGCGTGCAATCGACTTCGACTCGTCTCAACTATTAGCCAGTTCTCCAGACCACCCCACAGATAATGGTGAGCTATTACTCCTAGCTTGGATGGATTTATCTCTTCCGTCGATGTCTAGAAGTCGGGGGGAACCCATCTTTATACTTATTTAGCTTCTTAGTTACTCTTAGATTTAGAAATTGAGGATTAGAGTTCTTGGTGTGACGACTTCCAGATTTTGGGGATGATAGTTGATAAACTTTAGAATCTAGTTATTGGTTATATAATTAAGATTTGAGTGTTTCCGATTATATTTATTTATTATGGTTGAAATGTTTGGTAAATGTTGGGTTTAGATTGTTGTATTCTGCTTACCTAGTAATAAGATAAAGTGATGGGTGCCCACTCGCGGCCGTTTTGGGTCGTGACAAACTTGGTATCAGATCTTTGGTTCGTTGGTCTCATTACACAAGAAACGAGTCTAGTAGAGTTTGAGGACTGACTAGGGGGACGCCCTTACTTTCTTTGAGGGGCATGGGACTTTAGGAAAACTCCATTCTTTCTTCGTTTCGTTTGCTAATTAATTGGGGTGTTTATAGATATGGTATCTAGGTGATACAAATTGGTATTAACATCTCACTGCTATCTCGCAAGATGGTTAGGAATAGAGAAACAAACGGAAAAACAACTGGTCAACACCAGCACAGGCAGGAACAGGTGCGGTCCTCAGACAAACCATTGGGATCGTTAGATCGAGGAGGAGGAGTGGCAAAAGGCCGTGGTAGAGGTCACAGGAGGACGCCCTCTTAGAGGTTAGAGGATAAACACCTGGGCAGATCGTTACTAGGGCGGGGACTCCTCCCCCGACTGATGAATTGGTTCGGTAGTCGTTGACGTAGAAAGAGAGGGTGAGGAAGGGGAAATATGAGGCAGTGCAGGAGCCCTGAGATGAGGAATTACCACCCCAACCGACCCAAAAGATGTTAACCAGGTCTTACTTATCTTAGTGGGTTATCTGATCAAGGCGGACCCCTCCAGTGATTTCTGCCACCAGCACCTCAGGTTCCGGAGTTACAACATGCAACTGCTGTGGGCTCCTTGAATGGAATGCCTATTGGAAAGTAGGCACGGTTTCCCGATTGACTATAGGGCCAATTAATGACAAAGTGGATCAACATGATGAACTTTTAACAATTCTTGAAGTGAAACCTCCAGTCCTCACAGGGTGCTGAATATAGGATTGCCTATTGATATTCTGGTGATTGTCCATGAGCTGCTAAGAAGATGGACCATAGTAGAATGATTCTGGGTGGGTTTGTGGACCTCTTAGTTCAGGAAATGCAAAAATGTCGCGTGGCGAGTGTACGTTGAGTGTTCACCAGCACAGCACCACTATTGACTTGGGAATCATTCTATAGGATATTTATGGAGAAGTAGTATATTTTACCCCGGACTTTGAGGGACAAGAGGAGAGATGAGTTCTTGAGTTCTAGAGAAAGGCAAGGATGTTTGTTACTTCTTATGAGGCTAAAATTTTGTGCACTATCCAGGTATGCCACCAGGCTTGCTTCAGTCCACAAAGCGGATTCAGACCGCTTTTGTGAAAGGATGAGGTCAGATTTTTGCAGAATCCCCACCTCAGGTAGCTGCTGCCAGCAAATCCTTTCAGTTTAGGAAGAAGTTTACGTGGAATAGAGGTAGAGGGGGTGAAGCCCAGAAAATTTCACCACGGCTCACAGCTAAGAAGTTCCGACGGGAGGCGAATTTAGTGGTTCTACTCCAGAGGACAGAGTGAAGGAGGGTACTAGTCCGACCTATAAGTTCTCAATACAGGCTGTAGCTGGCGGGTCCATCGCACACCAGTCAACATTTCTTTGAAGTTGGAGGTTATCCCCAGACTTCGTTTCATTCTCACAAAGGACCTATGCGTGACTCCAAATTATTTTATGGATGGGAGAGACTGGACATATTAGGAGGGTCTGTATTGTCCAACTGAGTTACCATACCCCCATAATTAGAGGGGGGGTAGAGGTTGTCATGGGAGGGGGGAGGACCGCCATTCTGGAGGACGTGTGGGCCAAGGGAATGGTGTGTTCATCAAAATTAGCTGGGGGTGCGGGCAAGTTGAACTGTTCAGCGCAACATTGGTAGGGGAAACGGGCAGACAGGTGATAGGGCCATATTTGTTATGCTTCCCAGGGGGGAGTCGGGAGATCTGAAGCAGAGACATCTGTGATTGCGGTTTATCACAGATAATCTTCTTGGTCTTGTGATTTCATGGCTTCTTATTATTTGATACTGGATCTACCATATACTCATATGTATCTTCCTGTATTTCGAAGGTCTGATTTATACTTGTGATGCTTGAATGCCTATTTCGTGTTCTACTCTGTGAGGTGAGACCGGTTGTGATAGTTGAGAGGGTGTATAGGTCTTGTCTTGGTGACTTTTGTGGGGAGAAATACTATGTATATTTAATTATTCTAGGGATGGTCGATTTGTGTGATTCTGGGTTATGACTTGGCTTTCCCAATTTTCAATCTTGATTGTAAGGCTAAAATTGTGACATTGGCCAAGCTGGGGAACAGATACGATAGTGGGGAGGGTTGACTACATTTCCACCCCAGTCCGTATTATCTCTTTCTTCGCCCCGTAGAGGATGAGTTAGTAAAGGTTGTTGAAGCATTCTTGGCACTATCTCAAGGGATGTTGATACTTTCCAACAGTACCGTCGATTGGTCTGTTTCGTGTCCGCGAGTTTTGTATGTGTTTCCGGCAGACCTGCCTGGTATGCATGGGATAGGGATATGGATTTTTGCAGTGATAATGGGAGTCGGGTGGGGTACTCGCCACATTTCTATACCCCCTTATAGAGGGCCCTCCAGCTGGAGTTAAGGGATTAAAGGCCCACTTCAGGCGTTGTTAGGTAAAGGCTTTATTAGACCAAGTGCATTCCCCTGGGGTGGGTGCTCCGGCCTTATTTGTGAAAAGAAAAGGATGGGAGTTTAGGAGTGTATAGAATAATACAAATGAATAAAGGTGACTATTTTCAAGAATAAGATACTCTTCTCGATTGATGATTTAGTTCGATCAGTTACAAGGTGCTTGTACCTTCTCAAAGATCGATTTGATATCTGGTATAATCATTGAAAATACGGGCAGCCAGAGTTGTGCCAAAGACTGCTTTTCGAAACCAGTTAGTTAGTTATTGGCAGTATTGAAT
This sequence comes from Solanum habrochaites, assembly GCA_027704765.1. Taxonomy (NCBI): domain Eukaryota; kingdom Viridiplantae; phylum Streptophyta; class Magnoliopsida; order Solanales; family Solanaceae; genus Solanum; species Solanum habrochaites. The sequence goes on from JAKWJA010002497.1 coordinate 26,337,724, forward strand.
ATTAGTAAGTCTTTTGGGATTACACGAACATGCCCCTACTGCTTGAATGAGCCTGATGAACAGGATTTTAACCATATTATGGATCTTTTTGTTATAGTATTATTGATTGATATACTGGTATATACCCTCAAAGAGCAAGGACGGAAAGAAGAACATGAGGAGCATTGAGATGGTATTGGAAATGTTGAGAGAGAAAAAAGCTTTTATGCCAAAAATTCTCCAAGTGTGAGTTTGGCTAGATTCAGCAGCCGTATTGGGGAAGAACGTTAGGTTCTAAAGGATGAGTAGTAATGGTGGATCCATCCAAGAATGGAACAGTGTGAAGAGGTGGGTTAAAACTAACTAATGTTACAGAGGTACGGAGCTTTTTGGCTTAGGCTAGCTAATTACCGTCGATTCTCAAGGTATTTTCTTTATGTGGCTTCCCAACTAAAAAAAAAAATTTGACAAAACAGAATGTTTCCATTGTGGATGGTTGGGAGAAGACGAATGTGAAGAAAACTTCCCCCAGACCAAGGAATAACCTAAGGGACCTTGTTGGACTACTTGCACAATTCTTACTTGCAAGGGAAGGAAGAATTTCATTGTGGATTGCGATGCATCTTACTCTGGTTTGGGTGCAGGCATAATGCAGAGGAGGAGAAGAATGTAATTGCTTTATGCTCGACGGAACCTAAAGGTGCATGATGACGCAACTATAAGACCAATAATTTGGATCCTGTTGGAAGTAGTAGTGTTTGCATTTTAAAGCGATGGGAGGAATTAATCTATTGGGTTAAGTGAAGTCTATATAGATCATCGTAGTTACAGTATGCTTTACTCAGAAAGATTTGAAATTGAGACAGAGGAGGTGGCAATGGAAAACTACCCTCTAAAGGAACACAATATTAATATCTGATTCACCCATGAAATTAATGGTGTGGAAGATGCTTTGGTTAGGATAAGGTAGGGAGCAAAGGGAAGTCTAGGCTCACTGGCAGGTTTCTAGACGCCCATTGGCTAGGAGGTTCAGACTCTGGCTAAGAACTTTATGAGGTTGGAAAGTACGGGAGAAGGGAGGATTTTTGGCCTGTGTAGAGGTGGTAGGTAAGATCTTCTTTTTCTTGACAGGATTTAAGGGAAAACGGTTTACTGGATGAGGAAGTCTGAGCCGAATTCGGAGATATGGTAGTACGAGGCGAGGCTTAAAATTACTAAAAAGGCAAAATGATGAGAAGGGAGTTTTGAGAATGAAGGAAGGATGTGTGTCCCCGGGTTGAGGAATTTGTCACATATTCTTTATAAGGTCATAAATTCAATGGTATTTCTAACATCCGGTTGCAAACCAAGATTTGTATTGCGTGACCCTAAAGCAACATTTTGGTGGTGGGAGTAGATGAAGCGTGACATTGTGGATTTTGTGGCCCAAAGGCCACGAATTGTCCGCAGGTAAAGTAAGAGCACCAGAGGCCCGTAGGAAAACACTTCAGAAAATGGCCCATTCGGAATGGAAAATGGGGAAAGAATTTGCAATGTGTATTGTAGTTGGTCTTCCAAAGACATCATTGGGGAAAAGTATGACTCCATTGGGGGATTTGATAGGTGATACTAGTCTGCTCACTTAATTCTGGTTCTATAGATGGAAACAATGCAAAAGAAAGGTAGCCAAACTCTATTATCTGAGAAATTGTTCGATTGCATGTAGTCCACTTTACATCATATCAGATAGGGTTACGCAATTTACTTCTATGTTTTGGAGAACATTGCATGCTGATTAGGAACTAGGTTGGATCTTAGTTACCGGCATTTCACCCACAGACGAAGGGTCAGTCTGACGGATGCGAACGATTCAGGTGTTGGAGGATATGCTTAGCCTGCATTGTGTAATGAGATTGGGTGGTCATGGGCTAACTTCTTTGGCCCTATAGGGAAGAGTTTTCATCTAAACTAAATAAGCTATACTCAAGTATTGATATGGCCCATTTGATGGCACTTATTGGGACGGAGATGTAGGTCTCCAATTGGGTGGTTATCATTGTAGGTGGACATGGGGTGGCGGTACGACCTGTTTGAGGGATCGTTAGATAAAGTAAAATGTCATTCAGGGAGGACAAGCTGATAGCAGCTCAAAAACAGGCCAGGGAAAGAATATGCAGATCGGAAAAGGTTAGGGACTTGGTTTTATGGAGGTGAGAAAAAAGAAAGCATTGCTTCAAGGTTTCGCCCATGAAAAGGGGTGAGTTGCGGTTTGGTAAGCAGGTGGTGGGTAAGATTGTCGATGGTGTATGTATTGGTCATTTGAAGTTCTGAAGCGAGTTGGGGGAGGTTAGCTTATGAATTAGGGGCATTTACTGCAGGACTGTCAGGGAGAGCACCCGGTATTTCATGGTGTCAATGATGAAAAGATACCATGGGGATGGAACTACATTATTCGTTGGATTCAGTTCTCTGATGAGAATTTGTATTACGAGGCGGGATCCTGTTGGATTCTAGATAGAGAAATCGGTTGCAAGTTTAGATCAAGGGACCGGTGGATGGTATCCATCAAGTTCAATGGAAGAATCGGCCAGTTGAAGAGGTCAAATGGAGAAGGAGGGCTGTATGCAGCAAGTTACCCACACCTTTTGCAAGAATTCAGGTACTCTTTCCGCCCTTGTTTTTCTTGTTGTGATCTGTTCGAGGACGAAACACGAATGGGTTAAATTTGGTATCTATGTAACGACCTATTAGTCATTTCGGGGCCAGTAGAATCATTGTGATAAAAATGGGCTTGGTCGACAGATATCACGCGATGGACCGGTCATGTTGCCATGACGGACCGTCATTGGACCCCGGTGTACCAACATGTGTAAATTCCTGTTTCTCTCCTCATTTTGCCTCGATGGAACAAGATAGGACGAACCAGCATAGGCACAACGGTCGCCGGGCTGGTCTTCGTGCCAAAACACTTCAACTTGCAATTAGGGTACTGGGAGCGACTCTCTATGAAATCCGGCGATGGAACAGCTGCCATCAGGAACGTTGTTGATACGAACGGACCGTCACAAAACCCTTGAATGAATTTATTATGAATCTTGTGACGGACCGCAGGACGGGCAGTCATAGGACCACAATGGGCCATAACAGGTTGCGTAACTCGACTGGGTGGTAGGATTTCTTTATAAAAGTTTTTAAGGGGGTTTTGGACCATTCATGACAAACACTTCATGAAATTAGTGGGGTGAGTTTAATAAGTTATTTACTTGGGGGTTTAAAAGAAGTAACCTTGAAATAAATAAGTGGGTTATTTTTATAATAATTATATGATAATTAGGGTAAATAGTTAAAGAAAAAGAAATTGGGAGAGAGAGGAAAAAATAAAAAGACAGGAAGGAGGGGAGGAGAACGAGCGGGAAGAAAAGGGCGAGAGAAAGAAGCGAAGAGGAAGCAAAGCATTGAGAAGTAACTTGTCGATCGACGATCTTTCGGTGGAGGTAGGTTATGATTATTGCTATCTTCTAGTAAAACTCTAAATAGCGATTGATATTAGGTTGGTATTGTAAAGTCTTCTATATGCTTGATTGTGTGTATGCATGATGAGTTTTATATATATAAATTGTGTGAGGAAAACTAGAGATGAAGATATTGAATTTAAATCTTGAAAACATCTTGTTATAATGGATGATGATGCCTTAGTATAAAAGAAGGCTTGATGAACTAAACTAAAGAAAATGAGGTAGGGGATCATTATGTCACGTTCGATACCAAGAGGTATAAAAGAGGATAGGGTGTCACGTTCGTTGGCACCAGGATTAGAATATGGATCGGGTGTCAGTTTCGACACAGGGGTAGTAATAGAGGATCGGGTGCAACGTTCCGGGCCAGGATAGAATATTGGATAGGGTGTCACGTTTACGACACCAGGAAGTATGATTGAGGATCAGAGTTGCACGTTTCGGCACCAGGATAGATATGGATCGGGGTGTTCACGTTCCCGGCACAAGGATTAGAATATGGAAGGGTGTCACGTTCGGGACAATAGGGTAGATATGAGAGTATCGGAGTGTCACGTTCGACAACCAGGATAGAAAGATAAGGAATCTTGATATGTTAATATACTATCTAATTGAATATGTTTCCAAAAATAGTATGGTATAGAGGGCTAGGCTTGAGTCCCATGAGGGAACTTGGCCATAATTAATTTAATGATTTACCAGTACTGTTGTTGCTAATGTTGGAGTATTATAGTTGTGTTTATTGATATTATCTGGATATATACTGTTTTCTATTTTGAGTTGGCCGATGATACTAACTCAGACTTGTGTTTTTTTGTACTGACCCCTCCTAGTTGTATGTTTCTTTGTTTGTTATTTGTGGAGTGCAGCAAACATTACCGTGTCTTCAACTCAACCGCAACTTAGCAAAAGTTTCATTACACCGGATTCAAGGGTGAAGTTGGAGTTAAGCTCTAGCTTGGACTTGGATATTCTTCTTCAGGGGCTTGATGCTTTGAAGTTCCTGGCATGGAACTAGTTTTTTTCATTTTAGCTTCTTAGATACCCTAGCTTAGTAATTGAGGATAAGATGTTTTGTGGTGATGACCTTCCAGATTTTGGGGGAAATGGGAAGGGAATAAGGGAATAGGGAATAATAGATGTTGAATTGTAAGAAAGTTATTGGATTGGTTTTTATTAATGAGTTTAAGTCGTCCGATTACTTTCTGTTGATATATATTGAAATGTGCAGGGTTTAGATTGGTTGGTTCGCTCACATAGGAGGGTAAGTGATGGGTGCCAGTCGCGCGGCTAAGTTTTGGGTGTGCCTTGTTGTACTGTTACTCCCTAACGGCATCCTTCACCTACCCGGTGTCCACTGTGGGATGGACATGTCTAAGCATTTTCTCTTGTTTCCCGGTTACTAATCAAAAAATAGAATTCATGAGTCAAATATTTCTAGTATGATTTAATAAACGAACATTAAATTAAGCTAAGCATATATTGATATTCAGGAAATATATGAAATTAGTTTGCCATAATTGTTTAAACAATATACATTTTTCTCTTGATTTTCCATTCTATCTATAATATCTGACTTGATTTTGGATTTCTCCATTTTTTAAATTAGTTTTTATCTTGGGAGAGGTTTTTTTAAAGGGTTTTTATTAACTTAAAATTTTTTTTGGCATTGTCTGGCTTTAATTTACAATTTGACAATCTATATATACTAAATTCTAAACATGTGCATAAATGCGCCTACTGTATATTTACGACTTTTTAAACAAAACTTTACAAATGGCCGGCTATACACATTGGCCTTTCAAAAAAGTAAAAGCTATTTACTATACAAAGGATCGTATCTCTGAGTTTTACGTTTTTTCATAAGATCTATCTCTGTTGTCTGTAACCTTTTTGTTTGTATCTATCTTAGGTCTTTTCTTTCTTTTGTCATCTTCTTTGTCTACATAACTCTTTTCTTAATCATAGCTAATTTGCATTTTATCTCTCATCTTTATTCTAAATCAAAACATCTGTTAATACGTGATCTTCTCCAGTGCATTTGGAAAATTTATGATCTGGGTTATTTGGTCCAATAAGTTTACAATATCTACTTAATAGCTTCTGAACATAAATTTTTTCTTAATGCTGTGTGTAGTGTAGGTTGTCCCTCCTTGAGTAATGATAAAATTCATCGCTGAACTTATCCAGTTATCTGCTCTCTCCAATGCCCTTGCGTTGGAATATATCATAACTGATCTCAGCCTAATGCTCCGTATGGCGTTTTCATTTAAAATAATATTTTTTTTTTGCTAATTACTTGTAGATAGTTTATATACCAATATTCTTTATTGACATAAAAATTGTATTTCTATGATGGTATTCATTCTGATGTTCCAATATCTTGTGAGGTATATCATTATTCTTTTATTAATCACTATCTTAATCAACTTGAATTGGAGATTACCTCCTCAAAATATTTCTGCGGTGCGTATAAAAACTTAATATAAAATAAGTTTCTTTTTGTAACTCTTTAATGTAATAACTGCTTTGTATAAGAACTCTTGGTATTCCACTGACTATTCGTCCGTATATATGAATATATTGTACTGAGTATATTCAAACTGAACTGTCTTAACTAGTTGCACTAGTTTTGGTTTGTATGAAAGTTGATGTACCTTGTAATTTTTGAGATAATAGTATGGGCTTGGATTCTTGGTTTGGGTTAGATTGGGGTTGAGATAAATAATTTTGGTTCCCATTATATTATTTTCATGTAGGTTTGTGTAAAAAAATATTTTAAAAAATGTATCTTTCTTTTAGGCTGGTTTTGTATTACTCGTTTTGTATAAACGAACCGCTAGGTCGTTTGGAAGAATAGGACTATTTTGACTCTTTTCTGAAAACAAATTAAAAGGGGTATTTTAACTATTGATAAACTACAAAGGACTAGTTGATGAAAACTTTTCATTAATAAGTAATATAGATATAGATTTGTGGGGTTTCACTGTTAAACATTACTTCTTGTCAGAAAATAAAGGGCGTGGAGGCAGAAGAAGGAAACGAAAAAAAAATACCATACGTGACGAAACAAGGGAAAAACAATAAAGATTGCTCACGTAAACGCAAGAAAATTTTCATTCTTTCTTCAATTTCTTGCTAGTAAAATCGGTGTGTCAGAGGGCATAGAGTTGTTATTATTTATCCTAGTGGTTATTTAGGGTGTTTTTTATTTTCATGGGTAATATGTGTGTTATAAGGGGTAAGGAGTTTGAAGAATTATTTATTTATCAAGGAATTGGGATCTTCTAGGGACGTTAGTGTGGTTTCGGTGATAGTTCTAATAAAATCCTAAGCGCTAGAAGTAGAAGTAGCGTGAAATCTAGAAATTGATCTCAAATTTCCCTCCGTATCAATAATTTGTGCCTAAGAATTATGGGGAAAGTATTGAGCCAATCATTGGGCAATGATGCCAATGATTGGTATTTTTGACAAATCTTTGAGAAAAAATGGTCCATGTACAGAATGACAATTAGGAGGAAAAGTTGCAGGCTTGCGACGTGGCCCGGTAATGGGTGGATTATTCCTATATTATTCATTTAAAAAAAGTAATTATCGTTTTCATATATTGAGATCGGTAATAATTATGGGATATATATTAATATGATCCTAAAATTTGACTTGAATTCTCGTGTATTTAAGAGATTAAGTTTTAATTCTTTGCTTGAAAATTTTAACACCATGGCATATAAATTATATTCAAGATTGGACGTTTGATTAGAGATATGAGTGAGTTTGGTCTTTGATACAACCTATAAAATTTGAATGTCCAGAAAACTCGCCTACTTATGAATATGCATCATTGGTAGATCGTTGGGGGAACATTAAGGAATTTGACAAAAAGGGAAGGAAAGTATCTTAAAGATTCGTGGACCGAATTCGCACTTGAGTATATTAAGTTTTTCAGAATGTTGGAGGACGTTTACCTAATTTAAAGATTAAAACGAAAAAAGACAAAGGGGTGGTAAGGGCGAAGATGGGGGTCTCGTATCAATGGTGGGTGTGGACGGGCATTGGTACGAGCACAATTAGCACTTGGTGTCATAAACGGGAACGTTACTACTATAGAAGTGGATTGTGAAATTTGCGAAATTGCCCAAAGCAGATGGGCATAGATGTATATTTATTGCTTGAATATTTTGTGTGATTGATGTGTTATTATTTTTTTTTACATCCGTATAGTTTGTGATAAGTGGAGGTGGGTGTGATATGTCGACATTGATTGACTGAGATGCATCTCATCCCCTTATTTTGAAACTTAATCTATATACATGCATGACATAGATTGAGTATACTGCTTGGGCACGTGGAGATCGTCCGTGCTGGGGATGGTAAGATGTAAGATTTTAGTTTTGGGCACGTTGGAGACCGTCCGTGCGGGAAGGAAAATTGTTTCGATATTATGATGCGTGCGTGAAGAGTCTTTGAGATCATCCGCACAGACACGTGGAGATCGTCGTGTCGGTTATGGACCCGCGAGAGTCCCCAGGGTCATGAACGCTCGATGTATTTACGAAGGCGTTATCATGTATATATGGTTGAGTGTGACTTGGGTATTCTCGAGACATTCATACATGGTATCATATTGCCATTGCAATTCAATACATATTTACTTTGATATTATTGTTTTGTTTGGTGTTGGGAGAAGGTACTTGATGTTTTGATACCTTTTATGATGAAACTTAAATGGTGTGGTTAATATATAGATAATTATATAATTAGAATTTTGTATTTGTAGAAATTACCGTCCATACTCTTAGTTTACGGTCAATGGACATACTGGTAAAACGTGGATTCGTACTCATACTACGCTGTTGCACTCTTTTGGGTGCAGATTCGGATTCGAGTAGGAGCACATCTCGTGGAGCAAATTGCGTCCGCTTCTTGAAGTTTTGGAGTTGTGGTGAGCAACTTGGCTGTTCGTGGCCCACACCTCCCTCTATCTTTTATGTCATTCTTTGTTAGTATTCAAAAGGATATCCCTATGTTAGATTTGTCATTTTTTAGTTCAGACTTGCATCGAATTTTAGAAGGCTCTGTGTAACTTAATTGACAACCAATTCTTTGGGTGATATATGTTAGCTTTCCGCATTTCGTACTTATAAGGGACTCAATGTTGGAGATTCTGTAAGAGTGTTGTCTTTTTATCATTGTTGGTTTAAGTTGGGGGTTAATAGTTGGGTTGGATTACCTATTGGTTGGGAACATAGGTTGCCATCCGATTGCAAAAATTTGGGTCGTGACAAAATTTGGGTATCAGAGCCAGGTCATCGGTCTCCAAGAGTCCAAGAGCAATGTTCTAGTAGAGTCTTGCGGATCGGTATGAAGACGTCTCCTACCGATTCTCGGAGGCTGGCGGACTAGGCTAGAGGGCTATAGGAAATTTAGGAAATATTCTGTTCTTTTACTGTATTATGTGGCCACACTTGACCTTGTAGAAATTTAATCTTGATTATCTTGTCTCTCTCGATGGTTGAGGAAAGGAATCGTCATCGGCAAAGTGTGTCAGGATCATATTCCTGCGGCGCTCTAGGAACACTATCCGAGGTGGGGTAGGGTATTAGGTAGATTAGAGGTAGGTAGGGGACGAAGCGCTAGAGGGTCGGGGTGGGGCCCCGTTTCCGTCATTGGCAGCACCTGTGGATGGTCAAGTACTCAATTAGCTACCCAGGGTCGTGATAGGACTGTACCTCCTGACATGCAGAGGTTATTTCATGGGGAATGTGCAAGATCGTGTCCGGGGGGATGGGCCAGCTTCAGGCTCACCACCAGTTAACCTATTGTTCCCCCAGTACTTCAAGATACTTGTTGTAAAAACTGTTAGTCGTTTTGTAGGCAGCAGATTTTATTTTTTGGAAAAAAAAAAAAAACTGGATGAGATGACAGATCCCATGACAGACCGTAGAAAAACGACGGACCGTTGGGGGGCGGGGGTCTCGTTCCAAAACTACTTAGGAATTTAGAAATTTGGGTTGTGGGTACTGAAATCGAACTCTCTAAAAGTCACGGACGGGGTTGGGTGGCAGGACGGAACGTCTCGGACATGATGGGCCCGTTCACAGCTCTTGAAGAATTATTGGAGTCTCATGAACTCTTTGTGACGGACATGCAGATGGGACCGTCACAGTCATGAAGGGCCCGTCACATGCTGCTTACCCTGACGGGGTCAGTTGCAGATTCTGTTAATATTTTAAAGGGGCTTGTGGACTATTACGGCTATAATTATAAAGTTGTGTTGTAATGTTAATAATTTAGACTTGGGGTTTTGGTTTTTAAAAGAGATTAAATCTTGTGAAACAAAATAGTGGGTTTATTATAATCTTTTATACTAATTAACAGATAATTAGGGGAAAAGAAAAAGGGGTTTTGAATAAGAAAAATAGAAAAAAACAGGAGCGAGAGATGGGAGCAAAGAAACGAACGAGGAGAAGAGAAAGAATTAGAAGAAAGCAAAAGGTTTGGGAAGTAGCTCCTTGTTTGGACGTGATTCTCCGGTGAAGGTAGGTTATGGTTTATGATATTTCATAGTAAACTCGTGAACGGAAGGTATGTATGGGTAGTATGGAAACCCGTATAATGCTTAATGGTGTATGCATCATGATGTGTTTATATATATTAGAGAAAATAAAAATGAGACGGCCATTTGGAATTCCTAATCTTGAAAAACTTTGGTTAATGATGATTGCCTTTAGTAGAAAAGAAGATTGAGAACTAAAGAATGAGGTTAGAGGATCGGTTGTCACGTTTCCGACCACCCGCNCACAACCAGACCCCTTCAAATTGATTAAGAAAAATGGTAGCATGCTCGCAATGTGTGGGTAAGCCGACAAAATAAAGCGAACAAAATTCGTAAGACCTCGTGAAACAACAATAAGAACAGAACCATAACACCTCTTAAGATAGCTCACTAGGTAACATCAACTCATATGCAACCTTACAAACCCTTTGAAAAAATTCAAAGGGACCACATAACGAGGACTTAATTTCCCCTTCTTGCCAAATATCACCACGCCTTTCATGAGTGAAACTTTCAAATACACTTTATCACCTTTTTCAGATTATAGCTTTCTTTTCCTATTGTCGGCTATAGGATGTTTGCCATCGATTCCTTATGAAATGAACTTTCTCCAAGGTCTATAAACGAAGTCGGGACTAAGAAGTAAAGATTCACCAAATTTAATCCATCCAATTGAATATCTATATCTCCTACTTACAAAGCTTCAAAAGGAGCCTTGGATATAGACTAATGGAAGCTATTGTTATAAGAGAATTCAACCAAAGGCAAGTTCTCATCCTAACTTCCCTTCGATCCAATGATACAAGATTTAAACATATCCTCATGATTTGTAATGGTACGGTCTTATTGACTATCCGTTTGGGGATGAAAAGGGGTTCTCGACATCACTCTTATACCCAAGCACTTTTGAAACGACCTCAAAAATCAAGATGTGAATTGTAATTTCATATTTGATATAATGGATAATGGAACACCATGGAGACTCAAAATGTCATCTATATTGATCTTGGCATAATCATATGTCGAGTAAGTGGACTTAACGTGAATAAAGTGAGCGGACTTTGTCATCCTATCAAATATAATCCATATAGAGTAATTTTGCTTCCGAGTTCATGGAAAAAGCAAGTATGAAGTTCATATTAATGTCTTCCCACTACCAAGTAGGAACTTGGATTTCTTGAAGTAAACCACCTAGATTCTAGTGCTTGGATTTCACTTGTTAGCATTTTGGACACTTTGCAATGTATTCCGCTATGTCCCTTTCAAACAACTCCCACCAAAATACTTCTCTAAGGTCATGATACATCTTAGTAGAACCCAGATGAATCAAATAATGAGAAGCATGAGCTTTCTCATGAATCTTATTTATCAAATCATCCACATTGGTCACACTCAACCTCCCTTGGTACCTCAAAACGCCATCTTCCCCTGAGGAGAATGACTCATTAAGATCTCCAAGAACTAATTCCTTTAACTCCATCAATGATAGATTAAGGTGTTTCTTAGACATCACCACATCCATCAAAGACAATTCATAGTAATGATGGACCATAAAACCTCTATTACGAGCTTCTAATCGGACACCCAAACTAGCCAACCAATGTTCTTCACCAGGTCTTTCTTGATCTCCTCAACATGAGACACAGTACCCATATTCATACAACTAAGAGCATCAAAAACACGTTGGCCTTTCCGGGGTGATAAAGAACACTCATGTCTTAATCGTTCAACAACTCTAACCATTTTCGTTGTTGGGAATTTATATATATTTGGGTAAAAAGTATTGAGGACTCTTTTGGTGAGTTTACACATCAACATGAACACCATATAGGTAATGCCTCCATATTTACAGATTCAAAACCACGGTCTCTAACTCATGATCTTGAGTTGGGTAGTTCTTCTAATGAACCTTAAGTTGTCTAGAAGCATAGGCTATGAACTTCCCGTGTTGCATAAGGATACAACCCAATCCCACTCGTGATGCATCAAAATATACCACGAAACCCTTAGGACACTGCGGTAAAGTAAACACGAAAGCGGTTGTAAGCCTATCATTCAAAGTTTTGATTCTTCTTTTACATGATTTCGACCACTATAATTTAACATTGTTTTGGGCCAAAGTATTCAAAGGAGATATATTGGATGCAAAACTATCAACAATAAATGATACGACCTATAGGAAGAATTTCCCCTCTTCCACTCTAAAACGCATTCATTCGGAAAGTTAGAATGGACAACCCTTATCCTACAATCAATCTAACCAAAACAAGCATGCAACTAATCCATCCCCAAATAACATCCAAATCAACCATATCAAGTTCTACAAATTCAACAGGAGTAACTCTATTGGGCAACATTATAGGACAATTTCTATATGCCCTTCTTCCAACCACCAAATTACCAACCGGGGTATTCACCATAAAAGGTTTATTTAAGATATTGGGAAAAATAACAAACTTTCTAGCTTCAAAAGGAGTAACAAATGACAAGGTAGAACCCGGATCAAGTAAAGCATAAACATTTAAAGAGAAGATTTGTAATGTATCGGTCACAACAGCGGGAGAACTTTTTTGTGCACCCCTAGATCGGAGAGCATAAAAAAGATTCTTTCTTGAAGAATCAATATTAGAACCACTTTCCTGTCCGCTCACCTTGTCTTGCCCTTCAAAATTAGAAAAATCTCCTTACTTTCTGACCATTATTTCCACAATAAAAGCAATTACCTGTTCAAACTAAGAAAAGGCCTTCATGACCCTTACCTTACTTGGTACAAGTAGGCTTCTCACTAGGTGAGTTTTCACTCTTCCCCTTATGGGTCATAGGCTTAGTCGCCCTATCATCATAAGACTTAGATAACTTAGAAGGAACTTAATTGGAGAATCTCTTATTGAATCTAGGCTTCTTTTGAATTTCCTACTTCCCCTTTGATGAACTACTTTCAAAGGACTTTTCCCTCTTGGCCTCTCTATTCTTCCTTCTTAATCTACTTTCTTCCACTTGTTGAACATGCACCATTAGACAAGAGCTATTCATTTTATCATGAAGCATATCCGAATGACTTTCTTCCATCAAGTCATCGGACATTGTCGTAAGGAAATGACTCATCCGTTGGTTTAGACACCAAGGATGGAGCTTACTTAGATAATTTTGTAGAATTAAAGGAGTATTAAAGTACACTCATACCTCATTTACGAACATTGATGAATTCTTCCATGTTAGCTTCCCTCAACTCTATAGGAATTAACTAATCAAGGAAAGCTTTATTAAAGATCTATCAAGTCATTGGACCATCTCTTATCACCCTATTGTCTCTCCATTAGGTATACCAAGTTTGTGACACATATTTTAGTGGATAGGTGGACAACTTGGCCTTTTCACCCGTAGTCACGCCAACAGTAAATAGGATTCTGTAGACCTTATTTAGGAAATCTTGATGGTATTCATCCTCTCTTAACCCGTAGAACATAGGATGGTTCATCCTAGTAAAGTCTCTCAAATGAGATGTCATATTTCTAGCACTATGGGGCACTCGGGGACATCAAGATTCACTTGGGTCGTCATTGATTTGACTTGATAAGTGACACAATTAGCTTATGAAGTCATGACTTTGGAAAATTTTTGAAAAGCTTCCCTTATATCACCACTAGTCATCGATGGATGAGCAACCTCAATTTGATCACCCATAGAATTTTGTTCAAGTGGAGGGACTTGATTGTCTTGCAGGGGAGATTGATTGTCATCAACCTCCGCTTTTGAAATCCCTTCCTCGGCCCATGGTACCACTGGTATTCAAGTATGCATACCTTAACCACAATAAAAGTCATAGGTGAAAGCATACATAAAGTGTACTCTAGAGGAATGACATATGATTTCAAGAAGATGAGAATTTCCTTACCATCAGATAGACTCTCTTTTATAATTGTGGCGTGCTTCACAATTCTGATTAAGAATATACATAGACGTTTTATTATGAGACATCCATCCTAAATATATTCAACCTGATGCTCTGATACCATGTTTTCACATCCAAGAAGCACCCCTTAGAAGTAAGCGATGTCATCATCCTCGAAGAGGATTAACATCAACCTCTTAGAATTCATCATTACATTTTATAGGTTAAATTATGGAATGGAACATGATCCATACAAAATTCTCCTAAATAAAAATTCAACTACTCACCAAATATAGTTAAGGAGGTAAGGGGTAGGAAAACAGTTTCTTCCGTAAGTCAATTTAACCCATCAATTGTAAGTTTAGAAAAAAAAAATTACTAAGGAAAACCCTTGGAATGGGGTGATTTAGAAATCAACTTTGAAAGGAACTCTTAGGGAAAGTAAACCCAAATGTGAAGAATCCATACCTAATCAAGCGTAAGATGCAAAGTTCAAGTTAAATTCCTTGATGAATTGGTCTTCTTCTTAAAGATTTCTTCTTCCTTTGATGGAGGTGCAATATATAGAGAAATTAGAAAGAGGTTAGAGCTTTTGGGTTTTAATTTTGGGAATTTATTAGTGATTAAATTTGAGGTTAATGTTATTTAAAATAATTGTATAGACCTCCCATGAAATACCCAAAAGATACCTCACTTAAGTTAACCCTTTAATGAAGTCAAACTTGAATTCCAAATTTCTGATTTTCGTCGGGGAGTAGCTCCACGTGATTTTCAAAATTATTTTTTAAGACAGCAAAGTCCGTATTGTTCCCTCTATGTAGAATAGATTTACGACTAATGTCTCACCAAGTCCGGTACGGAACCCATTTCATCCTATTGCATTTTGGCTGATGCTTTTGGAACTTGCTTAGCCATGTTTGGGGTCTCTTCGTGGACCCCTGGGGAAACTATTGGGTGGTCGAACCTAAACGTTTTCACCCTATATAAATGGTTTTACTTACTTTAAGTCATTTTAAAAATTTATACCTCATAAAACACCTCCAAACCTTCACGAAACCTAAGGACGTTTTACTAAGTCCATTATACTAACTTCTAGATGTCTTGGACGTTTCTTGACGTCATGTTTCTAAAACATCCTAGATGGTTTATAAACATTATTTTTTGGCTTATAAACAGTATTACCAATCCTTAAAACAACATGTGAGGCTCTACATTAGGTCTTAGACTGTCAGAGTGTTATAATTTTTATGTAGTTATGATATCTATGAAATGTATATGATGGCGTTACATATTGATGATCCTATATGATGTTAGTTCCATTGATGAACATGCTATTGGTCAAAATTCATATGTATTATGAAGAACATGTATGATATGAAGATATATGAAATGTTGACATTGTGTTTACAATATTGAGGCAGTAACCCTCATAAGACCACAATCCACATTCATGAAAAGAGCACACACTACACAATAGCATAAGAGACGAGACAACTTCAACCATTGCATTCTAGACTCCTAATATTGGCTAAGATAACACATTCAAATAGGGTTAGATAGGTAGGGGTCATTCACCATTAGCAATTCATCAATAGAATCACCTAAACCAAACCTTACCCTAACATATCATTTACATAGAGAAGACATCACCAATAAACCTATAACACAATATTGATTGAAAGACTAGACATACTACTTCATATTGTGTGATCATCATTATCACACCTCATAATTCATAACTTGCCTTCAAGGCCATGATCAACATATATATAATTTAAAAGGAATGAAAAACCACCACATTAAGTAGACCATATCACACACTGCCATACAAGTCCAATTCAACTATCCATTCTATAGAAAAGTAGAAGAATATAGCAATACCAATTAACCAAGCTTTGATAATCAATTATTGATCCTATATTCACAACCACTATATATAGATATATATATATATATATACTATATATATATTTATACATATTCGAAAAGTATAACCAACAATCATCACCTGCAGCTAATTATGTACTACATGCTCAATTCTATTGAAGGTGGAGGAAGGAATATAGGGAACAAACCTATCGCAATTTATACTAATCAATGCTTAAATCTAACTTCCTAATTGATATATGATCCACAATTCATCATTTAATTCACATAGAAGACAAAGCTATAATAATTTATCATTAATTGGATCACAACTACAAGCAACCTAACATCAATCCATAACAAGTATAGGCTAGATAGAGAAATTGGGAGAATCATGGGTTCATTGTGAATTTGGAATGAAAATCACATTTAAAACAGTAGATAATCATCAATTAATTATCGTCATGCTTTTGAAATAATTTTTAGAAGGAACACATGGCTAGACTGGGAGACAGACAATTTGATCATAAAATCTCTTTAAAACCCTTTGGAGGATCTCTCAAGATGAATGGGTATCTAAAGATGAAGGACTACCATACCTCATTAAAGGATAAAACCACGAAAACTTGATGAAGAAATCTTGATAATCCATCACAATGGTTCTTCTTGAGCTTCATCTCCGATGGAGGTTTCTACAGATGTTTTTTTTTTAGAAGGAGGGGTTAAATTTGCAGAATAATGTTTAATTGGGATTAAAGTAGTATATACTAACTTAAAATACCTAAAAAGTATTTAAAAAAACCGTCCATACTAATTTGGGAATGTGGGGTGACTTTCCCATTCACCCTTTAGCATGGTAGCGTGCACGTTGTAGAATTTCAAGTAGCATCGATGAGATCATTTGACGGGTAATCGATTAAATGATGGCTTGTTCTACTTTTCCGTCATTTGCGACTGAAGATCCTTCCTCGGATCTTAAGATCACATGGATAAGAATAGGACTACTCCCCATCAATGGGGCGTAGGTGGACTGATGGGGCTTCATTTTTGGATCCTCCTCAAGGACACTTTAAGTGATCTTTGGGGTGTCTTGCTTGAACTTTTCTAACTTAAATATGATAATATACAATTTAAGGACCTATCACATAAATTTCAACCACAAAAAACTCGTAAAACATGCAAAGAGACACTAAGACACACATAGACATCTCAAGGCTGACTTTTGAACGTCATCGGACATCCTGTGATGTTTAACCTCTTAATCACTACAAATTAAGTATGAATACTGTAAAAAACATCATTAGCCTATTTTTAACCTTTTTAGACGCATCTGAGGTTCTAAGAGCCTTAGTTCATTTTGAGAGACCTTACAACATAAGTGAGATCTACTGTCACACAAACACCTGTAGACACACATATTGCTAATTTCACTAATCGTGTACTTTACATGAATAGGACCAGGTAATGATGCATAGGAGAACTATCCTTTATTTAGTAATCATGAATCCACCCTACTTATAGATATATATGACGTGTGTGAGTGTATTGGTCAACATCATCACATAATGTCTATAACATAAAATTGACGAAACCAACCTCTATAGATCATAAGACATGTACAACATTCCTCAAGTCTGAAGTAATACACATATAGAGTATTAAGAACTATCGAGTAGACTTAGTCACATTACATCATAGGAGACAAGAAATGATTCAATATTAGAATAGAATACTCCTAGCATACTTTGATCACATATTCATATAGGGATTTCATAGGTATGGGTCATGCTATAAAAGTATTAATCATCATAAGTCATATTGACCAGACCTAACCCTAGCATGATCATACATATATATACAACATCATTCACACACCTAAATCATGCAGCTAGTGCAGAACACTATACATATAAGTTCACATAACATCAATTCACTTGGACATGATACTAGAATAAAGGTTACACCATTAGACTTCATAAACATGGAAATTATCATAACAATTAATATTGCATCTAATGCCTTCATGTCCATGAACATAACACATACACATGTACAAGAATGTGAACACTGCCACCGAAAGTGGACCATATGAACAAACACTATTTAATGTACATTCTTAGCTAATTAGAAGAAATATGTCAACTTACCAAATATCTAAGTTAATTATCAATGAAATTGAATCTTAATCTAATAAAGCGCACAAAACCCATAAGATATCATAATTTAAGAGTTGAAGGAGATCATGGATTCTTCATAAAATTAGATTGAAAATCATGTTTAATCCATACAATATTCATATAATGATCATTAGAACTTTTTTGAAATTCTTTTAATAATAAATCCATTGCTAGATAGAAAGTTGAGATTTTTCACTTAGAAATCATGATTGAAAAGCCTTTGAAAGAACTCCTTAGATGGAATATTATCTATGGATGAAGGATTAACATACCTAAACATAATAGGATCCACGAAATTTTGAGAAGAATTCACCAAGGATCCACCTCCAAAACATGTTCTTGAGTTGGTCTCCAATGGACTTTTTAGGGTTTCATAATTGGGAGGGATGGTTTGATTTGGAAGAATAAGTTCAAATTATAGTTTTAGTCTTATAAAGGGAAATAAAATAACAATAGATACCTAAAAAAACCGTCCATGTTTTAGTTAGCACGTGGGGTGAATTTCCCAATTCACCCCTAGCATGGCAGCGTGTAGGAAGACAGCTTGCAACCTTAAATCAATGTGCATGGCGATGGACCTTCGATGGAACGACAGTGCCATGTTTCACGTCCTTTTGATGGTGACTGAGGCGTCCATTTTTTTGCTGATATCACAAGTCTTGTGTAGGGAGAAAGAGAAGAAAACCCAAGTCGATGGGGCCTGCATATAAGCAAGATCATCGCGCTAGGCGTTAGTTTTGGATACTGCCAAGGCAGTCTACTGCCATCTTTTAACTCCTCTTCAAGAACCCTTTAGGTGATCCTTGGGTATTCGTTCCCGGACGTTTTGAACTTTATAAGCCTGTATATGAGTTAGGGTCCTTACATATCAGCTTAGACTCAAAACAACACATAAAACATACAAAGGCATACTACAACACACTAGTACGTCGAAAGTCCCACTTTCAAACGTCTTGGTCGTTCTTGAATGCTTGACCTTCAAACCACTACAAAAAAATTAAAAAAATTCCTAAAACACTTCATTAAAATGTTAAGAACCTTTTTAGGAACATTTTAAGCTCTAGACACCTTAGCTCATTTTAAGGGTCTTGACAATATCCCCAACTTGGGAATGTTCTTCCTCAAATGATACTTGGAACTTCTTAAACACTTTCAAGGAATTAATGAACCATAGGTAAGCTCATAACATTAAACATGGTACCACATATGATCCAATGACCAAACTTACAACAAACACAAACTTCATACAATCATGCAACTAAAGAAACATAACCAAATGGATTACTCTTAAATTTCTTTCTATGCTTACATACTCGTTCATACTCATTGCCATTTTGAGGAACTACGTTCTCCAACTTTAGGCATGACATTGTTTCATCATAAAATTAGACACACAATGGTTTCCAATTTCACTCATAGGCATAATCCACACTTCAATTTATGAGAAATTCATCAAATTCACTTAGTTGAAGAAAATCAGGAATATTGTAGATCATCTAAAATCTCATAGTCTATCCAAAATATGCTCAAGATCATGAATGACCTTACAATTTTTAACTTATGTTCGAGGAGGAACTACCTTTTTCTATCCATAACGTACACACATGGTATCATAGAGTTCACATAAATGCAATGCACAAGGGTAAATTCATATTAAGAAGGATTCCTTTACTCCTAACCACATTATTCTCATACTCTCTTCTGTATTAATTCAAAATTGGCAGCTCACACCACACCCAGAACAATAATAGGAATATATTTCATACAATTTCAATTTTTCTAGCATGACACTAGCTTTCATAAACATGCATCATTTAAGAAAGTCGTTACAATACATAGGCATACATTTATGAATTTGGGTAGAAATATTATCACTTCACAAGAGTGATCCTACATGAACACTTCCCAAGTCATAAAAGTCACAGATTTTTAAATGGACTCACCTTTTCTTTTATAAATAAAACCTAACACCTCATTTATGGGCCAAAGGACCCTTATATCAAAAGTGCTTGTCACGAACGTAAAGCACTACCTAGAAGTAACACGACATACTTGATCTCTCATAGGTCTTATAAAATCCCTTACACATCTTTCATCGCATCATAATAATAAAAATAGTAAAAAATTTAAAACATTCCGTAGCATATCATATGCTAGAATCATTACTTCGTATATTTGTAAAATATCATGAGTGCATAAGTAGACTCTAAATCTCATTTGAAAACTTAAGAAAACTCAATTGAATAGAATAGGGACACAAACGTTAACAACATAAAATATATTCAAACTATTACATCATATTAAAGAAACATCTTCACATAGGCAACCCTTGAATCATAAGGGCTCTTTTACTTGAACTTGGGAGATAGATCAAAGCTCTTCACTTAGGAAACATCCTCTAGCCATTAACACCTATATTTTGTGGAAAAAGATGAAGAAGAATGGTGTTAGTACAAGAACACACTAAGTATGACAACGATGAAAAAACATGTATTTAATGAGGACATTTCATTTGAAATCATAAAACATGTCATATAAAGAAACATCATGAACATAGGCATCTATAAACACAATATAATTCACATACATCATATAGACATGGATACTACTCATAATAGCACATAAAACCATCTCTCAAACTTTGAGACATATTCATGCATACAATACAATACTTCTCTTTTTATTTTATTTCTTTCCTTAAGTAACCCTCAAGTATATTTAGTAAAATGTAAAACCTTGAGGTCATATTACAATAGTCTATCATATAAATGCTTCATAAACACAACCATATATGTTAAAATGTCAAAAGCACATCATAAACATAAGCTTCACGTAAGCACCACCATCAAAGACAACCCCTAGGTCACACTAGTTCAATGTGTTGCTAGCATCCCATACAACTACATCCACAAAGTGTACCTAAGAAGTCACCCTACACTAGGGATAATATACTTAACAAGCCATAACACTTTAATTTATAACAAGACTTTATGCACATACTTCATAGTATCACATAAGAACTTCTTTCCTTTACTGAAACCTTAGTATTCACTCATTTAAATCATACAATAATTAAAACACCCTTATAACCCCTTCACAAGATTACTTGTTCAACATAAACATAGTGCCTCATAACCCCACATATACTATGTATACCCATTTTGAAACCATAAGTTCAACTCACATTTAAAATTATAATTCACATATTAACATAGTTAAGTCTCTTAACAAAGCATTCTTACAATTTACACATACATAACATAAATCTTACTTTCATACAAATCCTAATCTTACTCTTTCTTGGAGTTCACTAGTGTAATGCATGGGTAGAGTCCATAGTTCTACCTATACTAAGTCATCTCCTCAAGAAGTTTTTATTAGAGTCCATAATCTCATCTTAGTTCATTTGTTACTTTGGGAGACTTAGCCATAACCAACATAAACCATGTGAGCTACATGGAATGCGGTGCTCTCCTCCAACACCGAAAAAAGAGGGTTATCACTTACCTAAGCTATAACAAATAGTACATAGGTATATAGGTTTAATCCACAAGTTATAATCTATGGGGGCATATATTTATGGAGCATGGAGATTGTTACTAGAAACCATGACATAATAGCGTGGAGAATTCAATCTCATGAGACAATATTTATGTTGGGAAATCGGACTTCCAAAATATGAAGGTTTTCTTGTGGGAAGAATGACTTACTAACGTGAAGCCCCCCACTCTCATTTTTCCTGTTCACTCGGTGCTAGGCTCTAACTCCCATTTTAAATATATTCAGGCCTGCATTTGTTCAAAAGGAAGTCTTTAGGAGCTTGCCCCTTCAAATTAAAATCACATCAATATATGTATATGTAATATCATAATACATAATTAAAATCTAAGTCTCGTTTGCAAACTTAAGACACAACCCAATACAATAGGATAGGGACATGACCCTTAGCAATATAATATAAGTCTAAGCTATTACATAATATTGAAAAACATCTTGACATAGGCAACCCTTTAATAATAGGGGTTCATTTATTTGAACTTAGAATATATATCCAAGCCCTTCACTTAGGAGATATACTCTAGCCATCAACACCTACACTTTGTGTTAAAAATGAAAAAAAATAGTATTAGTAGAAGAATTCACTAAGTATGACAACGATGCAAAAACATGGATTTAAGAGGAACTTTCATTTGAAATCATGCAATATATATTTTGAGTAAATATCATGAACATTGGCATACTAACAACAACATAGTTCATAAACATAAAGTAGATATATATACTAGTCATAATACAACATAAAGCGACTTAATAAAATTTCTTAAGACATTTTCATTACATACAACTCATTACCTACCTTATTATCTTAAATTCTTCCATTAAGCAACACTCAAGTGTACTTAGTACAATATATCACCTTAAGCTCACTCAGGATAGTCTTTCATAGATATGCTTCATAAAAACCACATACATTTACAAAGTCATGAGCACTACATATTCATACGCTTTATATAAGAATCATCAGGTAAGAAAACCCCGAAGTCACACTAGTGCAATGTGTAGGTAGCATTCCATACTACTACTTCCACAAATAGTTCCTAAAGAGTCACCTTAGATTAGGCATAACACATTCAACAAGTGATAATGATTTCATTTATAACTACACATAAGTCCACATACTTCATAACATCATATAAAGACTATTTCCTTTACTACAACCTTAGTCATAACTCATGTATTTCACAGATAATGTACACACACACCTTATTCAATGTACACATGGAGTCCCATACCCCGTCAAATAATAAGTAAAATCATTTAGAAGACATAAGTGTAATTCACATACATAATTAAATTCATGTCTTGACATAGCAAAGTCACTTTAACATGCATTCATACAATTCATACATAATATAAGTCTTACTTTCATAAAAGACTAATCTTATCCTTTCTTGGAGTTTAATAATCCAATCCATGGGTAGGGTCCATAGACCTACCTATACTAAGTAATCTCTTCAAGGAGTTATAATTAGAGTCAATATTCTTATGTTAATTCATTTCATTGCTTTTTGGAGATATAACTACAATCGACATTGGCTATGTGATATACATGGAATCCGATGTTCTACAACATCATATAAAAGAGAGGGTACTACTTGCCAAGGTAGGACCTTTATACAAAATAGGTATTCTAGTAGATCTACAAATCTACAACCTACAAGGGAAGGTAGTTATGGAACATGGAGATTGCTATTCAAAACATTGACTTGATAGATGTTTGACGATTCTGTCTCACAAGACAATATCTTTGTTGGGAACATGGACTTGCTAAACCTGAAGGTTCTTTTGTGGGAAGCCAGACTTATTAAATGTTAAGCTCGCATTCTTAATAGTCATGTTCACTTGGTGCTAATCTCAAACTCCCTTTTTAAACATATTTAAGCCTTTAGTATATTAGTTCATAATTTATGCTTTAGGATCTTGCTCCTTCATACATCAAAAAGATTTCACTTTTCTAGATTAGGATGTCCTTTGATCATTGAATGTACTTCATGTGAGAATGTCCTTTTACATAATTCTACTTTTCATATAATCATGTGTTTGAGAATACTTTTTTGAGACATACCTTCACACAAACACCTCTAGGCACATATGTTCATAAATTCATCAATCATATACTTTACATGCATAGAAATATGTAATGATGAATAGGGGAACTATCATTTCTTTAGTTATCATGGATATTCCCTACTCATAGATATGCATAAAGTGTGTGTGTACATTGGTCAACCTGATCACATAATGGCTATGACATAACATTGAGAATGTCACCCCCTAAAGATCACAACACAAGTACAACATTCCTCAAGTTTCAAGCCATCCTCATATAGAGTATTAGGAGCTATAAAATATGCACACTCACATTATATCATAAGACACAAAAAATCATATTCAACATTTGAATAGAATACTCGTAGCATACTTTGATAAAACATTCATATAGGGATTTCATATGTAGGGGTCATGCTATAAGACTATTCGTCATCATTAGTCATATAGACCACACATAACGCAAACATTATCATTCACATATATAAAACATCATCCATAAACCTAAATCATGCAACTACTGTAGAAGACTATACATATAGCTTCACATAAAATCCAATCAATTAGACATGATACTAGAATAAACACTACACCATTTAACATTCTAAATATTGAAATCATCATATCAATTAATATTGGATCTAATTCCTTTAAGGTAATGATCATAAAACATAAAAATGTATAAGAATGTAAACACCTCCACCATAAGTAGACCATACAAACCCACACAATTCAATGTACATTCTTATCTAATTAGTAAAAATAGGACAACTTACCAAATCTCAAAGCTAATGATCATTATTGATATATTCCCCATAATTCATAATCAATTTATAGAGATAAGACTAGGATTAATCAATATAATAAAATCTAATAACAATTGAATCCTAATATAATCAAGATCACAAGACCCATACATATCATAATTGAGAGGTTAAGAAGATCATTGGTTTTGTATGGAATTAATTGGAAATAATGTTTAAACCATACATTAATCATATCATTATCATTATAATTCTTTTAAAATACCTTTAACAACGAACCCATGTCTAGATTGAAAGATGAGATTTTTGAATTAGAATCATATTTGAAAAACCATTGAAAGAACATCTTAGAAGGAAGATTATGTAAGGGTGAAGGATTACCATAACCCAACACAATAGTAACCACGATATTTGGATTATAATTCACCAAGAATCAACCTCAAAAGCTTGTTCTTAAGATTGGTCTCCGATGGAGGTTTTGGCGTTTCATATTTGAGAGGGAAAGTTTGATTTTGAAGAGTGAGTTCTAACATATAGAGTTTTGTCTTTAAAGGGACTTAAAATAACCATAGATACCTAAAATAACCTTCCATTTTTTAATTAGGATGTGGGGTTAATTTCTCAATTCAACCCAAGCATCACAGCATGCAGGCAGACAAATTGGAGGCTTCAATCGACGTGCATGGCGATGGACCGTCGATAAAATGACGGTGCTATGGTTCATATCCATTGATTCTGACAGAGTCTACGATTTTAAAGTCTGAGATCACACCTCTAAGTGTTGATAAATGCCCCTAGTCGACAGAACGTCGATAGAGTCACGAGTGTTCGATGCTTGTGCATAGTTTTAACACTGCCAAGGCATACCATTGCCAACTTTTAGGTCCTCCTCAAGAACCCTTAGGGTGGTCCTTGGTAAGTTGTGACTGGTGGAATTGACTTAAATATGTCCGTATAAGATATAGGGTCGTTACCTATCAATTTAGACCCAAAACAATGCATAAAACATACAAAGCCACACTAAATTACACTAGTATGTCTAAATTCCAACTTTCGATTGCCTTGGTCGTTCTTGGACATTTAAACTTCAAACTACTTCAAATATATTACACAAGCATTAAAACACTTCATTTACATGCTTATAACCTTTTTTAAGCTCATGTGTGTCTCTAGATACCTTTTTCATTTAAAGGGTCTTGGCACTATCCTAGAGTGGATGAGAATAAATTTCATCCCTAAGAGTTAAATTATTTCTTGTCTTAAATCAAGAAAGATATTTTCTAAGGGTTTTAAGTACAATCTAGTGAGGGAAGGGATGTTGATAATGAATTCCCTTCTCTCAGTTGGTCCCTATTATAAAACGTTTCTTGAATTTTTCCTAAATGATCAACCAGTAGTCCTCCATAAAAGGAAAATACATTTCGATTTTGACCTTATTTCAGGTATGAAACCTATATCTAATCATCCATATACAATGGGACTATGAATACTGACAAAATTGAAATAACAATTGAATCATCTATTATAGAGGGCTTTACCAGACCGAGCATCTTACCATTGTGTGCTCTAGTATTGTTTGTTCAGAAAAAGCATTATTCTATCTGAAGGTTTAATAATTATTGGTAGCTGACCAATTTAACTATAAGTATCCTCTACGCAGGTTTGATGATTTGTTTATCCAACTCGAGGGACAAGTTAATTCTCAAAAATTAATCTCCAATCGGATTATTTCCAATTGAGGGTGATTGAGGAAGATATTAAAAAATGACTTTTAGAACTTGATGTGGTCAATATGTATATCTACGAATGTTATATGGTTTGACTAACACCCAATGCCTTTAATGGACTTTATATATAAGAAGTTTAGATAATACTAATACGCTCAAGCTTACCTCTCAAATAAGAACTAAAGCGGTCGTTTCAAGTAAAGAACACAACTAATGAGGTTTGGATCGTTCCCACGAGGAAAATAGTTCTGACTTAGAAAACAAAGACAATAAAAGGGTGTTTTTCATTTCTAAATGAATAAAAATAACTAGCTAAATTAAAGTAGACAACTAACAGATTCAAATGTGTTTGATCAATTAATAAATATAACTAGGGTTTACGTGTTCCCCACTGGTTCCTAATTTGATAATTCTAACTATAACAATTGTTTCCTAGTATCTTGCATGCAAAGTGATAAGTTATGTATTTCTAAATCCTTGGTCTGGCATCTAGAAAATTTCACTCTGCACCATGGTCCGACTACGTGTGTTTCTATACTAAACCTTACCTTTACCTCATACTAAGCATTGTATTCGATATTTGACTAAGTTATTACCTTGTACCAATCACAAATAGCCTTTTAGATAGTATACACTAAATCTATGTTGATAATTCTTTTCCTATTATCTACCTCGTTGGTCCGGCAAGTATCATTAAGGCGGGTTCTAACATTGTCCATCAGTTAAAAAGACTTCTAAGTGAAAGAATTATCAATACATGCAGGACACTATTCTAGAATTGTTATTTTAGTTTGATTTTATCCTATTATTCACCCATGGTTCCCACAACCATAGTTATGTAGTTTAGTTACCCATTGTCATAATCACAATATTCATATATATCATATAAGAATTCATACACTTACTTCAATGAGAAAAAATAAAATCCAGAAATTTACTTGATTAATCAACAAAATCACCAACAATCAAATCAAGAGAAAAGTGTAACAGTCCAAAGTGTAATAGTCAAAATATTCTACTAACAAAGAATCTAACATAAAAGTATCTAATAATGAAGAGCCTAACCCCAAAAACGAGGTTTTCACAACTATTTAATAAAAAAAAAACCTAATAAAAGAAGAACTCTAATTGCTGAAAATCTATCAAAACACTGATGGGTCAATGGACCTCGTGACGGGCCATACATTGTAAACTATTTTGCTGCTCTCTTCATTACCCTTGATGGTAGGTATGACGGACCGTTCGAAGCACGTCGGTCTGTCGAGTGTCACCGTTCCATAACACTTAAACTCATGTAATTTGGGTATTGGGACTACTTCTCTTATCATCACGACGAACCAGCAGGACAGACCGTAATGGATACTACGGTTAGTCATACACTTTGTAACCCCACACTTGATAAGACTTTCCCATCTTCCTTCAACAGCTTCACTTCAACGCCACCTACGGAGCATCACAGGCATGACGGACCGTCACAAGCTCCGTAGTAAGTAACTTTTCTGCAATTCTTGCTCAAAAACTTCCGCCTTCAAATTTAGAAAGATTTCCTGCAAATAAAGAAAAAATTACATAAAAATCAATACAAAAAGACTTTTGGACACACACTAAACTTAAGAAAAAAACATAAAACATACCGTGAAACCACGGTATATCAAAACCCTCAACTTAAATTCGTTGTTTGTCCTCAAGCGACGCACTATGACTAACTACAAATTTTTGTAAAATAGTATCCATGTTTTAGCTTTCGCAATTATTTGGCTATCAATCCCGATCAGTCTCATCATATATATGCATGTTATCACTATTAGCATGAATAATGTGGAATCAGACCATGACATAGACTCACCACGCACTGACACCTATCCTCTTCAAATTCTCACCGATGTGCTAATATTTCCGATATTGCAACTACTGTCCTCAATTCAAAACAACATCCTCATTTTTCACACAATGATTTCAGTTTGAGTATAAGGATTACTTTTCAACACTCACTCTCAGAACAAATTCACAACTCCTTTATACATATTGCCATAAGCTTGCCCGTATTTTAAATTCTTTATGTTCGCTATACAACTCTTACGATCACGATAGGACTTTCATACCTTGTCACATAGGCTCAGGGTCAGGTAGTGTATATTTAGGTATACTTTAATAACTTTTTCCTCCTTGACATATCGGTTAAACATACCTATTTTCATCATTTTTTCACACAATTTGTCATATTCTTTTACCTTGCTATTATTCCTTCTTTCTCTATTTGCGTAAGTGACTCTCTTCTTTTCTTGCTTGTATTTATTGTATTTTTTATTTTATTTTATTATTATTTCACTTTTCTTTCAACTGATTCTTGAGTCACTTTACTTCTGTTCTTTCTCTCTCTTTGTTCTTTCAACCCCACTTTCCAGAGCATTCCTCATAATGGCCACCCTCAACTTATGGATTTTCCATGAGTCAAAGTACACAAAACCCAAAAATGGGTCAGGTCCATAAAAAGGTTGTTTACTTCATTAGCAACCCTCAACTTATTCTTTTGGAATATGTTGAGGTCCACATGTCCAAGGAGGTACTAGGGCCAACACATTAGTCCTAGAAAAGATCGTTTGAGGTGAAAAAGAAAGGTCTAATTTAAGCTTAAATCATTTGGATCAAAGAAGCATTAATTTCATTTTTTTTATTTAGGCTAAAAAATGGGCTACATTGAACAAGGGCCAATGATCCTTTCGTAATTGTCTATTACCACTTAATTTTAGCAAGACTAACTAGGAAAGTTCTAGCTCAGTAGCAATAGTGGACTATTCAAATCTTCCTCACACTCACTTGACATCTCATAACTCTACCAGATTATAAGACACCTAGTTCGAATTCTTAGACTTAGGGTCATGAAGTGGTGTATCTCTATGTCATGCTTAGGGCCACACATTTATCAATTATTATGACTAGTCATGCATCATTTTAATTTCATCAAGATATCATTTTAGCCATCATTCTTCAAAGTTAAACTATGTACACAAGATATAGACATGTCAGTTATACAATAAAAATAATCAGTCTCTTGGAGAAAAAGAACACAGGCAAGAAAACCCCAAAAGAGGATAGTGAATTGGGCTACTCATACTTCACCGAGGACTCACTTTCAAGTTACCCCAACCCCAACAAAAAGACATTCCATTGTCCCCAATTCATAAAAAAATTGAAATACGAGAGTGGTAGGTGAAGCGAACCTGGGGCGCAAAGCGCCGACGATCAACAAGCTGGTGGGTCCGGTTCACCAGAACCCACTACCTCTGTAGTATGGAAAACCCTCAGTAATGTCCTTATCAGCACCATCACTATCCGAAGTGCCTCCCACATTCGCCACATATCTGGAGCTAGACGCGCCTCCTCATCATTAAGCGAGCTCTCCTAGCAGCCTCCGTCTCACGGCGCTCCTTCTACTGTGCTCTAGCCTCATCCTTCTCTCAACCCTTACACCTCTTGGCATGCTCTCGAGGGAGAGGTAGTAGAATCTCAGAAGTGGCGAATAAGGCCGCCATCACTGTGTCCTCAGCAGGCTTTGTAGAAGGGTCCTCAGAATCAGGCACCCTAGCCTCTAGGATCATATCAATGTCCTCTCCAAGACTCTCGACCGAAGCCTAAATGGTCGACACATCCACTTGAGGGGATGTCCGGGTTAGCACCCGCAACTCAAAAATTTCCAAGCGTTGATGAACCTCAACAATCTTCCGCTCTGTGTGCTGGACAATTTTCCGCTCGAGGAAGTCTTCTGCCTTCGCAATAGACCTCTGCATCAAAGGCTGGATGTGATGCAGAAGTGTAGCCATCTGTGCCTCTAGTTTATGGTCCCTAGCAAGCGGGACCAGAACTGGGAAAGGGGCTAAGCGAGAGAAGCTCGGGGCAGTGCTACTACTCGGGATAGACTTGACCGGGGTAGTGTCAGTGTTTTTAGAAGCAGCTTGCGTAGCCGTGCGAGCCTGTGCTACCGTATCAGCAAGATGTTAACCAAGTGGAGGCAACTCTGGATGGGTCCCTCTGCGTATAGCCAACTAATTGGCCTTATCCCTGATGAGGCCTATATCAAGTGTACCCAGCAGAGTCTTGAGCTGATTAATGTGCCAGATGGTCACACCTATGGAGCTGTATAGGGAAAACATCGTTTTGTAACCTTGAAAGCCCTCTCGTGCATGATCGCCTTTAGAAACTAAGGGAAGTCAACCTCAAATCAAACTATCATCGCCGCCATCAAAACTACACGATCCCATGTGATGATATTATTTAGCCGTGAAGGTCAAGTTAGCCTTCTTGATGAATCCCTTTGGCTCTATTACCGAGTTGTCACGCTCTCCATAAAAATACAAGTGCAGGTCCATCTACCTCTTGGTGGTCTCTCTCAGCAATGGCTTATGCAAGAATTGGCCACTTTGACAATTTTCCATCGGTAGTCAAACTCGACGGTGAGATGGTTATGGTTGGCATCAACATCCTCGCTGTATAGATACCGGCGAATGAAAGCCAGGGAGATAACGACCTGAATGCCACCTCTCGGACATGCTAAAGTGGGGCCTGTTTGGTGGGGGCAGCCCGCCTATCAATCTTTTATCAGAGAGTAGCCACGTAAGAGGCATAGAACTCTTGGACCAAGTCTTTACTATAAAGTCCCAACGAACGTGCTTTCCACTCTAGTTGGTGTCTGGTGAAGAGATTGTGGATTTTTGCATGGTAGGGAAACTTCCTATAAGGACTCGCCTCTCCAGTGTAAGGGTCCGTGTCATGACTCTTTTATCCTTAAAAAAATTTGCATCTGAATAAACCTTATATTGCCCATCGAGACACCACCAGTTGAGCTGGTCAGCAATCGGGGTGAGAGCACGAGTCGGTGAGCCGGGAGTGGAATTAAAACTATCAGCCTCATTAGACGAGGCAGACTATGCAGCTGTGGCGGGGGCACAAACTTTGGCAGACCTAGAGGCTTCCCCCGACCACGAAACTCCTAAGGATCCAGACACTCCTTCTTCATGAGTAGCTGACCAAGAAGGTGTGCCAGTCAGTGTGCACTCCTCATCAGACTAGGAGGCAGTGACAACGCCGGACGCCAACTTTTAAGGTGTAGCTCTGGTAGCACGTACAACTCGTGATGTAGTGGTAGTGCCTAGGGGCACGTACTCTAGGTCACGCTCATCATCAGAGCAAATGACCAGGCGGGCAGATAGGGCGACAAACTTTTATCGCCCACGTGCATAAACTCGATATTGTTTTGTTGCCATAAGATATAGTAACTGTAAGAATCAATATTAGTATGAGAAGGAGCACACAAGACGAGCAAAAATGAAAGAAAATAAATATAAGAGCTAAGCTGTAATGAGTTTTCTACAGTAACAGTGAAACACGACGGACCAGGTGATGACTCGTCATGAGTACGACGGACCGTCATGGGGTCCGTCATGTCTTACTTCAACTATGTTGATGTGGAGAACCCTGAATGAAAGTCTCAGACAAGTATGATGGATAAGCAGGACGGACTGTCATGAAAATGACAGTCCGTAGTTGATGTCCGTCATGGAGACCCTTACGAGAGGGGTCTCTGACCATCACGAGGGTTGTGCAGGACGGACCATCGAGGGTGTGAAAGTTTGTCGTAGATGTCCGTCAGAGGACACTTAGAAAAACTCGGAGACCTTTAGTACAATGGTCTTTGACAACCATGATGGTTGTGCAGGATGGACTGTTGTGGTGACGACGGTCAGTCGTAGATGTCAATCAGAGGACACTTACAAAAAGTATGGGGATCCTTAGGACAAGGGTCTTTGACAACCATGACGTTTGTGCAGGACGGACCATTGTGGTGAAGAAGGTCCATCGTAAAGGTCCGTAAAAGGACACTTAGAAACAGTGGCGACCCTTATGAATAGTGTCTCTGACAACCAGAATGGATGTGTAGGACGGACTGTCGAGGGTATGACGGTCTGTCGTAGATGTTCGTAAGAGGAAACTTAGAAAAAGTGGGAGACCCTTAGGAATAGGGTATCTGACAACCAGAACAGCCTGTCGAACTTGTTAGTTGGTGGACACTTGGAGAAAATTTGACAGCGAGGTATTGGGGGTGTTTGAACGGACCCTATGACGTTGCGTCCAGGGTACGACGGTCTGTCATCGGGGTCTCATTCTGTCATGCAGTGACAGAACGAGAGATGCCACAATCATCCCCTGTGACTCAAATGGAATCTTTAGTGTTAACCTACATGTGTCTAACCCAAATACCTAGCAAACTAGCAATTCTAAAGCATTTTCTAGAGTTTTAACAATGCAATTTAACGATTCTTAACCTAGGTCAGACAAAATTTGATCAAAGCATAAATACCCACAAAAAAGAAATAGGCTAATACAAATAAAAAAAATGCAATGGAAATTGTAGAAATCAGACACACATACCTGAGAATTTGAGAAAAACAAGCGAGGGAGGTACTTGATAATCAAGAAGAGAGTCACAACAGCAGACTTCAAGCAGTAGAAACGAGATATCTGATATTAGGAAATTTGGGGAAACGATAGGTTGGTAGTAAAGGGGGGTATGAACTTGGAAGTTGAAAAGGGAGGGAAATGGGAGAAAGAGGTAAGGAAATAGGTGAAATGAAGGGGTGGGTTTTTAAAGGTTGCCAATTTTTTAAATTACCCCAACCGGGTCGGGTACGCTCATTAATGTCGCAATGATTCCCTGATGAGGGTTCGTCATAGATGCGGCGGTCCGTCATTGGATCCGTCACGTGGGACATAGTTTTTAAAATAAATGACAGACGTACATGGCACGATGATCTCCTGCAATGGACCATCTCGTGCGTGACGGTCTGTTGATGTGTCCTTTAATGATTGTTGCAGAGTGATTTTCTACAGAATTTCCTGGTGATGTGCCTGCAACTTTAAAAACCCATTAGTAGAAAATTATACCATTACTAGAAAGAAAAACTATAAGTATTGGGTTGCCTCCCAACCACCGCCTAATTTAACGTCGTGGCACAACTGAGGACACCGAATTACTCAGACTTCATCAAGATGGTATGCCTCGATCACTTCTTTCGCCGATTCAGCATTACCGAAATAGATTTTTATGAGTTATCCATTCACCTTGAACTGAACACCCTCCTTAGTTTCCAACTCAACTGCTCCATGAGGGAATAGTTAGGTAACCAAGTAAGGACCAGTCCATTTGTACTTGAGCTTGCCCGGAAAAAAGTGCAACCTAGAATTTAATAAAAAGATCAAATCCCCAACCATAGACTCTCATATTTTATTTTTTAGGTCATGGTACGTCATCATCTTATCTTTGTTGAGGTCTGATCTTTCATAAGCTTTTAGGCGAAATTCATTGAGTTCATTTAACCAATTTAACCGTTGTTCTGCAGCTTCGTTCCAATCCATTTTCAACTTCATCATAGCCCACATGGCTTTATGCTCTAATTCAACCGAAAGATGACAATCTTTCCCATATATAAGTTGGTATGGGGACATACCTATGCGAGTCTTATACGCTGTCCGGTAGGCCCAAAGTACATCATCAAGACTCCTTAACCAATCCGTTCTACTAGAGTTCACTGTTTTCGACAATATCTGTTTGATCTCCCTATTTGACACATCAACTTGCCCACTAGATTGAGGGTTGTAAGTAGTGGCCACATTATGTAGAACCCCATATTTTCCAATAATTCCTTGAACAATCTGTTGCAAAAGTGGGAGCCGCCATCAATAATAATTGCCCTTGAGGTGCCAAAACGAGAGAATATATTCTTTTTAAGAACACAGTGACACTCTTCCCTTCATTGTTGGGAGAGAGATAGCTTCCACCCATTAAGATACATAATCAACCTTTACTAAAATATAATTCATTCAATGAGAAATCAAAAAAAGGACCATAAAGTCAATACCCCAAACATCAAATAACTCAATCACAAGAATGTGGTTTAGAGGGAGTTGTTGCTTTCTTGAAATGTCGCCATCACTTTGGCATCTATCACATGCTTTAGCAAACTCATGAGCATCTTTATGAAAAGTTGGCCAATAGTAATCACATTGTAATATCTTATGAGCGGTTCGGATAGCAATATGATATCCACCAACAGGTGAGGAATGCCATGCCTCCAAAACACTCAACATCTCACATTCTGGCACAGAACGCCTAATAAGACCGTCGACAGAACTCCTATATAAATATTGTTTATGCCAATAGAACTTGTTCACACGTACATGAACTTTTTTTTGTCAAAACGACAAGTCCGATGGAATAATATCACTAGCCAGATAGCTCGCAAAATCTACGAACCATGGAATCAAGTCTTGTGAGGCAGCCAATACATGCTCATTGGGGAAAGTATCATCACTATAGGTTAACCCCCTAACTCTCTCATAGCTTCATCTTCTAGTTTGGAAAGTGATCGGCAATTTGTTTTTTTGTCCCTTTTCAATCCCTCACTTCAAAGTCTAATTCTAGTAGCAGTAATACCAAACGAATAAACTTTGGTTTCGCATCCTTCTTTGCCATCAAATATCTCAATGTTGAATGGTTTGTATGCACTATAACTCAAGTACCTAGCAAATAGGAGCGATTTTTTTCAAAATCAAAGAATACTACAAGGATTTCTTGCTCAATCACTACGTAGTTCTTCTGAGCTTCATTTAGGGCTTTACTAGCATAGTAAATGGGGTGAAGGATTTTGTTCATTGTTTTTCCCAATCCTACACCAAGAGCAACCCCACTAGTATCGCACATCACCTCAAATGGACTGTTCCAATCCGGAGAAATAATTATAGGTGCAGACACAAATTTTTCTTTTAACTCACCAAATGCTTTAAGACAGGATTCATCATGATAAAATTTACAATCTTTCTCCCGCAGTTTGCACAACGGATGTGCAATTTTAGAAAAATCTTTGATGAATCTCCAGTAAAAAAATTAGTACACACTTGTACTAAGTATGCGTATATGCAAGCACATAACACAGACATACATGATTTAAAATAGATCTTTCCTAACGATATGAGTTATGGAAAGTCAAGTCAGTGGACTTGTCAAAATCGAATAGGAAAGTCATACAATAAGAGTAACATGCATACTCATACGCATCTATTGCACATATCACATAACATATTTCATAGAGCACATAACATATTGCATATAACCCATATCATATTTCATTTCATTCATTCATATGCCACGAGACCTTGGAACCATGGAGTTAACATTAGGACTTCGCAATATGAAGGTTCAACATATGGGACCTCAATTAGGGATCCTTCTTTAGCAAACACAGAGTCTGCTCCATTCATTCATATGTAATTCATTTCATTTCATTCATAGCCTAGTGTAAACACCAGCTATAACAAGGATATAGTTTAAGACTTTAATTGGGATCACTGTGCAATGACTAATAATGACCTAGTGTCATTTCATAAGTCTAGTTCACCTATTGATTATGCTACCCAAACACCTTTGGTGTCGTTCATTTCATTGTGTGCATTGCATAAGGCTGGCCTCGTTCGTTCGTTGTGAACTGTAACTTTAACCGATATAGATCATGTGAGCATCATGAAATCTAGTCTCTACCCCACACCAAAAAGTGGTGGAATTACCGGCTAAGGTGAAACCAAAATATGCTAGCATATATAGGGAATTGAAACCTTCTAGATCCCTATGTTGGCTGCATAGGTTCAAAGACTAGGAGATATAATGAGACCTATACACATATGGACAGAAAATATAATCACATGAGAATTATACTAACCTTTGCCTTCCCGAAAGAAGGAATCACAACTCATAGCTAGCCTATCGATGCTCAATATAAAGTTCCATTAAATTCATCTCATACATCATAGAAGTTGGCTTCTAGAATAAATACTTCGTAACTCATTGGATGATTTCTCATATCATCATTAGTATTAAGTATATATTAATTTCAATACTTGCATTAGACAGTTCATAGGACTGGTCTCTTCATAACATTATACTCTCATAGGTGAGTACATTTTGGTAACATTTACTTAGTCTCATTTGAGATTACTCTTATATTTCACTTTAACCTCTTATCATATTGTCACCACATGCATTAGCCTTAGCACATTTACCCTTTAAAATTACTCATCCCTTTTTACGTGAATGTTCATTTTATCATGTGTCATTGCACTTGGCCTTTTAGTGTGTTACACACTATTACTTAACTCTTCAGGGGTAAAATCATTCATTACATAACATCTTAGCTTCACTAACTTTATAAACGTATGCTGGACTTGTGAGTTAACACACACAAGACATGAGGATTCATTCGTATTTCATCTAAGTGATTCATACTTACCTAGGGTTATGTGGTACATGACTTATGTATATTGTAAGTATGCCAAGATCTTAGTTTCGATACTTAAAGGAATCATTCATTTAATCATTTATTCACGTATGACTTATGTGTCAATACAGATTTTTGCAAGGGAACCCAATTTTGAATCCCTTGGATAACAGTTACGTTTTTTATTTATTTATTTTTCTTATTTTTTATTCTCGACTAGGGGAACCAATTTCGAATCCCCTCACCTACACTTTCTTTTGTTCCTTTTTCCCCAATTCCCCTTAGATGTCTAGGCTTAGGAGATCCGAGATCGAACCCCTACACCTACTTCTATTTATTTTCCTTTTTCCTTAAACTCTTTTCATTTTGATTGAGAGAGTGTTGGATCGAACCCCCACATCCCCACTTTATTTTTCTCCTTAATTCTTTTCATTCGGCCAAGAGGTTGTGGGTTCGATTCCCACATACCAAATTTTTATTTTATTTTAATTCTTCCTCATGCTTGACTCATAGGTTGTGGGTTCGAACCCCCACACCTCATTTTTTATTTTTATGTTTCATTTTCGGTCAAGGCACATTGGTTCAAATCCCACATGACATCTTTACTTAACTTGAATTTTGATATAATATTTGTGTAGTGAGGTCTCAGGTTCGATCCCAATGACCTCATATTATTTTTTGGTTCTTTTTACAAGTTTCCAAAACTTAATTCTGTGACCGAAACCAAATTCCAGCAAACTGGAATTTTACCACAGTTTTGCAACCTATTTTCTCACTTTATTTCTCGTTAAACATTAAGACATTTTTAGTAGTTTTTAGGGAGATCATTAGGTGCATTTTCAAGGTTACTTTCAGTAAAGAATTATCATTCAATTAAGCAACTTTGAGCTCATATGAACATCACATTTTTAACATATTCGCACACACATAATTCATAATATTTTAACATGTCAATACTAAGCTTCAAACCGTGGCTAGTTCAAGGCACACACATGCATAAACAAGTTAACGAACTTCACATTTTTGAAACACCTCTTTCATTTCTGCATATTTCTGAATAAACATTCAAACACATAATCACAACTAGCCCCAAAATCATCTACCAGAAGTCATACCAACACATACTTGAATCTCTCAAAGAATCTAATGACAGGGGCATGCAACAGGGACAACCTTAGTTTTCAATTCTGAATAGACCAAACCATAGGATCTCCTGGGAAAGGGAAAAAGAGGGAAGGAAACACAGACCTGAAGTCATTCAAAGATGTTCTTACGTGCTGCTAAACCCTCCCCACCAATCTGACATCTCACAACCTAAATCACAAGCACAATCTGTCGAGAATTGGTTTTTTACTTTTCGTTTTGAAGCTGATTTTTGTTTTTGAGTTTGAGCGTTCATGTTATTTAGTATAGATGTAATTTTTTTAATATTTTTTTTCTGTTTATTAGTTTTTTACAGAACGTTGATCGTGAAGTGAGATAGGAGCAGAGAAAAATGTGAGTTAGTCTTAGCTTAGGATTATGAGATAAGGTGGAGACTTAGTCAAATTAGGAATTCTCTTAATTGTTTAAAAATCTGATTATTTTTTCAAAAGCTACGTGAAATGACAACCATTCCCCTACAAAATAAGGAAATAAACATCAATTAAATCCACCTAAATGTTGCTTCAACCAAGGCTCGAACCAAGGTGAAGCCTCCATCGCGAAACAGGTCATTCCTGGTCGACCCGACCCAAACCATTCCTCTAATTAAATCAAATAATTAATGAATTAGGGTAATTACAATACTACCCTTAGCTTGGAAAAAACCATTTACCCCTAGATCCTCCAAACCTAAGATTACCCCTTTTAAGTCCGATAAAACACAACTGGGTGAATCTCTTTAATTCAGCTTCCCTACATGGTTGGTTCGCACCTTTCCTTGATCAACTAATTTACCAAATTGGTTGGCTCGGCTAGTGCGTAGGTTCTGAGGTCTGGTTTTACGCGCAACAAGCCGTGTGAACCCGGTCTTATCAAGGCATTTAAAGTACATTTAAGTATTACTTAGCATAGTCATTTTCATGTTGTTACATTATCCCTCCTTTAGGAACATTCATCCCCGAATGACACTTCTAATTATCTCGTACAATGCCAGTCATATCATAACATAAGTACTTTACACAATCAACCAATATCAATAAAGAATAGAGGATACAAGTAAACTAAGACTTAAGAGTAAGTAGTCTAATCTCAAGAATTGAAAGGATGAGGATTGCGGGATGTCATATCGTACTCGGCCTCCCAAGTAGTACGCTCAACAAGATTGTTCCCCCACAATACCTTCACTGTGGAAACCTCCTTGTTTCTCAACTACTTTACCTTCCGGTCTAAAATCTTAATAGGAACCTCCTCATAGGACAAGTCTTAATCAACCCCCAAACCTTCAATAGGCATAATCGATGTTGGATCACCAAGGGACTTATTTAATGTAGATACATTAATTACTGGGTGAACAGAACCTATCTCCGCAGGCAATACCAACTCAGAGGCCACCTCACCCAGACGTTGTAGAATCTCGTATGTCCCGACATACCTTGGAATAAACATCCACTTCCTTCCAAACCTCATCACCACTTTCATGGGTGATATCTTCAAGTATACTTGGTCACCAACATCAAACTCTAAGGGTCGCTTTCTGTTATCTGCATAAGACATTTTCTGACAATAAGAAGTAGCCGACCTGACCCTAATCACCCTGACCTTCTCTAAGGCTTCATGTATGATCTCTGGACCCAAAATGGATGACTCTCTAACATAAAACCACCCAAATGGAGACCTACACCTGCTAGCATAAGTTCATTTAACGGTGCAATCCCAATACTAGAGTGATAACTGTTATTATATGAGAACTCTATCAATAGTTGATTGTCATCCCAACTACCTCTAAAGTTTATCACACACACCCTAAACATATCCTCCATTGTCTGAATGTTGTGCTCTTCCTGCCCATCTTTGTGAGGATGGAAGGTAGTACTAAGCTTTACCGTTATGTCTAAGCTTTTCTAGAAGGATCTCAAGAAATGCGAAATGAACTAAGATCCTGTATCTGAAATGATAGGCAAAGGAATACCATGCCACCTCAAAATCTCATTAGTGTAGAGTCTTGCATAATCCTTGGCCCTATAAGTAGACTTCATATGGATAATCTAGGAAGACTTAGTCAGCCTGTCCATAATAACCCATATTGAGTCATGTTGTCTCATAGTTCTCGGAAGAGCAACCACGAAGTCTATGTTAATGGTTTCCCACTTCAAAGTCGGAACCTCAATCATATAAGTGAGACCAGCAGGCTCATGGTGCTTCGCCTTAACCTGCTGACAATTATAACACTAGGACACATACTTAACAATGTCCTTCTTCATGCCATCCCACCAATATATCTTCTTGAGGTCATGATACATCTTGGTGGAACCTAGTTGTATGGAATACCTGGAACCATGGTTCTCTACAACAATATTGGTCCACAAATAATCCACGTCTTGTACACACAACCTGTCCTTGTACCTAAGTATGCCATCACCACCCAAAGTAAATGACTTATTCATCTTTACCAGCACTGAGCCCTTCACCTCCATCAACACATATGGCCACTATGAGTTCTTAGTAATGTCTTTTGGTCTCACTAATGCCCCGATGACATTTATGGACCTCATGAGTAGGGTGTTTCAAAGTTACCTAGATTTATTTTTCATTGTCTTCATTGACGACATCGTTGTATATTCAGAAAATGAGGGTGAAGACATGAATCATTTTAAATTTATGTTTAATGTGATTATGTAAAACTAATTATTTGCCAAGCATAGAAAATATGAGTTTTTTGTTGAGGCCGATGGCTATTCTTGGTCATATCATCTCTAGTTAGAGAGTTGAGGTTGATCCAAGAAAAACCGAGACGGTCAAGAATTAGCCTAGACTATTGGATCCAACAACCATTAGAAACTTTTTTGGGTCTAGCGAGATACTATAGGAGGTTTATAGATGGTTTTGCGTCCATTGCATCTCCCTTGACTACGTTGATCCAAAAGAGTGTGAAATTTGGGTGGTCAGAGGCATGTGAAAGAAATTTCAAATCTTGAAAGATAGGCTTACCTATGCTCCGGTGTTGACTTTACAAGAGGGTACGAAAGATTTCGTGATATATTTTTATGCATCCCAAGTGGGCTTACAATGTGTTCTTATGCAATATGGGAAAGTAGTAGCTTATGCTTCTACACAACTTAAGGTGAATGAGATGAAATACCCAACCCATAATCTTGAGTAAGCGGCCATGGTGTTTTCTTTTCAAATATGGAGGCATTACTTGTATGGTGTTCATGTTGATGTACATATCGACCAGAAGAGTCTTCAATATGTCCTTACTCAAAAGAATTTAAATCTCCGACAAGAAAGGTGGTTGGAATTATGAAGGACTACAACATTAGTGTTCGCTACCATCCCGGCAAGGAAAACATGGTTGCGGATGCTCTAACATGACTATGGGTAGTGTATCTCATGTTAAAGAAACCAAGAAAAACCTTGTGAAAGATGTTTATAGGTTGGCTCGTTTGGGTGTTAGATTAAGATTCTCCAAATGGTGGTTTTATTGTCCATCACAACTCCAAATAATCCTTTGTGGTTGAGGTAAAGTCTAACCAACATCTTGATCAACCATTGATGGCGTTAAAGGAGTCGGTTCTGTGTAAGCTTAATGAGTTATGAGGAAGGTTATGTGTGCCCAACGTTGATGACTAGAGAAACTGGATAGTTGAGAAATATTATGATTCCCGTTTTTCTATTCATCCAGGTTCTACAATGATGTATAATGACCGTAGAGATGTTTTTTGGTGCGAAGGATTAAAATGAGACATAGCAAAATTTGTTGAAAAACGTCCAAATTGCCAAGAAGAGAAAGCCGAGCACCAAAAGAATGTGGTTTACTTCAAGAAATACAAGTTCTCACTTGCAAGTGGGAAAGCGTAAATATAGATTTCAATGTAGGTTTCCCTCGGACACAAAAGCAACATGACTCTATATTGTTTTTTGTAGATAGGTTGACCAAATTATTTCATTTTATTCCCGTAAATCCACATATTCGGTGGAAGATTATGCAACGATCTTGATAGATGTTATTATATGTTAACGTGGTATTGTGTTATCCATCATATAAGATAGGTGTGTACAATTCACGTCTAGATTTTGGAGGTCATTCAAAAAAGGGTTGGGTACCAAGGTGAATCAAGCGGAGTGAACTATTCAAACCCTTGAGTATATGCTTAGGGGTCACATCATTTATTTCAAGGGAAATTTGGATAAAATTTGCCTTTGGTCTAGTTTTTGTATCATATAGTTACCATTCATATATATCTATTGCTCATTACAAGGCCTTGTCTGGTAGGAAATGTAGATCTCCAATGGTATGGTTTGAAGTTGGTAAATTTTCACTCATGGGTCCCCAATTGATTTATAATACTTTGGATAAAGTTCATACTATAAGGAACCGATTGAAAATAGTCTATAGTCAGCAAAAGTATTATGTCGACCATAGGAGAAGGGACTTATTTTGAAATAATTAAGTCATCTAAGTGTTCAAGACTTATATATAAACCCACTTATGATACATAAAAAAAACTTTATAAACCGCCCAATTAATTTTATAAAGACTAGATGAAATTTCCCAAATTACGATTGAGCTTGCCGAGACACTGCAGTAAATTGAAAGCGCTTCGATAGTTATTAGTCAATGCCTCGTTGATCCATCAATGGTACATGCTCGAAAGTCGTCAATAGGATAAGAAGATAACATTTGGTAGATTAAAATTCTTACATTAAGTGTCAACTTACGCCCACGACAACGGGGTTCGATAGACATACGGTCCGCTGATGACCCCTCATTGGTTGGGTTGGTTTTGACAGCCTTTTTTCTACAATTTGGGTCCTCCGCGACTACCCTTTTGTTAGTCCTTGGGGGTGGGGGTTTCCTTGATGTTTCCAACTTCAATACACTAGTATAAATTTTAGGGACCTCTCACATTAATTTCAACCAAAACCGACACGTCAAACATTCAAAGGCACACCTAAATGTAGAAGCACGTCATAAGGCATATCTTTCGAACGTCATAGACTTTCTTGGAAGTTTTACTCCAAACATCACCAAACATTAGACACTACCTATTAAAACCATGACAAACCATTTTATGAATTTAGAACCTCATGACACATGTGTTAGAGTGTAACACCTTGAAAATCCAAGACTCATTGTAAAGACTAACATAGGTGTCATAAAGTCTAAAAATTCGTTCTAAGTCCATTTTTAATGAATATAGGTCATTTAGAAGGTTTAGAACAAAAACGTCATAACATCTAGGAAGTTGGTTAAAAAAGATCTTAGTTTTCCTTAGCCTTTTTTACTATCTTTTAGGAGTCGGAAATGTATGAAAATTGGAGGAAAGGTAGCTAATAGGTATTTTAGTTGTTCCATGGTTGAAATGTCGTGGTACAACCCACTACGGACCAACTAAGGGCCCTTGAGGATGACCCCTGTAGTTTGATGCAGCATTGCCTGGCAGTGTGAATCGAGGGGGTAGAAGACAACCCGTGTGTCGATCAACGGGGCATCGATGAAACCGTAGTCCAACACTTAGGCTGGTGGAGAAGAACCCTTCACCTGCACACTATCAGGATTCATCCACAGAGAGTAGAGCTGCAGGCTACGGTCTGTGTGTGGATCTACGAGGCATCGATCCACCGTCATCCAACTATTAGACGAATTGGAGGGAGATCTCTCATGCAAAGTCTATGACCAAGATGACGGAGTGCAGGACGCCGGGGGAGATGGGGGGTTTATCCCTCGACTCACAGACGGACCATCGATCGGGTCTCATCTATGAGGATCGAGTTTAAATGTTAAATTTTAAATGATTTCATTTAATTAATTATGTAGTTTCGGGGTTAGTAGGGGGTTAAAGGGAGACTAATTAAGTTAATTAATCCACTCTATAAATACCCTAAACCCTCATTAACCTAAAGTCTACTCTTAACATAAACTCTTTTCTTCTCTCTTAGTTGTCTCTCTACATGAACTCACTATTGAATTCTAGCAAGGACTAGGGTTCGGGAGCTTGAACGTTATGAATTTACCATCAAATTGATTACAAACATAAAGGCATGGGTTCTATTAACCTTTGAGATTCTTTCCACAAAGGGTTCCTTCAAAAATAGATTTCAAAAAGTTAGTTTTCTTATGGGTATCATTTAATTACGAAATTAAAGTTATGGATTGAGTTTTTAATGAATTCATAGGGTTATATTGAGTATATTAACATGTGATTCAACTTTTTATGCTAATTTTTGATGGTTTGATCTAAATTGAAGAATATGATCCTCTATCCCTAACCCCAGGTTGTTATCTTGACCTATATTGTATTGTGATCATTCAAATGAGTTAGTTGTTGATTTGATTAAACCCTATGGTGTTATTATGATCAAATTAAAATGAACTATAGCCTATGATGCTAGTTCTTTAGATGTGATTTAGCTTATGAATTATAATGTGAAATTAGCCTATGTACCTTGTATCAAGTTGTGATCTAAAGATTAATTGTGTTATAGAGCTGCAATTGGCCTTGTTATTCTATTGATTATCATTTTGTGATGATGTTACTCCACAAGTTGGGTTGATTTATTGATGGTAAGATCTTTATGATAGACTATGAGGAAGACTTGGTAAGTCTTAGAATCTCTATCTTTACTTCCAATTGTAATTAGTTTTTGTTAAGTCGTGATATTACATTATAGTATGCCTTATACTAGAATTATGGGGTGGTATGATATTAAATTGAAAATTCTATACTATGTTGGAGGTTGATTATGGTGTATGTTCTATAAGGATTGTGAAAACTATCAATTTTGCTTAATATGATTTGAAAGCTAATTTATTTACCTCACTTATATGAATTGTGATGAAGGGACTTACACTCATATAATTCTTCTTCAGTTGTTGATAATGATGATTATACAAGGGGTAGAACCTATGGCCTAAATTAAGCTATGAGTGATAATTAAAATCTTAAAGACAATTCAAAAGGGGACTATATCTGAGCACCGAGTGAACTAGATAGAGGAGTGTCCTTTCCCACACCGGGAAGGTAGGAACACCACATTACTCTTGATATTGGAGATTATAATGCATGGAGCATAAAGAGAGCCCCAACTAAATCTCCTAGTTCTTGATCTATGTTTCCCCCATAGGAATACTAGTAAGTGGATCCAAGTAGTTGCTATGTTT
Source organism: Solanum habrochaites (assembly GCA_027704765.1). NCBI lineage: Eukaryota > Viridiplantae > Streptophyta > Magnoliopsida > Solanales > Solanaceae > Solanum > Solanum habrochaites. Next base: position 26,382,416 of record JAKWJA010002497.1, read on the forward strand.
TATGTTTTTGTACTACATTGGCAATAGTCCGCCTTCTTTCGGTGTAGGGTTTTATCACACCAAATTCTGTACTAGCTCATGTGGTCTATGTCGGTTAGGACAAGATGTTCCTAAAAAGGTAGAACGAATTAATGGACTTGAACTATAACTTGGATAACCTAAGGGGTCTAGCTTACTCTAGGTAGGAATATGAGACTATACCTAGATATTGCACTAGTTATCCTTGAGGGGAGTCTTAGGGAAGGTTCTTATATATGTTAAGGTTATGATACTGTATGATGTATATATAATGACCATGGAACATGTTGATACTATATGTTGATTAGTTCATTTATAAATATTCCTTGGATTATAATGATAATATATGATGAAATGCAAGCCTAAATGCCATAATATGTAAAGTTTAACATTGGTCATGATTTTTTCTTGAGGATGCATGATTGAGTAAGGTTATGGGGCTTTGATTTGTCATTGCACTTGTTGACATGATAATGACTTTTGAGTAGTTTTCTTGCTTATTATGTTATGTTTAACTCATTCATTCTTTTGATATTATTCCTTGGTGTTAGAGTTGTAGTAAATCATGGTTTCAAGTATGTTGAGATAAGTAGTACTTGTATGATAGTAAGCATGTTGGTTGAATGATATGACTTACTTGAGTTTGCATTAAGTCCCTAAAGGGGTGAAATGACATTTTTTACTAAAAAGACTCTTTTAGCATGTTTTGATTGTGTATGTGCATAAGATCTCATACTTAGAACATGTGGAGTACTAACCACATTTTCTTACCTTTTCGCAAACATTTTAGGTTCTTGTCGTTGAAGAGTTTGGGAGGCGACATTGTTGAAGGCTTGAATTCTTCCTTTCATCCAAGTAGGGTAGGTCCTAAAATTTTGAGGGTAATACCATCCTCTAGCTTTGGATTTTGTTATGATCTTATTGACTCGATCGTTCCTTTCCTTTTTAATTGAATACTGTACTTTCGTATGACCTATACATGCTTGTTGAATTGATGTAAGGGATATTCCCATATTATGATATTCGTTTAGATGGTATGATATGAGACAACCGCTGAGACTATTTTGTATATTTTCATATATGTATGTGTGAAAAAAATAAAAGGCTATGTAACCTTCCTATATGAAGGGTCTATGTATACTCGATATGGATATATAATATGTGTATGTAGAGGTCTATGTAAACCTCCAAATAGTGATAATGAAATTTTTAAATTTTTCTGCATATTTAAACCTAAGAATGTAATGACATTATACTAAGAGGCTAGTTTTAGACCTTGAAAAGGATGATGACGCCGATTACGTCTAGGGAGGTAAACCCGCATGTGATAAACTTTGTATAAGAGCATGAGGTTGAATAACATTGAGTTATGTCTCTCTCTATCTACCACGTTTATGTAGGTTTGTATACATAATTGTGAAGCGCGGCACACTTATGAGTAGGAACCTATATGATGCTTAGGAATCACTCTCTTTCTTGGAAATCATATATCGTTCCAATAGATTATGCACATAGGGTGATTTTGCATCTAATCGTATTTTTATTCTTATAGGAAGCATGAACACTCAAAGGAATGTTGCTTGAAGACTTGAGGAGGAAGTTTCTTATGCGCGAGCTCCTCCCCATGATGAGGATGTTCCTCCACTTGAGAAATATGCTAATGTTGATCAAGCCCCGACTAACCCTCCATCTATGAGGGAGGCATAGATGAGGGTTATTCTTTCTCAAATGGCCCAAGCCATGACTACTCAAGCACAAGCCGTGACGGTTCAGTCCCAAGATATGACAGCCCAAGCCAATCGGGATATTGGTCCCCATCCTCATCAACTAGGCACTACTATGGATTCCTGTCTAACGGACTTCTCTCGAATGAATCCTATTATTTTCAATGGTTCTAAGGTTGATGAAGACCCCCAAGAATTCATTGATGAGGTCTATAAGATACTATATGCTTTGAAGGTGTCTTTGAGTGCGATAGCCGAGTTGGAAACATACCAACTCAAGGATGTGTCTCAAGTTGGTATGTGCAATGGACGGATAAGAGGCCTTTGAGGGGTGGTCCGGTGACTTGGGAGATCTTTAAAGAAGTTTTTCTAGATCGGTTCTTCCCTCTAGAGATGAGGGTAAAGAAAGTGACAGAGTTCATCAATCTTTTCCAAGGAGGGAAGAGTGTCCATGAATACTCTTTGGAATTCATTAAGTTGTCCAAATGAGATTCTTATTTGGTCTTTGATCATAGAGACCAAATGAGTCATTTCAAGATGGGTGTGTCGGAGGACATAGAACAGTAGTGCCAATTGGCCATGCTACATGACAACATGAACATTTCCCATCTATTGGTTTATGCAAGAAGGGTTGAGGAGGCAAGGGCTTAGCGAAAAAGTAGAGTTGCTAAGAGAGCAAGGTAATTTGATGGAGGTTCTTCAAAGGATAGGTTTAATATACAAGAAAACACTAAATTTTATAAGCGGGTTTCTAATCAAGTCGCTTCCAAATTCCCAAGAGCTAGCTGTGATAGGGTATCTAACCCTAAATTCAAGAAGGGAAAAGGTAGTAAGTGTGGTAAAAATCACTATGATGATTTCCTTAAGGGGAAGGATTATTGGTTTAGTTGTGGAAAGAGTGGTCACAATATTAGATATTGTCCAAACTTGAATAGTCAAGACAAGGGTAGTGGCCAAGCTCAAGAATGTGGTTCTAGTGATGCTCCAAAGAACAACAACTTCCATACTCTCCGCTCAAGGGGTGAGCAAGTGACCTCCCTCGATGTGGTGTCCAGTATGTTAAATGTTTCTCTCTTGATGTATATGCCTTACTTGATTCCGGCGCTACCTTATCATTTGTAACACCTCTAGTAGCCAAAAACATTGAAATTCTACCCGATATTTTGCATGAACCTTTTAAAGTGTCTACTCTAGTAGGTGAGTCAGTTGTTGCAAAAAGGGTGTATAGGATTTTCCTATAATGTTTCCAAATAGAGTTTCTTATGTTGATCTAGTAGAACTCGATATGGTTGATTTTGATAATATATTGGGTATGGATTGGTTACATGTATATTTTACATCCACTAATTGTAGGACAAGAGTAGTGAGGTTTAACTTCTCAAATGAGCCTATTGTTTAGTGGATGTGGGGAAATTCTATTCCTAAAGATTGTATTATTTCTTGTCTAAAAGCATGCAAAATGATCTCAAAAGGTTGTCTTTATAATATGGTAAGAGTTAATGATCTAGACTCTGAAGTTTCTCCCATTGAGTCAGTACCCATAGTGAGTGAGTTTCCGTAGGTCTTCGGTAATTACCTTCAAAGTATTCCTCCCAAATGGGAAACTGACTCAGGCATTGATGTGTTACTGGGTACGAATCCCATATAAATTCCTTCTTATCGGATGGCTCCGCCCGAGTATATATAGTTGAAGTCTCAACTCTAGGATTTACTAGATAAGTGTTTTATAAGGACTAGTATTTCTACGTGGGGTGCTTCAATTTTGTTTGTTAAGAAGAAAGATGGTTTCTTGAGAATGTGTATTGATTACCGACAACTCATCAAGTTCACCATTAATAATAAGTACCCTCTCCCTCGGATTGATGACTTATGTAACCAACTCCAAGGGGCAAGTTACTTTTAAAATATAGACTTAAGGTCAAAGTATCATCAACTTTGGATGAGAGAGGACGATATAACAAATATGGCCTTTTCGACTAGGTATGGACATTAAGATTTCTTGGTCATGTATTTTTGTCTCACTAATGCTATGGAGGAAATTATGGGCCTAATGACTAGAGTATTTTGAAATTACCTAGATTCGTTTGTCAGTGTCTTCATTAGTGATATATTGGTACATTCGAAGAATGAGGATGATCATATGGGTCATTTTGAGGGTAGAATCGAAAACCCTTAAACAACATCAATTGTATGCTAAATATAGTAAGTGTAAGTTTTTGTTGAGGTCTGTGACTTTTCATAGGCACATCATCTCTAGTAAAGGAATTTAAGTAGACCCATGGAAAACGAAAGTGGTGAAAAACAGGCTTAAACTATTGATTCCAACTAACATTAGGAGTTTCTTGGGTTTAGTGGGTTACTATCGGAGGTTCGTGGATGGTTTCATGTCCATTCCGTATCCTTTTACTACTATGACCAAAAAGACTAAAAACTTTGATTTTTTGAAGGCATGTGAGAAGAGTGTCAGATTGTATAAAACATAGTCTTGCTTCCACTCCAGGGAGTAAAAAGGGTTTTGTGGTTTCTTGGGACGCATCCCAAGTGGGTTTGAGGTTTGTGCTTATGCAACACATGAAGGATATAACTTATGCCTTTATGGAAATAAAGTTACATGAGAGGAACTATCCCACTACTGACCTTGTATTAGCGGTCGTGGTGTTTGCTTTGAAAATTTTTATGCATTACTTGTATGGGATTCATGTTGATGTTTTTACCGATCTTAAGAGTCTCCAATATGTATTTACCAAAAAGAAGTTGAATCTCTCACAAAGAAGGTGGCTAGAATTGTTGAAAGATTATGATATGAGTGTCCTTTATTACCCCAGTAAGGTTAATGTAGTTGCAGATGCCCTAAGTCGGATGACTACGTGTAGTGTATCCTATCTTGACGAAGCCAAAAAGGACCTAGCAAGGGAAGTACGTAGGTTGTGTACGTTGGGGGTGAGGTTTGAGAGTTCTCCAAATGGGGGTGCCATAGTTCATCATAACTCGAGCCATCCTTAGTGGTTGAGGTGAGGTCGACAAAACACCTTGATTTGTCCTTAATAAAGTTTAAAGAATCGGTTCTCAGCAAGTCAAATTAATCATTCTCCTTTGGGGGGGATGGTTTGTTAAGATACCAAGGGAGATTATGTGGTCTCAATGTATATGGGTTGAGGGATCAGATCTTAAAAGAAACACATGGTGCCGCTACTCAATTCATACGGGGTCGACAAAAATATACCATGACTTAAGGGATATATATTGGTGGGAATGTCTAAAAAGGGACATAGCAGAATTATTGTCCAATTGCAAACAAGTAAAGGCCGAACACCTAAAATTTGTTTTCTTACTACATGAGATAAAAATTCCTACTTGGAAGTTGGAAGACATTAATATTGACTTTGTAGTAGGTTTACCTCAGACACAAAAGTCTTATGATTCCATATGGGTGGTCGTAGATCAATTGACTAAGTCCCTTCTTTTTATTCCCTTCAAATCATCATATTTGGTGGAGGATTATGCAAAAATCCTCCTAGATCAGATTTTGTGTAGCTATGGCATTCTATTATCCATCATATCGGATCGGGGTGCACAATTCACATATAAATTTTGGAGGTCGTTACAAAAAGGGTTAGGTACTAGATGAAGTTTAGCACGTCTTTTCATCTTCAAACGGATGGTCCAGTGGAGCGTACGATTGAAATGATTTAGATATGCTTAGAGCGTATATTATTGATTTTAAAAGTAGTTGGGATAGGCGTTTACCTATGGTAGAGTTTTCCTAAAACAATCATTTTCATTCATCCATTTCCATGGCTTTCTACGAATCCTTGTATGGTAGGAGGTGTAGGTATCCTATTTGATGGTTTGAACTGGGTGATCCATCGCTTCTTGATCCCGAGTTTATTTATAAGACTTTGGAAAAGGTTCATATCATAAGGAACTTGTTGCAAATGGCATATAGTTGTAAAAGTCATTTGCCGATCATAGGAGAAGGGATTTGGAGTTTGATAAAGGCGATAAGGTGTATTTACAAATTTCACTAATGAAAGTGGTGGTTAGATTTTGCAAGAAAGGGAAATTAAGTCCTCGTTAAGAGGGTTCCTATGAAATCTTGAAAAGGATTGGTAAGGTTGCCTATGAATTGAAACTTCCTAGTGAATTCGCTTCAGTTCATTTGTTTTTCCATGTCTCTATGTTTAAAAAGTGTATCAGTTGTCCCAAGTCCATTCTTCATATTGAGGGTCTTGGTGTAAAAGATAACCTCTCTTGTCAGGAAGTTTAAGTTCAAATTCATGATAAGAAAGTCAAGAAATTGAGGAATAAATAAATGATTTCCGTAAAGGTGTTATGGAAAAATCATCTAGTAGAGTGTGCAATATGGGAGGCCAAAGGCGACATGAAGTCCCGTTACACTCATCTTTTTAAGAATTAAGGATAGTCATTCTTTTTAATAATATAAATATGACTAGAAATTGAAGTTTCTTGATTTTTTGGGTGATGTTTCATACATTATGCGTTTTTGAAAGAACTTACAGTGAAATTATTGTATTATTGTCCTTATAAACTTGAAATTTTTCTTTTTGCTTGTTTTTAGTTATGTTGTGCCTTTTTATATGGTGAGTCTTCATTCTATTATAGGTAGCATATTGTTAAGTTGAACTTTGTGCTAATTCACTCATGTAATGTATGTTGAGCTCATAAGTGTTGTGAGAATGAAATGGCTCATGATTATGTTTTTTGAGCCTTGTGTTGGTAATATGAGTTTTAATATTAGCCTTGTTTAAATGACATGATTTAGGTTTATTTGATACTGTTGATTGGTTGGGCTCCTAGTCTTAAGTCTATTCCTTCCTTCAAAAGAATTTTAGTGTCATTTGGGGACAAATGTTCCTAAGTGGGGGATAATGTAACAACTTGAAAATCCAAGACTGGCTTAATAATGAATGAAGAAAAGCTGTTCGAGCTTTCTCTTCTAGTGGCTTATGTAGTGGTCGGCTGTCCCTAGTAAGGTCTGATTGTTATCCGTATGTCTTGTTTTGGTACAACACATATGATAACTTCGCTGACTTTATCATCAACCTTGATTTGGCTACACTCAATTGTAAAGACTAACATAGGTGTCATAAAGTCTAAACATTTTTTCTAAGTCCATTTTTAATCAAAATAGGTCATTTAGGAAGTTTAAGAACCAAAATGTCTGGGAAGTTGATTCAATGGGATGTTAGTTGTCCTAAGCCTTTTAGACTAACTTTTAGGAGTTAAAAATGTACGAAAATTTTAGTAAAGGTAGATAATAGGCATTTCAGTGGTTCCATGGTTGAAACATTCGTGTACGAGTCCACAAAGACCAACTAAGGGCATTTGAGGAGGACCCCTTTAGTTTAATGTTGCATGCCTTGCAATATGCATCAACGGGATAGAAGACGGACGTGTGTGCATCGACAAGGTCTCGATGTTACCGTCGTCCCATACTTAGGCTGGTGGAGAAGGTTCCTACACCTGCATAATTTCTAGACTCATTGACGGAGTGCAAAGGTGAAGGCTACAGTCCGCGTGTCGATCGAGAGGGCGCGATGCCACCGTTGTCCTACACTTAGAAATATTGGAGGGAGCCCTCGCCTGAAAAGTCTCTGACAAAGACGACGGTGTGCCAGAGGAGGGGGTTTGTTCATCGACTCATATATGGACCGTGGATCGGGGTCTCATCTGTGAGGGTCAAAATTCACTTTTAAATTTTAAATGATTTCATTTAAATAATTAAGTTTTTGAGGGGTTAGTTTGGGATTAAAAGTGTCACAACCGAAGTCTAGACCCTAGACGAAACCCGCGTCGTTGACATCTCAAAGGTCGCACACAAGCCTACTTACGTTATTATTACTTTACCTAGGTTAATTTTAGCAGAAAATTTGAAACTTTTTTCTTCAAAACATGATAACTAAACATTCCACTACATTCACAATTGTTCACCATCAACCATCTTAACATTAAGAGATGATCACATGAAAGAAATAGTTCATTACTTTATTAAGTGTATAAATTGCCAAAATGACACCAATAAAAAGTCTAAACAAAATAGGAAAGAAACGCTAGTGGAACATGATCCACTAGCTAAACTCTAAAACTAAGCTAGAATATAGAACAACAACATTCTTTAAAGCATGAAGACCTACCAAGTACGGATGAATGCTAGATGTCCGGATATCTTATGCATAAATCCTGCAGCACTACCGTCCACCTATCCCTGCACCTAAAATAGTAGGATTGTATAAGTTTAGTACACACTTGTACTAAGTATGGGTATATGGAAGAACACACCATTGACATGCAGGAGAAGAATATCTCTTTTCTAAAAACTTGATTATGGAAAGTTAAGTTAGTGGACTTTCCTAACAAGGATTAGGAAAGTTAGTGAACTTTCAAAATTTAGATTAGGAAAGTCAGTGAGCTTTCCATATTTAGATTAGGAAAGTCAACGAGCTTTCCAGATTTTGATTAGGAAATTAATTCCTTGAGAATAAAATACATCATCATACTTTTCATATTGCACAGAGAATATACGACATCATACACATAACACATATCATATTGCATATAGCAAGTAGCTTCTCTCATATCATTCATTAATATGCAATGAAACCTTGGAATCATGGACTTAACATAAAGACATCCCAAAAATGAGGGCTCAACAGATGGGACCTAAACTAGGGAGTCTTCATTAGCAAATGAAGAGTATACTTTGTTCAATAATACGTACTCCATTTCATTTCGTTCGTGAGCAAGTGTAACCACAAGCTATACCTAGGTTGTATTTTAAGACTTTTATCAGGTTCATTGTACAATGAACAAGAACGACCTAATGTCATTACTTGAGTTTAACTCACCTTTTTATTATCCTATTCTAACACCTTCGGTATCATTTATTTAAATATGTGCATCATTTGAGGGTGGCTTCATTCATTCATTTCATTGGGAACTTTAACTTTAACAGACATAGATCATGTAAGATTCATGAAATCCAGTGTCTCCCCCACACTGAAAAGAGGTGGAATCACCAGCCAAAGTGACCCATAATATGCTAGCGTACATGGGAATTTAACCCTGCCAGATCCCTATATTGTCTATATAGGTTAAAACACTAGGAGATATAATGAGACCCATACCCGGCAAGTCGGGAAGTCTCATCTCATGAGAGTTACGTGAATCTCCGCCCTTCTCGAAAAATGCATCACCACTCATAGCTAGTTTATCGGTGCTCAGTATAAAGTTCCATTAAATTTAACTCATACGTTATGAATGCTGGCTTCTAGTATGAGGACATCATACCTTAATAGATGATTTCTCATCTCATCATTAGTATTAATTGTGTTAATCTGAATACTTTCAGTAGAGTGTTCATAAATACTTGTATCTTCATTAACTTACACACTCATATGTGAGTCGTTCTTGGTAACATTTACTTAGGCTCATTTGAGATTATTCTCATCTTTTACATTATCCTCATATACTTTTGTCACCACATTCATTTACATAAGCACATTTTCTCTTCATAATTGGTCACCCATTTTTTTGTGAATGTTCATTTCATCATATGGAAATGCACTTAGACATTTGTGTGTTTCACACTCTTACTTAACCCATCAAGGGTTATATCATTACATTACATACAACTTAGGTTTACTTCTTTTAAACATATGCTAGACTTATAAGTCTATACACAGAAGCCATGACTCTTCATTCATAGTTCGTTAAGTGACTCATATCTTCCTAAGATTATGTAGTACAAGAATTATGTATCTTGTATATATGCAAATATCTTCATTTCAATCTAAGTAGGTGGAATTATTCTTGTATATTTAATTCACGTATGACTTATGTTTCAATACGGAATTTTCGTCAAGGAACCCAAAGTTTGAATCACTTGGATAACATTTACATTTTTCATTGATTTTTTTTTAATCTCCATGACATTGGGACTCTAGATAGAACCCCAACATTAAACTTGTCACGAGGTCAAATTTCACACCTCGTGGGACAGTCAAGAAGGCTTACACGGCTCTTCTAAACTCATTCCAACCAAACACAAAAGGAACGTTAAGCCAGACAGTCCACAACACAGCCACAAACAATAAAAAAGCAAGAAAGGAAGCCAAGTATTTGGGAGGCCAACAAGCCTATTTTCCAATAATCTTCCAAGTCTTTAAAACAGAGAAATACAAAATAAGAGAGATACAAAGTATGCTAAGTATTCTAAGTGATAATATGTTTAAGGGAATGTACAAAGCTTCTAAGTAAGCTAAAAAATGTGTGCACCAACTACCAAAGAAAAGGCTACATTTGGCAGATTTTCGCAGGCTAGAAATTACGCAGTTTTGTCTTCCCTGCTTTACTACCACCTGGCAGATTTGTTGCACAGTTTTTGTCTTCAATCTATTGGCTGGCCTGGTGAGCATGGCAATTTCCTCCAGTCTTGTAAGGAACCTCCATCAGTTGGGAGGGAGTTTGGCAAGGCTTTTGACTCTCCAATCTTTGATGTGGTGTTGCTGCTTTGTTGGAAACGTTGGATTTTAATGTACCACCTTGCGGGACGGTACACGCTCCCCCGCGTGAATTGGCGACGACCCCGATGCCCCCAACTACAAGTACTGATGGACTTTGTCGCGAAACTGATTTCCTCTTAATTTGGTCGAAGGGTTGTGGGTTCGAACCCCCACAACGTCTTTTTATTTTTCATTAAAATACTATAGTCTCATTTCGCCAAAATCAAGAGGTTGTGGGATCAAACCCCTATAGCCTCTTTTATTTTATTCATTATATTGGCTTGGAATTAGGAGGTTATGGTTCGAACCCCCACAGCCTCCTTATTTAAATTTTAAATTCACTTAGACTATGAGCTTGTGGGTTCGAACCCCCACAACCTCCTTACTTTTATTTTTAGTTAAATTTTTCTTAACTAGGCATTTTGGCAGTCAGGTTGTGGGATCGAGTCCCCTCAACCTTACTCTATTTTCTTAATTATTTCGCTCCTCTTTTTTCCAGCCTTGAGGTCGTAGGTCGGATTCCCACGCATCATGTCTTATTTTTTTTACTTTAATTTTCTCTTCTCTCATTCGCTTCTTTGAGGTCATGGATTCCATTCCCACGCCTCCCATTTATTTATTTAATTAATTATTATTTCCTTTCTCTTCTAGTAACCAGATTTCAAATCCCCCAACCCCCTTTTTAATTTCTTCTTTTCGGGAATTACATTAGCCACACGGGTGAGGTCACATGTTCGAATCCTGGTGGCCTCACCCTTTTAAAATTTATAAAATTCCTAGATTCCTTTATTAAACTTTATTCTAAATTAACATTGCATTTTTGCTAAACATTTTGGTACTTTTTCAATTCATTTTTATCAACATTTTCACTTGAACTCCTAAGGAAATTCGTAGACCATTTAAACGCATTTTTAGGCACATCTTTCATAGGTTTGTTTGGCCAAAAAATTGTTATTAAATCATTAACGATTCATTACAATCAACTTCACGTTGTGTACAAATTTTGCACATAAAAATACATGGATTAAACATGCCATTTCACAATTCCAACAGTTAAAAGTTCACTGCCACACGTTGAACACACACATCACTTTTTCACATGATTTCGGAAAACATATTCAATATTCACATAATTCTGGACATGCATACTCCAACATAAACATCACAAAAACACATTTCATCCCTACTTTGTACCAGCAAACATACCTAACCTATTATTCAATGGAAGCTAGTGACAGGGACATGCAATGAGGAACAACTCTAATTTTTTAATGAATATCTTGAACCTTATGAAGTCTCTTGGGAAAGGGACCAACAGAGATGAAATCCATACCTTAATTGATATTCAAACGTTGAAGTTGCTTCCAAAACCTTTCTCCAAAACCACGTCAAACTCATCTAAAGTTTCACCACCAACTTAGGAAATCTCCTTCGCCTTAACGATTTTTATTAGCTTACTTTCTTATATTTTTCCGTGAGTTCTTCAAGTGTGAAGAACCTTTGTTATATTTTTCTGTTCTTCAAGTTAATTGGCAGAGACAAAAAAACAGAGTTTGAACTGCAAGATGTGATAGACGTGAGAGAGTGAAATGTTTGAAGTAGTTAAGGCTTAGATAATGACTTAGTCAATTTAGGAAAGCTCACTCACTTTCCTAATCCAAATCTCTAAAGCTAACTAACTTTTCTAATCCCAATTTGGAAAGTCCACTGACTTGACTCTCCATAATGATGTTTTTAGGAAAGATCTATTCTTACTCATGCATGTCGTAGTTGTGTTCTTTGATATACACATACATAGTACAAGTGTGTACTAACCCTTTACCACTCTACAATTTTAGGTGCAGGCATAGGTTGACTCTAGAGCTACAGGTTGACGCTGAAATTATCCGTACATGGAGCATTTATACGGACTTGGTTGGCCCTCATGCTCGAGGATGATTTCCCATTATATTATAGATTAGTATTCCATAAAATTCACCCAACTCTCTAAGTATTCCTTAAACATGGTAGCCAACTCTAGGGCTAGAATGAATAAGTTCATGATGGGAGTCTCCAGCTTGATAGATGAAGATTGTTGTACGACAATGCTCCATAGTGATATGAAAATTTCTAGGCTCATGGTGTATGCTTAAAAAATTGAGGAGTCTAAGCTTAGGAAGATGAATAGGGATGGAAAGAGGTCAAGGTCGGATGAACTAAATCAACTCAAATCTAAGAACATGTTATATAACCAAGATTCTTCCATAGGGAACAAGAATAGGGTTTCCAATGAATATCTCACATCCGGAGAGAACATCCCAGCTGTGACCTACGTCGTTGCCCTCTCAGACGACTCAGACAAGCCTCTTTGTGTTCCTCGTAAGATGTCATCAGTTAAAATTTGCTAAAAATTAAATACTTTTATATATTATATGAAGTAGGCTTAGACTTCATACTTAACATTTATAATAGCACACGATAATCTAAAACTTGTCTCAAATATATAAAACAATCTAGAGAATACGAATATTGAATTAATGAATAAATAGTCAATACGGCATATAGGCCTTAATAAAAAATAATCCAAAGAAAATAAATGGAACTAGAGTATTCTTAAAATCTACAAATATATTTGTAAGATAGAATAATGAAAAGATACTATCTCCGAACATGAGGCCCTACCAATAGTTGGAGACAGAATTCCAAGGTTCTTCAATCGACCTTCGTAATCTTCAATAGCAAGACCCTACATTTGTGTTAATATAAAGTAATGGAGTCAGTACGCCACATGCACTAAGTATGGGTATATGCACATAATTTATAAGGACATGCACGAAAAAGGATCATTTATCATTTCATTAGAAAGCATGCTAAGTCATGTGTGTGTCTTCAACGCACATAACATAGAACATATACAAGTTAAGGATTTCATCAACATTAAGCATGATCATAATCCAAGACAAGTTTTCAAATAAGTGTATTTTAACATTCAGATTTAACTGATCATATATAGATAATATAGAAATCACTCACCCATGATCCCTTCCGTACCTACAAGTGCAAGGTCATGTGAATCCACATAACCCCACACAACCAAGAAGATAAGATATGAGACAATTAGAAAATCTTTGCTTCATATAACTTGTAATATAAGTAGTCATCACTTCATATAACCAACATCATAAAAGAGTAACAATATTTATTATATATATATTATGTTATAATAATATATAATACAATCCCCTAGGAATTCTGTTAGAGTCAACTTGTGCAACGTCTAGGTAGAGTGCCATATCCCTAGCTATACTACGTAGACTCCTCAAGTCACCCTAATAAACATTCATTTATTTTTCTTTCATTTAATCTTAGGGAACATTCGCCTTAAACCGCCTTTAGACATGTGATCGTAAAAACATTATCCCGATGTCATAAAACCCCACGAACGAAAGTCTAGGTGGGTCTACGACATGTAGACCCACCATGCACCTAGCTTTTTAGGGTGGAACACATCTAGTATCCTAATGGTTGAACAAATCGTTTCACGACTAGGAGATGTATTAGAGCCCTAGTTTCCACATTACATACATGGCAGCCCTATCATCATGGGAGTTTAATTATGACCACCTTCAACTAGGGAAGGGGACACCTCTCATATCTAGTTCACTCATTCTTAGCTTAAGTCCTCTTTTCTTGATAACCTTTAAGTTTTCTTGTATCATAAACTTGTCATAGGTCATAGGATATTAACTCTTTGTAGAAACATGATCATGAGATCTATAGGATTATATACGAATTTCCTTTCATCATAACCCTTTGTATCTGAGATTAACGTATAGTTATCACCTTGCGTATAGCATACAAGAGGATATCATTAATTTGCGTTTTTGTATTCTTATCATGATATCACAATTAGCATGAGTTTAGAACAACATTTATATATACATAGCATCCTTATACATATTTCCATAGCTTAGCATCATCATTTATCATCATTTATAGCCTAACATAAATATCATAGACTAATCACGACTTTAGAAGACTTACATGTTGCTTCTAAGAACCTTATTCAAGAACATACGTTCAACTTATAACAATCATAACAACAACATAGTTCATACTTAATAGCATAACAAATAATTACTTGTCAACTCATAAAAAACATCAATTGTTAAAGTAGGATAAGGGAAAGGGTCATTACAGAGTTCATTCACGTCTTAGTTCCAATCCCAACGTTTACATATTATCAAGTAGTAAGTACAACCCAATCAAGACGGTTATTTAGTGAGAGATTATCCATCACACGAGATTCAAACATTATTAATCCAATATTTAGAAATTCTTGTTAAATGAACCAAAGAAAATTATTATTTTTCATTGATAACCATAAATCTAGAGTAAGGAAGAAAACCCATTTTGTAGATTAAAAACCCAACAATTGAATTTCTCGAAAAAACTATCTTTGAAGGGAACTCCTGGGGAAAGGAATCCTAAATGTGAACCATACCTTATAGAAGAATAACCCATGAATTTTCATTGGAAACTCAAATCCTTCGCCTTCTTCCTTAAGATCTTCTTGTTGTTCAATAGTTTTTTGAAAAGAGAGTGTTTCTTTAGAGAGATAGGTAATTCCATTTAAATTTTATTTGGACATGTAAAAAGTTGTCCAAAACTTACCTAGTTTATATATATAGTCGTTTTATAAAATACTCAAAATATCCTCCACTTAAATGGGTCATTTTAAGAAGTTAAATTACCAAATATACGATTTTAATGATTCTAGGAAGTGGTTGCGTGCTGCAGGGCCAATTCACTTTATTTTTCTGAAATTTTTTGTTGAGGCAGTGAGATGCGTGTAAACCTCGCTCGCGAGTCTACTTATAAATGCTTGACTCAGTATCCTATGTGTAGGTTGTGCGTCGCACACCTCATGCCCCAATCTTATTCGTGCAGGCTGCTTTGGTAGCCTGGCTACCCAAGTTGGGTCTTCCTCAAGGACCCTTCATATGGTCCTTGGGGTTTCGTTACTGGACGTTTGGGCCTTTTGTACTACATAATATCTGTACAAAGTCTTTTAACATGTTTTGGACCTCATTTGACACCTTTAAACAGTCACCAAACATAGGGATATGAACTTGTTTTAATTAGCTATGTTCCAGACATCAAGGTATTTTTCGTCATTTTTTGCTCTAACCTTTTTCTAAATGAAATTATTACATTTTTATAGGTTCATAAACATCATTTGAACATTATTTAGTAGATTAAGACTTCTAGTGGTAAGTCCATGTCGTTTTCGAGTGTTTCTTCCCTTCCCCCCCCCCCCTTAGGAATAATTTCGTTCCCCGGAGGACACTAAATCTTTTTGGACGCTAAGGAATATCATCATAACTAGCAACCCAACCAACACATAATATAGCATCATAATGAGTCACCATTCATAGGAGTACTTCACAACTCCTTTCAACACATACCATAACATTACACATAACACACATTTAACGATTCACACATAAGAGAGCTTTACATTTCTTAAAACATAGTGAGGAATTTTCTTCACAACATCAACATGAGATCAAAATATATCAAAAGTTACATGATATCATTCTTATGAAGACAACAACAAGATATAAAAATCTCAAGAAAACACATGAATATTTATTTCACATAAGTGTAAGAATAGAGTATGATAGTACTTTCTTAAATCTCTAGTTGGTATAACTTTTACCAAACACGCACATATTTAGGTAAGAATTTAATTTCGTGATTATGCATTACTTTTTCTATTAAGAGGAATGTCTAACCTCAAAGATTAAGTAGATGAGGGTAGTGGGACTTCATGTCGGTTTCAGCATCACATGTTTCACATTCAACAAGATGGTTCCTCGATACAACTTTTACAGAATCAACCTCCTTATTTATTAACTTTTTGACTTGCCTATCTAGGTTCTAAATCGGAACTCTTCATAGGAGAGTTTCTCATCCACCCCTAAACCATCAATAGGTAGAATAGACACCCGATCACCTATGAATTTCTTGAGCATAGAAATATGAAACACCGGATGAAGCAAATCTAGTTCAGTAGGTAGTTTCAATACATAGATAACCTTTACAATTAATTGTAATACATCATATGGACCAACATATCGGGGACTTAACATCCCCTTTCTACAAAATCTCATCACCCCTTTCATAGGTGAAATCTTCAAGTAGACATGATCAACTATTTAAAACTCAAGGTGTCTTATTCAATTATCGGTAGAAAAATTTTGCCGACTATAGGATGTCTTCAATCACTCTCTTATGATTCGAACCTTCTCTATAGCCTCATAGATAATCTCTTGATGAAAGATTAAGGACTCCACAACCTCAAACCATCCAACTGGAGATCTACACCTTCTACCATAAGAGCTTCAAAAGGTGCCGTGGAGATACTCGAATGATACCTAGTGTTATTAAAGAGCTCAATAAAAGGTAGATGATCATTTCAGTCTCCTTGGAAATCAATGAAAACGGATCTTAACATGTCTTCAAGGGTATTATTTGTACATTCCGCTTGTCCATCCGTCTTACGATGAAAAGCGGTAGTAAGTTTCCCTTGAGTTTCTAAACCTTTTTCAAAAACCTTCCAAAAAATGAGAAGTGAATTGGGCACCTCTGTCCGAAATGATGGGCAAAGGAATCCCATGAACACTCACAATCTCATTAATGTACATCCTGGCATAATTCAGCAATATAAGAAGACTTAAAAGGAATAAAATGGGCATATTTGGTCAACCTATCCATAATAACCCATACTGAATCGTTTTTCTCCGGGTTAGAGGAAGCCCAACAACAAAGTGCCTATTGGTGGATTTCCACTTCGAAGTAGGAACATCTATGATTTGGGATAAACCGCCGGGTATGAGATGCTCAGCTTTAAACTATTGGCAATTTTGAATTTTAGCAAAAAAATCTTTGATTTCCCTTTTTAAACAATCCCACAAGTAGATCTCTCTAAGGTCATGAAACATTTTGGTGGCACACGAATGTATTGAATAGAGATATCCATGGGTTTTTTCTAGAATTTGTTTTCTCAAATCCTCAATATCGGGTACACATATTCTTCCTTGGTAGCTAAGAACACCATACCCCTGAGGAATGATTCATTTATCTTACTAAGTACTGATTTGTTCAACTCCATCAATAGAGATTCAAGATGTTGCTTAGATTTCACCACCACCACTAATGACGACTTATAGTTATAATAGACTAGAAAACCACTATTTGTAGAATCTTCTAACCGCACACCTAAGCGAGCCAACCTATGAACATATTTCAAAAGTTATTTCTTCTCTTCTTCCACATGAGACACACTAACCTTAGTCATACGAGTCAAAGTATCCGCAACCACATGTCCTTGCTATGGTGGTAAAGAAAACTCATGTCATAATGCTTCAACAATCTAACCATGTTTGTTATCCTAGGTTCAAATCCTCTTGTGGAAACACATATTGATGACTTTTATCTTCAGAAAACATATCAACATGCACACCATACATGTAATGTCTCAATATTTTCAAGGAAAAAACTGCAGTGACTAACTCAAGATCATGAGTTGGATAATTCTTCTTATAAACTTTGAGTTTCCTAGAATCATAAGAATTCACCTTGCATGTTTCTTGAGAAAAAAGTCCCAAGCCAACTCGGGAAGAATCACAATACACTAAAAAGCCTTCATTACCCTCTTGTATGGTCAACATTGGAGCGGAGGAACGCTTATCTTTCAACTCATCAAAACCTTTTTTACAAGCTTCTAACCACTCAAACTACACCTTTTTTGTCAAGGCTATCAAAGGAGAAGCAATTGATAAAAATCCATCAATAAACCTTCTATATTGCCCAGCTAGACCAAAGAAACTTCTTATGTCTATGGGAGTCATAGGTTGAGGCCAATTTCTTACAGCATCCATCTTCTTTGGATCAACCTTAAATTGCTCACCAGAGATAATATTGCAAAGAAAAGCAAACGAATTTAACTATAATTCTCACTTGCTAAAATTGGCATAAAGTCTGTGTTCTTTGACTACTGGAAAAGCCAACTTAAAATGACTTTCATTTTAATTTTCATTTTTAGAGTATATCAAAATGTCATAAAATAACACAATCACGAACGAGTCGAGGTAATTTTTGAATAATCTATTCATTAGGTCCATAAATACCGCTGGGGTATTATTTAAACCCAAAAGACATAACTATAAATTCATAGTGATCATATCTAGTTCTGAAGGCCACTATGGGAACATCTTCACCTCTCACCCTAAGTTGGTGATATCCCGACAATAAGTCAATCATGGAAAAGTAGCTAGCACCTTGGAGTTGATCAAAGATATCATCAATCAGAGGGAGAGGATACTTGTTGTTTATGTGACCTTATTATGTTGGCGATAATCAATGCACATACTAAGAAATCTATCCTTCTTCCTAACAAAAAAGACCCGAGCAACCCATGGAGAAATACTAGTTTAAATGAAACCCTTATCTAGTGAGTATGTGAGTTGGAGATTGAACTCTTTCAATTCAGCCATAGCTATCCTATATGGAGGAATTGAAATTGCATTCGTATTCGGTAATAAAACAATGCAAAATTCAATTTCCAATTCGGGAGGAACTCCTCGAAGTTCATAAGGAAAAATCTCTAGGAATTCCCTCACTATAGGGACCGATTCAATAAACGGAGTTTCACATTCTAGGTCTTTTACCCTTACCACTTGGTATGAACAACCCTTGGCTATCATCTTACAAGCCTTCAAACAAGAAATAATTTGACCCCTTGGCATATAATTTCCCTATTTCCGTTCTAAAATTCATTCATTTGGGAATTGAAAATTCACTACCGTTGTTCTACAATCTATTGAAAGCAAAAAAAATTATGAAGCCAATCCATACCCAAAATGATGTCAAAGAAAACATGTCATGTTCAACTAATTCAACAAGTGTAACTCTATTGGGCAGAATTACAGGACATTTCCTATAGACTCTTTTTTCTACTACAGAGTCCCATATTGGGGTAGAAACCGAAAAAGGGTTCAATCAAAACATTTAGAAGTTAGCTACAAAAGGTGAAACAAAAGAAGGGTAGCACCTGGGTCAAGCAAAGCATAAAAATTAATAGAGAAAATTTGTAACATATACGTCATAATGTCGGGCGAGATTTCTCGTGTTCCGCTAGCCTTAAGTTCATAGAAACAGTTGATTTGGCGGAGATTATGAAATAGGACCGCTTGGTCGAGTTTGGATATTACCTTTACTTTTACTTCTCACAATAGGAAAATCTATTACAATATCGACACCCTTGCCACCACCATAGCAACTATTAGTTCCAACAAGGCATTAACCCACATTTCTTACCATATTTACCACAAATTGGTCTTTCGCCTTGTTGATCAACATTTCCCCCTTTTTCAGTTTTTAGGATTAGAACCTTTGTCATTGTGATTCTTGGAGACACTTGAAGGAAAACTTGTCTTGAATTTAGGCATGTCTTTAGCATCAAGCCTATTTGTAGGAGAACCACTTTCAAAAGGCTTTTCCTTGATATCTTCCCTATTCATATTTATTACACCATCAACCTAGAAAGATCCATATAGTCAAGAATCATGTATCCACTATAGTCTTCTTCAAGCTCTTCGTACATGCCCGTTAAATAACGACTCATTTTATGTATAGCATTCGGAAAAAAAGAAGAAACACATTAGGAAAGATTAATGAATTTTAAGGAGTATTCCTTGACATTCATACCTCCCCGATAATGGTTGATGAACTCCTATACATTAGATTATATTTTTTCCCTTAGAAAAAAACTATAAAGAAAGGTCTTTTGAAGATCTCCCAAGTCACCAGACCACCTCCTAAGCCCTACTATCCTTCCACTGATTTTACCATGTATGAGTCATGTCCTTGAGTTGATAGGTAGAAAGCTCAACCTTCTTAGTAGTACTCACACACATAGCCAACAAAATCTAGTAGGAATCATCAAGGAAATCATGGGGGTCTTCAAACAACGTTTGACCCAAGAACTGGGAGGATTCATCCTCATTAAATATCTCAAACGACTAGCTATATTAATAGCATGTTGGTTCTTTTGTGAGGTGTATACCCCTTGCCCTAAACCCTTCCATCCCTTCTCTGCGTCCTGATCTCATGGCTGCTTTTCCACCCCGCCTCCGGACTAATGTCGTGGTTTGATTTTGATTCAAATCATTTGGACTCACTCTCTCATGGAATAAGGTGCTTGAACTCCCTAACCATCCTGTCACCTTTCTCGGACAGATTCATCAAGAACTGGATCATTTGCAGCACCTTCTTCACTTCAAATGGACTTGATTGCCTGTGGAAGACGAATTAGCTCCCCGTATTCACAATCCTCCTTGCTTCTATGCTACTGTACTCGCGCGGTTTTAAATGTCTTGTTTTCATCTCCTATAACTAAGAGAAAGAGAATAGATGCTAAAAGACACATAGTATCAAAACTCTAAAGGCCCAACATAGATTACCAAGAAAAGAGAAGTTTCCTTATCATTACATAGCCTCTTATCCACAATTGTGGCGCGGTTCACAACCATAAATAATACACTAGATAATGTGCTTAAATTAGACATTGATCCTAAGGATATTTAACCTTATTATCTGATATTATGTTTTTCACATGAAGAGAGGACACCCCAGGTTCACCGACGTCGTTGCCATCTCAAAGTACTTAGACAAGACTATTAGCGTTCCTCATAACATGTCATCAGTTAAAATTTACGGAATTTGTATACTATGTGAAGTGTACTTAGAATTCATACTTAACATTTTTAATAGGAAATGATATTCTTAAATTTTCTCACAAATAAAACCATCTAGAGAATACGAATGTAGACTTAATTAAAAATAGTCAATACGCCATATAGGCCTTAATACAAAAGTATCCACAGAATATAAATGGAAACAGTTTTCTTAAAGTGTACTAATATCTTTGTAAGCTAAAATAATAAAAAGATAGCATCCCCAAACATGAGGACCTAAAAACAGCTTGGGAAAGAGTTCAAAGCTTTTTCAATGACTTTCTTAACAAATCTGCCTATGAGTCAGACCCTATATTTTATTGTAATATAAGCAATGGGTTTACTACTACGCAACATGTATTAGTCTGGGTATATCACAATAACTTATAAGTACATTCAATGAAAAAGGACCATTTAATATCATATCTTTAGCAATCATGCGAAGTCCAATGTGAATGCCTCTTATTTCACATAACCTGACTATACAGTTAATACTTCATCAATAAGAATGATCATAAAGCCAAGATACTATTTTTTCTTCTTAGTACATGTTAATATTCACATTCAATATATCAAATATACATAATATACAAAACAAATACCAATGATACCATCCCAAAACTACAACTGTGATGGTCATGTGAAGCCCCCATAACCCCACAGGACAAAGTAGATAAGATAGAAGATCGTGAGTAAAACTTTTCTTCACTTTACTTGTACTAAGTTGGTGGGAAACATAGTAAGAGGGGAGCACAGGGAGTTTGCAAGGGTGAAGGAAAGGGAAACGGCGGAGAGGTGGTAAGAAATAACCACAATGGTAACTAGTAGGGACGACATGGAAAGGAACGAAACCTTACGCGAAGACGGCAAAGAAGGTGAAAATATTCCGAGATGTAGACGCAAGCGCCTGAAAGAGGAGCAGGGATGGACAAAATGGTTTCGGGGTGAGGGGAAATGAATGACCGGCCGGACTTTAAATAAGTAATTAAAAGAGGACAGGATGGGAGAAGAACACCAGGAAAGGATGAATTGCGGGGGCATGTGAAGGCGGAACTGGACGGACCTGGACGAATGGAAAAAAAGCAGCGTGCACGTGGATAGTAGGAAGCAGAAGCTCCAGTTAGTGAATCCGGGCTCTTTACAGTAGTGATAAGAGAGGGAAGGCTGGGGAGCATAATAGAATGTCATCACTATCATAGAGACATATAACAACCATAACTATACATCATCAGACCAACTTATCGAAAAGTACATTTGTATCAATAAACTACATCTTTTATTTAGGACATAAATAGAAAAATCTCGTAGGACTTCCCTTTGAGACAACTTGTGCAATGTCTAGGTAATGTCCCAGACCCCTACCTATACTAAGTAGACTCCTAAAGTCACACTAGTCAACATTCATTTACTTTTCTTTCATTTTACATGAGGGAACATTCCCCTTAAACGATATAGACTATGTGAGCTAAACATAGAATTCGTTGTCATAAAACCCCACACCGAAAGATGGTGTTCTATCATCCCAAAATAGGACCAAACATTACATAGCTTTCTAGGTAGATCCACTAGCTAGTATCCTATGGTGGAAATATAGTTAAAGAACTAGGAGATGTATTAGAAACCCATAGTTCCACATTACCTGGCAGCCTCTATCTCATGAGAGTTTTTGTGACCTACCTACCGACAATGGAAGGGATACGTCTTATATCTAGTTCATCGGTGCTTCGCTTAGGTCCCTTTCTTTAATAACCATTAAGTTGTCTTTTATCATAAACTTATCATAGGTCATAACAGATTAACTCCTTATGTAAACATCATCATGAGCTCTTTAATATTAGATGAGAATTTCCTTTTATCATAACTCTTCGAGTGTGAGATTAACATAACATAATCACCTTGTGTAACAGTGTATAAACCGATATTATAAACACTTACATTTTTGTATTATTTTTATGATATTACGAGGGGGTTGAGGCACCAACATATATACTATATATTATATATATATATAATATATATAATATATTATAATTATTATCTATATATATATATATATATATAGATATGTATAACAACTGCACCATCTCCCTATTTTCCTGTAGAATAGCATCATCATTTATAGGCTAACATAACCATCATAGAGTAATCACGACTTTAGAAGACTTACCTCTTGCTTCCAAGAACTTATGTTCAACTTACAACAACATAGTGAAATACTTAATAGTATAAAAAATGCTAACTTCTCATTTCATGAAGGAGGTCAATTTGTAAATTAGGATAAGGGAAAGGGTCATTAAAGAGTTAATTAAAGTCTTAGTTCCTATCCCAATGTTTCCATGCTATCAAGTTGTAAGTACAACCCAAACAAGACCATTATTTAGTGAGTGATCATGCATCACACGAGATTGAAACATTATTTATCAAATACTCAACAATTTATGTGAAATCAACTATAGAAAATTATTATTTTCATGGATAGTTGTAAATCTAGAGTTAAGAAGGAAAGCCATTTTGTAGAGTGAAAACCGTAGAATTGAATTTCTTGGAAAACAATTTTATGAAGGACCTATTGGGGAAGAAATTCCCAAGAGTGAAAAAAACCATACCTTATAAACAAATAATCCACGAAACATGATTGGAAACCTTGAAGACTTCGTCTTCTTCATTAAGCTCTTCTTATTCGTTAATGGAGTTTGGAAAAGATAGTGTTTCTTGAGAAAGATGGGTAATTGCGTTTTAATCTGAATTGGACGTGTCAAAATTGGTCTAAAACAGACCTAGTTTCCATATATAGACATCCTTTAAAATAACCAAAATACCCTCCACTTAAATTGGTCTTTTTATAAAGTTAAGTTACCAAAAATAGTATTTTAACTATTCTAGGAGGTAGTTGTGTGTCGCGGGGACAATTCCCTTTATTTTTCAAAAACATTTTGTCGAGGCAGTGAGGTGCGCGTAAGGCTTGCATCGCGACACTTCCTCTCAAATCCTGAGGCAGTAGCCTGCGTGTAGGATGTGCGTTGCACACCTTATGCTCTAATCTTGTTTGTGCGGATGCTTTGGTATCCTGCCTACCAATGTTGGGGTTCTCCTCAAGGGCCCTTCAGGTGGTCCTTGGGGTGTCGTTATAGGACATTTGGACCCTTTGTACTAAATACTACCTATACAAAGTATTTTCACCTCGAGCCTTAACAATGTATAGGGACGACAACTAGTTTGAATCAGCTAGTTTCCGGGCGCCAAGTTCTTTCCTTGTCATTTTAGGTCTAACCTTTTATGAACTTATTACATTAATAAAGGTCTGGAAAAATTATTTGAACATTATTTCAATAATTTTTCTCTAGTCTATGTCATGGTGTTTCCGTAGTGTTACAGAATATTCTCAAAGGAGGTGACTATTTATTTGAGAGGTGTAGGTGTACAACTTGAGTGAAGCAACACTTGGGTAAGTGTCTTGACGAAAATGATGGTTTATTTAGATGTGGTGATAAGGGTCAAAAGATGAGAAATTTCACTAACCTCAAGGCTAATGTGAAAAAGGTCAAGCAAGCTCCTTTTGGTTGTCCAAATCCTAATGCACCAAAAAGGAATAATTTCTATTCATTTGGAACTAAAGAATGAACTAATCCTGATTGAAGGCCCCACCAGTACATCATAATTACTTATGGTTTTTTTGTTTTGTTGTCATGACAAGGGAGCACCCTCGAAGACACAAACGGTGATGTCATCATCGAAGAGGACTAAGACTAGCCTCTTAACATTCATCATTATATTTCATATGTCAAAATGCATAATAATTTCAAACTTTATACATATTGAGGTACACATAGACCTCTCGCGTACTAAGCATACAAATATAGACTGTACTTGGACTCCTTACATAGGTAACTCACATAATCTTCTCATAGACTTAACATAATAAACATGTAAGGAGTTACTCTAATACTATCATCTAAGATTAAACCATCTAAACAAAGTACAATATTTTGGCATAGCTCTTACACAAGTACATATTGGCAATTATGTCTTACAACAATTGTCTTAATGAATAAGGAAGCAATGTACGGCTGTTAGGCTTTATTAATAGACGAAGGTAGACTAAAGGAACCATCCTTGAACTTTGAGTACTCAAAACTATTTAGAGGAAGAAGTCCAAGAATCCTTTAAAAGAGACCTAGAAGCTACTTGATGGTTGAAACCTACAATGTTGGGGAAAGAGGGAAGAAATGTGGGTTAGTACAGTACTAAGTATGGTTCCTATGCATGAAATCATCATTGCATGAGAAAAGACACAATTTAGTCAAAATCATGTTTTTTGTTCAACAACTCAACATGCACATATTTGGGATATTAAAATTCAAACCAACACAAAGGAAACCCAAAATAATACTTGTGGAATGCCAAGAATAGAACCCCATGAACCTATCTAAAGGTAAGCATAACCTTAAGTCACTTATTACGTACACACAACATAATCTCATACTTATCATAGCATGCTTGACTCATAAGTTCATATATACCTAATATACAAGACATGAAATCAAATTATTCATAAAAGAACACTACTTGAACCATCCCTTAGAATCCCACATGTCGAATGAGTAAGAGAAGCCCCATACCCTCTATAATCCTATATAGTAACCTTTAAGACAAGTCATAATATAATTCACATATTTGACTAATTAGTTAACCATATTAAATTAGGGATTCTAGTGTAATAACCGACATGAGACCATGTGAGCTACATGGTATCTAGTGTTCTCCTTCCAAACATAAAAAAGAGTTTTAAGACATGCCTAAGGTGTAATTAATCTCAATAGATATCTCGGTGGATAACCTAAGATATAGTCCTATGTGGGCACATCGTTAAGGCTTAAGGAGATTGTTACTAGAAACCTTGACTTACTAACGTGTAGGTTTCAATCTCATGAGACAACACTTTCATAGGAATCCGGACTTGCTAAACGTGAAAAAACCCAGGTGGGAGGACAAACTTCCTAAATGTGAGACCTCCATCTCATTTACATTCCCTTTTGGTGGTAAGCATTAATTTCTATTAATCATCATACTCATCATTCAAGATCACATTTGTCTTTTCTAGACCCCTATGTGAACATCTTATCAGAATAGCTCATAGGTATTGATTTAGAAACCACATACAAATGCGTAAACCTTTCACCCAACACTTTATTATAGTAACAAGAAACTACTTTTCAATCATATAATAATAATGTCATAGCTTACTTGCATACTTCGTAACCAATTCAATAGTCAAGGGTTAAGGATGATGAATACTTGCTATTAACATCACAACCACATATTAGACATAGAAGCATCACAATCTAAGTAACTAGTACTTCATAATTGAATTCAAGAACAATGAAATTTCATACCTTCTTGACCTTTCATTGCCTCCATACTGAAATTACAAAGGAATACATAACCAATGCATAATTAATGTAAATTAAAGAACCAATTACTTAATAAACATCAATGTAGTCAATCAACGTGTTCATCCTCTTCACAATTGACCTTATCAATTTAAGGTTTTCATAAAATTGGGAGAACACATGGGTCCATGGGAATATTTAGTAAGTAACAAGACTTAACCATGAATATGTACTTACACAAAATTAAATTGAACATATTTCATCACAACTCATTAGTGATTTCATTTTTAAAAGAAGACCCACGTGTACAGAAGAACCCTAATTTGGGGAAGTTTGAAAATATATTTGAAAGGACTTCTCTGGAAAATGAATGTAAGAGTGAAATAAACAATACCTTAATCAAGATATTAGCTTCCAATTTAGGTAGAAAACTTGGGAATTTGGTCTTCTTCAAGCATCAAATCTTCTTCAATGGAGATAGAATAAAGAGACAAATTAGAGAGAGTTGAGAGCTTTTAGGTTTTGATTTGGGGATTATATTTGAATGAGTAAATGTGAGGAAAATGTGAGTTAAAATCAATATATAGACCTACAATGAAATACCCAAAATATCCCTTACTTAAATTGACCATTTCATG
Source organism: Solanum habrochaites (assembly GCA_027704765.1). Taxonomy (NCBI): domain Eukaryota; kingdom Viridiplantae; phylum Streptophyta; class Magnoliopsida; order Solanales; family Solanaceae; genus Solanum; species Solanum habrochaites. The sequence continues at coordinate 26,409,489 of JAKWJA010002497.1, forward strand.
AAGTAAAGCTTGAATTCAAAGTTTTAGATTTTCATCGAGAAACAAGTCTGCGTCCCGGAACTACTCTTGCAAATTTTCTTAAAATGATTTTTGAACTAGATGTGTCTGCGAATTTTCCTCGATTTGGATCTTGGTGGACTTAGTTCGCGACGTTGTTCCATTTAACCCAAGGTCGATTGGTTGCTGCCTTGGGCAGCCTGCTTGTCCATGTTTGGGGTCGCTTCGTGGTCCCCTAGGGCGACCCTTGGGGTGTTTCACCCGGAAGTTTTCACCCTATTTACATATTTTTACCTATTTAAAGTTATTTTAGTAGTTTTACACTTCAAAAAACCTCAAAACCTTCACACAACCTAAGAATGTTTTAAAAGTTCAAGTGCACTAGTTTTCGGACGTCATGGACGTTTCTTAACGCCTTGACTCTAACACTTTTATAAAAAAATATAAAAATTATTTAAGTCTTACAAAAAGTGTTACCAACCTTTTTTCTACGTGTGAGGCTATATATTAGGTCTTGGACATTCGGAGTGTTACATTATCGCCCCTTTAGGAACATTCATCCCCGAATGACAATAAAAATCTTTTGAAGGGAAAGGATAGACTCAATACTAGCAGCCCAACCAACAACATACATAAAATCAACGTGAGTTACAAATCATAGGAGTACTTCACAACTCCATTCAACACATAACATGGCATTTACACAAGGCAACTCGAATCACAATTTACTTTATATAAGGGTTTAATTTCATGGTATGAAGAACTACCTTCTGAACATCAACATGAACTCAACATAATATGAAGATTCACTTATGCCAAAGTTCCTTTCAAAACTCAACAACATGTTCTATATCACCTCATGAAGGCAACAAATTACCAAATACACAAATAAGTGAAAATCATGCAAGTTAGAATAAATCATTTTAGCAAAAATTTTACCATACTTATGCATATCAATTTAAGGAAAATTCAAATACTAATGCACTCGGGTCTAATACCATTATGGAGGCCACCTCATTGTTTGTCAACACTTAGACCCTCAATAGAAAGAATGGACTCGGGATCACCAATTAACTTCATAAGCATGGAGAAATTAAATACCGGGTAAATCAAAGCTATCTCAATAGGTAATATCAAATCATATGCAACCTTGCTAACCCTTTGAAAAATTTCATAGATACACACATACCGAGTGCTAAACTTCCCTTTTTTTCCAAATGTCATCACCCTTTTGATAGGTGAAATTTTCAAATACACTTCATCACCTTCTTCAAATTCTAGTTCTCTTCTCCTATTATAGGCATAAGACTTTTGCCGGCTATAGGAGGTTTTCACGGTCCCTTATCATATGAACTTTCTTTCAATCATCGATGATCAATTCGGGTTCAAAAATTGAATACTCTCCAACTTGAACCAAACCCATCAGAGATTTACATCTTCTTATCTTACAAGGCCTCTAAAGGAGACATGGATATAGTCAAATGTAATTATTATTATAAGGGACTCAACCAAAGGATAGTGTCAATCCCAACTTCCTTCAAAATCAATCACACAATCTCTAATCATATCCTCAAGGGTTTTGATAATACGATCCGCTTGACCATTTGTTTGAGCATGAAAAGTGATGCTTAACTTTACTCTTGTACCCAACTATTTTTTAAACGACCTCCAAAATCTAGATGTGAATTTTTCGTCCCTATCTGATATGATTGAAAGAGGAATACCATGAAGACTCACAATCTTATCTATATAGATCTTTGTATAATCCTCTGCGAAGTAGGTGGACTTAACGGGAAGAAAATGAGCGGATTTCGTCATCCTATTAACCACAACCAATAATGAGTCATTTAGCCTTTTTTTCCAAGGAAAACCCACCATAAAGTCCATATTAATGTCTTCCAACTTCCAAGTTTGAACTTGTATTTCTTGAAATAAGACACTCGGCTTTCACTTGTTTGTAATTTTGACACTTTGCAACAAATTTTGATATGTCCCTTTTCAAGCCATCGCACAAATATACTTCTCTAAGGTCATGATAAATATTAGTATAACCTAGATGAAATGAATAACAATAACCAGGAGCTTCCTCTAGTATCCAGTTTCATAAATCAGAAACATCCAGTACAAATAATGTATTTTGGTACCTTAGCACACAATTCCCCCATCGAAGAATGGCTTATTCATCTTACTATGTACTGATTCCTTTAACTCCATTAATAGTGTATCAATATGTTTAGATATCACCCCAACAATTAAAGATGATGAGAAGTTATGGTGGACCACAAAACCATTATTTGGAGAATCGTCCAACTGAACACGCAATCTAGCAATCCTAAGAACATCTTTCACTAGGTCATTATTGCCTTATTCTACATGAGACACACTACCTATGGTCATACTACTCAAAGCATGTTCAACCACATTGTCCTTGATGGGGTGGTAGAGAACACTGATGTCGTAATCTTTCACTAATTCCAACCATCTTGTTTGACGGAGATTCAACTTCTTTTAAGTAAACACATATTGTGTAATACCTCTAAAATGACTTAAGTGAACTAGAGGCTAAATGTTTTTTAATGATTATGTAAGATCCTAAATAAGTGTATAATGTGATATTAAGGAAATGTCTAAGAGTTTAGGTGCATTGGAAGTCAAACGTCGAGGGATGACTAAGACATTCGACGACTAAGTCACCTATATTCCTCATATGTGGTTCTATGTGTTTATGTGTGATTCATGAGATTATAAGGTCCTTAAATTAGTTATTATATCATAAATAGTCAGTGTGTCGAGTTTCATGGTTTTTGGAGGTCAAACGTCCAAGAATTTCCATGACGTTCAAATTTTTTTCCTTGAAATGACCTTGTGTGTCTAGGTATGTTTCGTCGAGTTTTACGTGTTCATTTTGTATGAGTTTAATTTGAGAGGTGATAAAATCATGTACGATAATGTTTTAGTTGTAAGCTTTCGGTCAAAATATCTCCAATGGACATCCAAGGGTCCTTGAGTAAGGACTCAAAGGTTATGTCAAGGATGCCCAAGAAAGCCCAAACCACGGAGACAATCGACGCCCACTGGGTAAATCGTTTCCCCCTTGGTTTTCTATCGTCATTTGGTACTTATCCTGGGGAAAGGAGGTAACAAGTACCAGCCTCTGTCTTAGACCTCGGACCAACAGGATGGTCCGTTGGTCAAGGGACGGTCTGTTGGTTGTCAATCCGTTGATGGGTCTGTGTTATGCGCCGGTTCACTGTAAGTTGAGGGGTGAACTTGTAATTTATTCCACTTCCAAATAAGTGTATTGGAGTTTCCTTAATGGTATTTTGGGTATTTTAAATATGTATATAAGTTTTTAACACTTTGAAGATTTCATTCTTCCAAATCAAAAAACCCAAATCCCTTAGAATTCTCTCTAGAACTCCATAGGCGTCAAAACTGTAGGAAGGGCTTGGAGTAACGAATTGAGTGGAGATTATTCATAAAAGTGAAGAATTAAATTCATCAAGATATGGATTTAGGTACTTGAAACTCTCTTTTTCAAGGAGCATAACTCTCAAAATGCTTTCTAAAGTTTTCAAAGTTGAATTGTCCAATTTGATTATTCTACCATGGGTTCTTGCATTAATTGTTTTAAAAATATTTTGATGGACAAAAATTTTATTGTATTCATTATTTCAACCTAAATAACCGAGAACCCATGAATTGGATGAACTGTAGTTTGTGCCTATGTCATAGGTTACTTCATATTGATTTAATGTTGATGAATTATAATGTAGTTTTATATAGGCTATTGATTGATTTAATAATTGTAGTAAACTGATATCTAGATTGTATTAGACTGATGAATATGTAGTATATGACCGAGTTACATGAATATTGTTATAATGATTTTGAATTATTGGTTATGGCCACGGGTAAGTGCCTTGTGATATCGAATGTGGTGGTTTGACATTGGAATGAGGTGTTGAGGATGATGTGGTGTTAATATTCCCTGTTTCCTTTATTATATGTTATTAGTATTCAATTATGTTGTGAATTGTATGGTCCACTTATGGTGGCGGTGTTATCTTCTTTACCTTCAATTGATGTCGTCGTTATTTTAAGTAATGGAATGATCATGACCTTGTAGGCAATCTAATTGATGTAATGTGATTGTTTGTGAATTAATTATTCAAAGTGTGATGATATCTATCTATATGTTAAGTAATGTAAACGTAAATGTGTTCTATTGGTTTAATGTAGGTGATCATGTTACACTATGAGTGTGGCTTTATGCGTATAGTCTTAGGGTTGATGTATGTTCTTGTTACTTGACTATATGAGTGTATGTTGGTCATGTTTATGATGATATGATCATATATTAGATGACGTGGAGATGATATGGGTTATTCTTATGTGCTTCTAGAATGACATGTGTTATGAGTTTAAGTGAATTATATGGTGTCTGGTCTTGGTTGACTTGTGTCCCTTGCTTGATGTATGTAATAATGTTAATATGTCATGTCTTTACTTAGGATTCTAAAGTATCTTAGTCTTGAACGTATTAATGATATGTGACAAATTAAATTAAGAGGGTCTTTTATGTTAAACTTTGAACCTAGTTGTAAGGTTATCAATGTTGAAGTACTAAGCCGTAATGGTATACTTCAAAGTAAAGGAATGATAAACTTAACTATAATTTGCTTGAACGACATAATATTAATCCTTAGGAAATTTATCACGAGCTTCTTGTCGCCATTGGGAGGTTTCCCTTGTGGACTTTACTTTTGTAGATTAAATGTGATTGGGTCATGAACTTGATATGGAATCCTTTAATATGAACCTTAAGTGTAAATTACTTTATGAGAAAGAAGGCTATTGCCGAGTGAGTATGGTAAAGGAAGTAGTTCTAGTTAAAGAATGATACTAGATTACAATGCATCCCCTTCATATTCCTCAATTATGTACCTATATGGGATCTGTCTAAGTTCTACCATTTGAAAGTAGAACATCGTCATCAGAGTAGGTTAGATGTGGAATTTCATGTATTGCTATCATGTATGTCATCTATTGACTATTCTTATCTTATGGAATACCTATTAGCATTAGAGAAGTTCTATGAAGTTTAGGTGGAGGTATTGGAACCTATCTAGACATTACACAATAGCCTTCGAAGGTGTTACTTGGAGTTCCTAGGTTATGTCGAAGACCATTACTTGAATATTATTTATGTGTTGAATGTCTCCAAAATGAACTAATGAATATAATGACTTAAGTTTAGAAAGTATGTTAATTGAAAAATGTACTTATCTGGAGTAGTTAAGGATTGTCTACTTAAGGTGTGAAGGGGGCATAGGAATGGTCACTTTGTATCTTACCGAGATAAGTCTTAAGAATGACTCTAGGTAGGGAAATTGGTTGATAATGTAGTCATGATCTAAACTTAGAAAGTCTTAAGGATTATTTGGGTAGTCTTGAAGAGGTCAATCATTGACGTTATCTTCTTTATTTTCTTAAGTATGTCTTTTGATAGCCTTTGATAAAAGAATGTCATATTATCTATATGTTGATATGTTTGATGTCTTGTAAGTATGTATGTGTCTCATTATAAGTGTTATTAAGGGTCATTTAGGTATTCTTAGAGAGGTTGTATGGCGTTCTCTATTTGTGTTGCTTAAGTGAGTCTTACGATAGCTTTATGTGGGACGATTACATACTAAAAGTGTCTAAGATAAGAATAAGCAACTTCACTATACAATGAAGGAATTCACTGAAATAGTGAGTTGAGGTTACTTTAAAGTGACTTCAAAAATTATGATGCTTAGCTAAATGTTATCTTATGTCTTTCAACATTGATAGATGTTGTTCTTATGGTTATAATATGATTTCTAAATGAAAAGATGCATATTTCGACTAAATGTCCATTTTCATTATGTTCATGCATAATGCCATACTTTGTACATGTGGTTGTACTAATCCATGCTTTTATATGTCTTTATAGTGTTTGGCAGGTGAGGAGCATTCGAAAAGTGAAGACTTGGATTATAGCATCATTCCAGTTGTCTTTTATGTTTTCCATTTGAATTATTGTAATAGATTAAGTATTTCTATATTTTGAAGTATGGGCCGTGTTCCAAAAGTATTCTCGTGTCTTAAATTTGGTGAGATTTAGACTTAGTATTTCCTATGACTCAATCTAAAAAAGTTTTAAAGGCTATGATATCTTTGTGAAGAGTTTTAATTCTACACTACTTTTAATTATGTTTATATGATGAATTATATGTAAGGGCTTGTACAAGACCTCCTAGAAGTCAAGTACGCCGATTGAAATCTAGATTGCCCCTAACTTCTAGGGTATGGTTTCGGGATGTGACATGTTTGGTATCAAAGGAACCACCGGAACCTCATTACCTCCTTTCACATTAGGAACATGATCACCTTAGGGAGGCATTTGACAACTTTGATCACCTTGGACAACTTTTCATCTTGAGAAACTTGCTCAACTTTAGGAGGAATCTCGTCATTCATCCTCTCCTCTTCAAACCTTCTAGCGGCTATCCTTCTAGTATTCATCTCCTAGAAGCACAAGGAAATACATTAAGAAGGATACTCATAACATTTACTCTATTGCACGACATAAGAGTAGAAAAAAAGGAAAACTCTATCGTCCTATAGTCTCTTGCCCATAGATGTGTCGTGACTCACACAGATGGTCATGACTTTACTAGACGTGAATTGATGAGAATTATCAATTCCTAATACTACTTTAACAAACCTATGTTTTGATACCAAGCTTGTCACATCCCAAAACCACACCCTAGAAGTTAGGGGCAATCTCGGATTGCAAATGGCATACTTGACCTCTCGGAGGTCTTGTACAAGCCCTTACATACATAAACATAGTGAAAAGTAGTGCGGAATTAATACTTCTCATAAAACATAATAAAGTCTTTAAAATTCTTTTATATAAACAAATAGGAAATACTAAGTCTCAATCTCATAATCGTAGGACACAAGAATACTTTGGACTCAACCCATACTTCAAAATACGAATATAGAAATACTTAGTGTAATACAATACATTCAATGGAAAACATAAAAGAAATATATGCCCTCGAGTCAACTGAGGACATACATCAACTTCTCTTAAATGATGCTACGGCCCAAGTCTTCCATCTTAAAACCTCCCCACCTACCAAGACCTATATAAATAGATAAAAGCATGGAGTTAGTAAAACCACATGTAATAAGTATGGCATTATGCATAAAAATCATGAAAACGGACTTCTATTGGATATATGCATATTTTATTTTAGAAATCATATTATAATCATAAGAACAACATTTAAAAACATAGAAACAAATAATGTAGCATTTAAATAAAAAATTACAATTTTCGAGGTCACTTTACAGTAACCTTATTCACTATTAATGTGAATTTCTTTAGTGTATAGTGAAGTTACTTACTATTCATCTTAGACACCCTTTAACATGGAATCTTCTCACTCAAAGTTATACTAAGATTCACTTAAGTCACACAAAGAGAGACCGCCAATAAAACCTCTTTAGATATGCCTAAACGATTTTTCAGATTACTTATCATGAGTCACATACACACTTACAAAGCATCATAAACATCAAGGTAAGATTCTTCTACCAAAAAAATACTCTGTCTCAGTTGAGTGAGTTGAGAAGCAACCGCCCATATAATCCGTTACACAAACACACACTTAAGAGATCCTATAGGCTCCCTAGAATATAATCATTCTCACTTAAAATAACAACCCATAGATGATATGATATTCTCATTCCAAAGGCTTTAAAAAGACCTACTTAAGTAAATCAAAAAGATAACCTCCATGATTGAGCTCTTCAAGATTACCTAAATATTCCTTAAGACTACTTAAGACTTAGATCATGTCCACAACACCAAACATCTTCTATAACTAGAGTCATCCTTATGACTTCCAAAGATAAGATATGAAGAGATCATCTCCTCTGTTCTCTTCACCTTTAGCTAAGGAATCCTTAAGTCACTATAGATCAGGTACTTATTCAATTACACTTTTTCTTAACATAAGTCATTAGTTCATTAGAAGACTCATACATTACATAAAGAACATTCAAGTAATGGTTTTAGTCATGACTTAGGAACTCCAAGTAACATCTTCAATGTCTATTGTGTAATGTCTAGATACTGTCCCATACCACCACCTAAACCTCATAAACTTTTCGTCTATGCTAAGGGTATTTCTCAGAATGAATAGGTAATCGGCGACATAGAAACCATAATAGCAATACTGGAATTCAGAGTTTCTATACTACTTGACTTACTACTCCGATGAGGTTTTGTCTACTTTGCCAAGGTAGAAATGAGACAAACTCCCATGTAGGGCAATTGTTTAAGGATCTGAAGTGCTACTTTTGAATCAGTTTACTTCTTTGAAAATAACTACTTCCCGTTTACCATACTCACGACTCGCCTGTCTAACCTTCTTTCACATAGAGTTAATTCACACACTAGTTCACATCAAAGGTTCCATAACAAGTTCATAAACCAATCACATTTCACCCTACAACAGAAGGTCCCAATAGGGCAACCTCACAATGGAGACAAGAAGCTCAGATGACTTTTTCCTAAGGACATTATATGATGTTTCCAACTAATTTAACCTTAATATATCTCATTCCTTTACTTTGAAGGATCCCAACCATTATGATTACAAACAACTTAAACAATCATAACCTTTGACAACTAAGTTTCCTTTGGTTTTCACAGAAGAGACTCCTCTTATTTCTTAAGGTCACATGTCTTTCATACATTCCAACTAAGAGACTTTATCATTAGACTCTCTTTACTTCATTCATTTCACATGTTATTATATTGGCATGATTTTAACAACCCTCAATACCCTCGAACCCTGAATTGGGATGAACTCTAGTTTTTTAACCTACGTCAAGGGTTTTTCTGATATTGATAATTTTGACAAATTCTAAGTTTTTAGTGTCCTATTGATTAATTAATAATTGGAGTAAATTTTATATAGTTTGTATTGGATTGGCTGAAATATGTATTATTTTACCTTACTTCATTCATATTGTTACAATTATGTTGAATTGTTTGTTATGGACATGGGTTAGGGACTTGTGATATCGAGTGTTGTGGTTTGACATTGGATATACGTGTTGAGGATGATGTGATGTTAATCAGCCCTATTTTCTTTATTTTATGTTGAGTAGTCTTCAATTATGTTCTGATAAATATGGTCCACATATGGTGGCGGTGTTATGTGCTTTACTTGCAATTGATGCGGCCTTGTCAGCATTATTTTTAGTAATGTAATGATCATGGACTTGTCGGCAATCAACTTGAAGTAATGTGTTTTTTTTATGTAGTTAATTATTTGATAGAGATATCTTAATACAATGTTAATAATTTGCCCCTCGCTGTTTTTTCCCCTTGCTGTTCCTGTCTGCTCCTCCTACCGCTTCTGCGTGTGGCCTTGTGTTCTCTTCTTCGGGTTCCTGTCGTTCTTCCTCCTTGCTTCTCTGCGTCCTCTTCTCTTCCTCTTGCCCCTTCTCCTCTTCCTCTTCGTCATGCCTCTTCCGCTTTTCTTTTCTTTTTTTTTCTTTTCTCCTTCCCTTTGTTCTTCTTTTCATTCTTACTCTTTTTTTCGTATTTCTTTGTTGCCTCTGATTTTCCCACTTCCCTTGATGTATGTATGGAAGTGAATATGTTATTTCTTGACTTAGGATTCTAAAGTCTCTTAATATTGAATGTTTTAATGATATTTGACCTTAAATGTAGTTAAGAGGGTCTTTTATTTGAAACCTTTAACCGAGTTGTAAGGTTATTAATGTAGAATTTTTTAGCTGTAATGGTATCCTTCAATTTAAATGAATGATAGACTTAAGGTTAATTTGCTTGAATGATATTGTATTAGTCCTTAGGAAAGTCATCATGAGCTTCTTGTCACCATTGGGAGGTAGCCCTAGTGGACCTTTCTTTGGTAAGCTATATGTGATTGGGTTATGAACTTTATATGGAACCCTTTTATATGAACCTTAAGTGTAAATTACTCAATGAGAATGAAGACTAGCACCAAGTGAGTATGGTAAGGGAAGTCGTTATTGTTAAAGAATGCTACTACATTACAAAGCATGCCCTTCATATTCCTTAACCATGTGCCTACATGGGATGTGTCTAAGTTGTACAATTGGAAAGTAGAACACCCTCATCTGAGTAGGTTAGAACTTCGATTTTGTGTCTTGCTATTATGGTCTATATCAGTTACTCACTATTCTCATCATATGTAATTACTATTAGCATTAGAAAAGTCCTATGAAGTTTAGGCGGTGGTATGGGTCGCTAACAAGACATTGCACTATAATCTTTGAAGGTATTACTTGGAGTTCCTAGGGTTCGTAAAGGACCGTTACTTTAATATTCTTTATATGTTGAATGTCTCGTAAATGAACTAATGAATATAATTACTTAAGTTTAGAAATTATGTTAATTGAAGAAGTACTTATCTAGACTAATTAAGGGTTGTCTAGTTAAGGTGTGAAGGGGGCATAGGAATGGTCACTTCGTATCTTACCTAGTGACTCTTCCGATGCCTCTATACGGGACATGGTTGATTCTTTGGCCAAACAAATTACCAAAACTGTATTACTTAGTAACGTCTTTACGATTTTTTTGTCAAAAAAAAGTAGTGAAGAGGTCAATCATTGACGTTATCTTCTTCATTTACTTAAGTAATTCTTTGATTGCCTTCGATAAAAAAATGTCGTATTATTTATATGTTTATATTTTTGATGTCTTGTAAGTATGTATATGTCTTATTATAAGTATCTTGAGGGTCATTTAGGTATGATTAAGTGAGTCTTAGGATTTCTTTAAGTTGGATGATTACATACTATAAGATGTCTAAGGTAAGGATAAGCAACTTCAGTTAACAGTGATGGAATTCACTGTAACAGTGAGTTGAGGTTACTGTAAAGTGACTTCAAAAATTATGATACTTGAATTAATAATATCTTATGAGTTTCAAAGTTGATAAATGTTGTTCTTATAGTTATAATATTATTTTTAAAAGTAAAGATTCATATTTTGGCTAAATGTCCATTTTCATGATATTCAATCATAATGCCATACTTAGTACATATGGTTGTACAAATCAGTGTTTTTATATATCTCTATAGTTGTTTGTAGGTGAGGAGAATTAGGGAAGTGAAGACTTGGATTATAGCATCATTCATCAAGTTAATCGAAGTCATGTCCCTCATTTGACTCTCGAGGGCATAGAAAAAAAAAAAAACACATAGATTTCTTTTTATGTGTTTTCCATTTGAAGTATTGTAATAGACTATGTATTTTTAATTATTTTGAGTATGGGTTCGTTCCACAAGTGTTTCTTCGATGTGTTAAGTTTATGAGATGTGACTTCTATTTTCCTAAGATTTTTATATCGAAAAGAGTAATTAATACTATGATAAGTTTTTTTTGAAAATTTTTAATTCTTCTGGCACTAATGTTAATTTTTATATGCTGATGAATTATTTGTAAGGATTGGTACAAGAACCCCCCGAGAGATCAAGTACAACCGGTTTGCAAACAAAGCTTGCCCCTAACTTCTAGGGTAGTTTTTCGGGAGTGAACATATTGATTAACACTTTTTTCCAGTACAACAACAATCTACATGGAAACCATACAAATAATGTCCCTCCGTATTTTTCAAAGCACACACTAAGACCGTTTAACCTCATATCACGACTTGTTTTAGTCCCGTTTTGAGCATCTATTTTTATTTATTTTGGAAAAACTTGCTAAGTTCGACGGATCCACCGACGACCGTCAATTGGCAAACGACTGACGTCGAGGAAGTCTCGTTCAAAACACTTAGATTTAGAAATTTGGGTACTGAGAGCGCTCTCCTAAAAACGTCATGACGGTGGTGGGCGATGGACCGTCTCAGGCATGACGGGATTTTTCCCCGTCCCAGACTCTTACATGAATTGAGTCTCTAACCTTGTGGATTGAATCAGCAGACGGACCGTCGCAGGCACGTACCTGGTCCGTCACATACAGTTGCGTGAAACCTGACGGGTCGGATTTCTGGTAAATAGTTTAAGGGCATTGTGGACTATGCCTGCTTATACTTAATAAAAATAGTGGTTGAATGTTAATAATTTAATTTAACTTGGGGATTACAGGGAGAACCTTGAAAAAAAGTAGTGGGGTTATGTTTTCATCTTTTTATACTTTTATTGCTAATTAGGGTAAAAGAAAAAGGGTTTTTGAAATAAGAAAAATATAAGAAACGGATGATAGATGGATAAACGGCGAGAGACCGAGAGAACGAAGAGTAAAGCACAGACTTTGAAGATAGCTTATCTTTGCTTGATCAACGAATTCTTCGTGGAGCGTATTATGGTTTATTCATTTCATGTACACTCTTAATAAGCCGAAGATATGCCTTGGGTAGGTAGTTTGTAAACCCTCTAATAAGGCTTAATTTTGTGTATGCATGATGTGTTTATATTATAATTGTGATGAAACTAGCATGATGAGGATTTGAATCTGAAATCCTAAATTTTTACTTTTGTTCTTTTGGATGACCTTTGTCGGGTGTTTGGTAAAAAAGAGGGCTTGTGAACTAAAGGGTAATCGAGTATTAAGACGTATTCGGTCTGTGTTCACGTTTTCTCGACACCAGGATCTGTAAGAGTATAGGTGTCGGGCTCCGTCCCACTTCTCACGTGGTTCACTTTGCACCAGAGGAGACTAGTATGTGACGTTTTTGACTGGCTCGTTTGTCTCCTTTCCCGTGACAGTCCAGGTATAGGTGAAGCATGTGGGTATCGGGCGGTGCTCGTCCCCGTTCCGAGGCAACTCCGCGCCTTATCTGTTGACGCCCTGAGATTAAGAATCACTGACGAGCTGGTCTTCTACGTGTTCGTGTGTCACATTCGCCCAGCCCACGAGGCACCTTTACGTAGATAGATGGTTGTGGACCGGTGGGTGTCCCGTTCCGACACCAGGCTTAGGTATGTGATGAGGATCAGAGTGTCACATTCCGACACCACGAGGATCGTTCATTTGATGATCGAGGTGTCCACGTACCGACGACGATAATTATCAAGAAAACCACACAATAATTTAATCTTGACATATGTTAATAACTCCATACAAGAACATGTTCCCAAAAGATATGGTTGGAAGGACTGAGTCCTCATGGATGGTTGTTTGGTGTGTATTTCTAAATGATGTTTATTTGTATTTGCTATCCCTGTTAAGAATCTTAGTTAATTTATTCTATTATATCTGAAATATATTGCTTTCCTATTTTTAAGTTGTCGCCGATGATACCTTACGTCAGGTACTTCGTTGTTCTTGTACCGGCGACCCCCCACGTGGTAATTGTTTTTCTTTGTTATTTTTGGAGTGCAAACAAACGTCCATCGGCTTCAACTCACCGCAACTCTAGCAAGTCTTCTCGAACGGTCGGATCTCCAGGGTGTACTAATGCTTCTACTTGATTGATCATCTTCTTCATGTCTTGATGCCTTGAAGTTTCCCGGCTGATATTAGTCGTTTTCATTTATTGCGTTAGCTTTCTTAGATAGCTTCTTAGGAGTTAGGTTATTTTGAAGGAGAGGATGTTCTCTGTGATTATGACCCTTCCACTTTGGGGGATTGATAAGTGATTAAATTGTATAGAGTTATTTATAATGCTCGTATTTTTCATTAATGAGGTTCTTTAACATTCCTCTTTTCCTCCATTAGTTATGTTATTTAGGTTGAATTGTGGGTGTTTAGATTGGTTGGTTCGCCACAGTAGTAAGGATAAGTTGTGGGTGCCACTGCCCTGCACCCATTTTCGGGGGTGTGACAAAACTTGTATCAAGAGCATTAGGTAGGTTCGTTTGGCTCAAGTCACACAAGAACGATTTCCCGAGTAAAGTCTTAAGGAAACGAAGGGGGACGCCTTTCCAGTTTTTCTTTGAGAGGCTATAGACTTTAAGGAAAAATTCCATTCTTTGCGTCTTTCTTGTCTCCATTCATTGGTCGCTATTACTTGGATCCACTTGGGTATCTAGGCTATGACGAATTCTGTTATCCTGGCGTCTGATCATCTCACTCTATTTCGCAGATGGTTTAGACAACCTAGAGCCAAAAACTACTCCCACACCAGCAACCGATAGGAAGGTGCGTCTGATCCACCCTAGGGCTGTAGCTCGAAGAGGAGTAAGTGGAAAGGGGCCGTGGTAGAGGTCGGGGAGGACGTCCTCTAGGGGAAGAGACAATAACCTTCCCATCTTGTACTAGGGGTGACTCCCTCCCTCTCCACCGACTGAGGAAGTAGGTAGAGAGGGTGCGGAAGGGAAAGTGAGCAAGTGATAAGAGGAAATTACCACCCCAACCTACCACCCCAGAGATATTAAAATCAGGTTTCTTGCTTATCTTAGCGGGTTATCTGATGAAGGCCCACAGCACATCTCCAGTGTTTTCTGCACATAGACACTCAGGTTTCCCGGAAGTACGACACACAGGGGCCGCTTCTGAGCTCCCCGCATTATTCTTCATTGGAAATAGGCCTGTTGTTTCCTCGTTTGACTACAAGGCCCATAATGAAGATCGATCAACTGAACTTTTCAGTAGTTCTTTAAATTGAAACCTCCATTCTTCAAGGGTTCTTATCTGAGGATGGCCTACGATGTTTTCCTTGTGATTTTCATGAGTTGCCTACATAAAGTGGGCATGGAACGGTTTTGGCGTTAGTTTGTAACCTATCAGTTTAAAATAGGGCAATGCCAAAATATGGTGGCGGTCCACATGTTGAGTTTCAACCCGTACAGGCCCACCTAGACCCTGGGCGTCATTCCATAGCTTTTTATGGAGAAGTAATCCCCATATTCCCCCCCTGAACCTTGAGGGATAAGAGGAGAGCTGAGTTTTTCTTGAGCCTAGAGAAGGCAGAATGTCGGTGACTGCTTATGAGCAAAGTTCCGTGCATTAATCCAAGGTCATGCCCCCCCCATCTTTGTGTGTCAGTCCACCAAAGAGGATTGCCGTTTTGTAAGGGGTTGAGGTAAGAATTTTTTTGCAGATTTCATCTACAAGTAGCGTCTACACGAAATCCTTACAAGAAGTGGGTAGACTTCGTGATAGAGTGGAGGAGTGAAGCCAGATGAACTTCACCATGGCATCGACATCTAAAGTTTTCTAAGGGAGTGAAGTTTAATAATGGTTGTCTTACTCCCAGGGCAGTGCTCAGGAGGTTATCCTAACCCGACCTAATTAGTCTTCACTATAGACTATCGTTGGGGGCCCAACCCATACCGGTCAACACTCTCTTTTTTGGAGTTTAGTCCTAGAGTTTGTCCATTCTCCGAAGACCTATGCTTGAATCCAGAAGTGTTTATTAGGGATGTGGGAGACGGGTCACCTCAAGAGGTATTATCCAAAAACAGAGTTATACCAGACCTCAATCGTAGAGGTAGAGGTGGTCCATGAGAGAGGCCGCATTGCCATCTGGAAGGGCGTGTGGCCGAGTAATGGTGGTCCCACAAAACTCCGGGTGACCGGGCAAATGGGAAACTACTGCAGCCAAAATGGTAAGGCAATGGGCAAGACGGTGATAGGTCCCACTGTTTACGCTTTCCCTGGGCGTATCGGAAGCGGAGACAATAAGTGCTGTATCACAGGCACTCTTTTGGTTGTGATTGCATGGCTTCTTAATTATTTTGATCCTGGTCCCCACATTTTTTCATATGTATCTTCTCATTTGATACTGTCCTTAATTTACATTGTTAATTGCTTGACATGCCTATTCGTGTTTTCACTTCTTCTACTTACTCCGATGGTTGAACCTAATGATAGTTATAAAAAGGTGTATAGGTCTTGGCCCTGGTGACTTTTGTGGTGAGCACACTCATGTAGACTTGGTTACTTAGAAATGGGTTTGATGGTCCATGTAATGCTGGGATGACTTGCTTTTCTCCAAATTTTTTGCAATCTATTGTATGCTAAAATTTGTAACGTTGGCAAGCCTGGACAGATCCGGAGTGGGGAGGTTACTACACTTCCCCCTCCAGTTCTTATCATCTCCTTTCTTCGTGCTAAGAGAATGGTTAGTAAAGGTGCTTACTGTCTCGGCAGCAGCTCCGGGATGATACTACCCAAGTTACCTTCAATTGCGTCGGTTCGGTAGTCCGTGAGTTTCAGGACGTGTTTCCTGCAGACCGTCCTGGTATGCCCCGGATAGTGTATGGACTTTTTTCATTGATCGTTGAGCTGTACTCGCCCCATTTTCCCATCCCTCCTTATAGGATGGCTCCAGCAAGTTAGGGAGTTAAAGGCCACCTTTCAAGAGCTTGTTAGTAAGTGTTTCATTTAGACCAAGTGCATCCCCTTGGGGTGCTCCGGTGTTATTTGTGAAAAGAAGGATGGATTTTTTTGGATTGCATAGACTACCCCGGCAATTGAAACAAAGTACTGTTTAATAACAAGTACCCTCTTCCCTCCCCCGCATGGATGATTGTTCGATCAGTTACAAGGTGCTTGTGCCTTCTCAAAATTGGAAATTTGAGATCTGGTATCCATCAATTGAAATACGGGCAACAGATGTGCCCAAGACTTGCTTTTCGAACCAGGTATGGTCATTATGAGTTCTTAATATGTCCTTTTGGGCTTACGAATGCCCCTGCTGCTTTCATGAGCTTGATTAACGAGATCTTAATTAAAAGCCATCTCTGGATCTCTTTGGGTCGTATTTATTTAATTGAAACTGATATACGCCAAGAGTAAGAAGAACATGAGGAAGCATTTGAGAACGTGTTGGAAGTATAATTAAGGGAGAATACGATTATGCCCCACTTCTCCAATTTGTGAGTTTTTGGCTAGATTTCAGTTCCTTCTTGGGGCACTTGGTTTCTAAGGATGGAGTGATGGTGGATCTTCTAAGATTGAAACCCCAAAAAAAAAGTGGAAAAATTGTTACGACCTACTAATGTGTCAGAAATCCATTATCTTTGTTGGGTTAACCAGCTACTAGACCCCGTCGATTTTGTCAAGGGATTTCTCCCTCTATTGCCTCCCAACTGAAGAACTTGACTAAACCAGAATGTTCCATTGTATGGTCCGGATGAATGGGAAGGAAACTTTCATAAACTCAAGACCCGTTGCTACTACATCTCGTCAACCGATCCTTACCTTGCCAGTAAGGGTAAAAACTTCATTGTTTATTGTTATGCATCCTAATTCTGTTTGGGTGAAGTGCTAATGCCAAGAGAAGACAATGTAATTGCTTATGCTTTCGAGACAATTAACGTGCCTCAACGTAACTATCCACCCATGTTTAGAATTGGTTTGCCAGTCGTGTTTGCATTAAAGAATGGAGACACTAGCTATATGGGTTAAGAAGTGTGGTCTATACGGATCATCCGTAGCCTACATAATGTCCTTAACACACTACTACTAGAAAAGATTTGAATTTGAGACAGAGTAGGTGGATGGAACACTGAAGTATTATGATGTTACCATCTTGTATCACCCAACCCCGGGAAAGGCTAATGTTGTTGCAGACGCCTTAATAGAAAAGAGGTGAGTCATGGTAGTTTTATCCCACTTCATGTTTCTAAGACGGCCCATTGCTCGAGAGGTTTCAGCCTTTGGCTAATGACTGTATGAGGTTTAGAGTAAATGAGAAGGGAGGATTTTTTTGACAGTGTGGAGGCAAGATCCTTCTTTTTTGAAAAGATCAAGGGAAAAAATAGTTTGATGAATGAAAAACTAAGCCTAATATTGGGATATGGTGTTGCGAGAGAGCTAAAGAACAATAATGTAATGATGAAGGTGTTTTTTTTGAGGAATTAAGGTAGGGTTGTGTGCCCCGTGTCGATGATTCCTTGATCCACACTATTCTTAAAGGCTCATAGTTCCGGATATTCTATACATCCTGGTGCAACCAAGATGTACCTGCCTACACAACACTTTTGGTGTAGTAAATGAAGCCGCGACAATTGTTGATAATTTTGTTGCAATGTCCAATTGTCAGCCAGTAAATAGTGAACAACCATAGGCCTAGAGAAACAACTTCAAGAGATGCCCATTCCTCAATGGCAGTGGGGAGAGAATTGCAATGGACTTCGTGGTTGGTCCTCTTTAAAGACTTTTGCAAGTTTGATTCTATTTGGGTAATGGTGAACAGATTAACTAATTCTGCTCACTTCCATCCTGATCAAGGTGACTTACACCGCAGAGAATTTAGGCCAAACTTCTATCTCAAGATTGTTCGATTGCATGAATTCCACTGTCCATCAGATCAAGATAGAGGTCCGCAAGTTACTTCTATGTTGTGGAGAACAGTGCATGCGGAATTGGTACTTGGTGGTTGGACCTTAGTTCTGCTTCACGCCCTCAGACCGAGACAGTCTGAGCGAGGACCGCTTCCCGTCTTTGCCGCTCTGCTTTTCGCTCCTTTTTTCTCTCCTTCGTTTGTCCTTTTTACTCAGCCTTCTTCCCCTTAACCGGATTTTTTCTACATAAATCTATCACTCAAAATATTGATATGGAGCCTTTCTCAGCAAATTGTATGGGAGGAGATGTAGGTCTCCCATTAGTTTGGTTTGAATGCCATTCGAGGTTAGACCGTTGGGGTACTGACCTTTTGAGGGATTCTTAGAGAAGGTGAAAATCTATTCAGAAAACCATTTAGCGGCTTCAATGAGGCAAAAGGAGTAATGCAATCGAAAAGTTAGGGACTGGAGTTCATGAGTGAGCAAGTCTTGTGAAGGTTTTCTCCCATGAAAGGGGTGATGCGGTTTGGTAAAAAAAGTAAGCTAATCCCAGGTAACTTGGACCATTAAAGTACTTAAGCGAGTAGGGGGGTAGGTGGCTTATGAATTAGCCTTTCCTCCAGGCTGTCATTAGTGCATTCGATAATTTTCATGTGTCTAAATGCTGAAGAAGAATACCATGGGGATGAAACTACAACATCTTCGTTCGGATTCATTCCTGCTTGATTAAAATTTTGACTATGAGGGCCTGGTTGCCATTTCTAGATAAGAAATTTGCAAGTTGAGATCAAGGGATATTGCGTCCATCGAAAGTTCAATGGAAGAATCAACAGTTTTGAAGAGGTCCACTTGGGAGAAGGAACTGTAATGGCAAGAAAGATACCCCCACCTTGTTAAACAAAAACTCAGGTACTTTCCCTTTTCGCCCTTTGTTTTTTCTTCTTGTGATCGTTTCGAGGACGAACGATGGGTAGATTGGTATCTATTTTAACGACCCACCTGTTTATCGTTTTTGAGCAGCAGATTTTATTTCTGGAAAAATGGATGAGTCGCGGATCCCCCGACGACCGTCATGGCACGGACGGACCGTCGAGGGAGTCTCGTTTCACAAAACATAGAATTTAGAACTTTGGGTACTGATAAGGCTCTCTGAACCGGTATTTTTTTATAATCTTTTTGTTACATATTTTAATACTAAGAGACTGATGGCTAAATGATATCCTGATAAATTGAAAATAATGGCATGACTAGCATAGTAACAGATAATGTGTGGCCCTAACATTAAATAGAGTTACAACCCATTGCATTCCCCTAAGTCCTTACTTGACCTAGGTGTCTAATCATCCGGTATAGTGAGACAGTCAAGTTGTGTGAGAAATTTGAATAGTCACTATTGTACTGAGCTAGAACTTGCCTGGTTAGTCCCTGCTAAAAGTAAGTTTGTACCAAAAAATTAAGAAAGGGAGCATAGGGCAGGCCCTATTCAACAAATCCCATTTCTAGGCCTAAATCAAATGAAACAAATGACATTCTATCCTTCTGTCTTTGATCCAAATAATCGGCTTAAATTAGACCTTTCTTTTTCAACCCTAACTGAATCTTTTCGGGGAACAATGTTTTGGCCCCCTGGTCCCCCTTTGGACATGTGTACCTCCGCTTATGCCAAAGCCATAAGTTGAGGGTGGCTAATATAGTAAACAACCTTCGTTTTGTTGGCCCTAACCCAACTTTGGGTATTGTGTCCTTGACTCATGGCAAAGCCATGTTTGAGGGTGCTATTATTAGAATACTCTGGAAATTGGGGTTGAAAGAAACAACAAGAGACGAAAGACAAAATACGTGACTCAAATTAGTTCAAGAAAAAAAGAAAAAGAAAAATCCAAGAATTCACACATAAGAAATGAAAGAATTCACTTACACAAATGAAGAAAATAGAAATTGAGAAAAAGTGAAGAATTGAGAAAACTGGGCGAGATAAATGATAGAAAAGGGAAGGTTTTAGAGCCTATATGTCAAGTATTCAAAAAGTCACTAAGTATACCTAAAAATATCCCTACCTGACCATGAGCCTATGTTAAATAATACAAGTCCATCGTGATCCGAATGGTTTGTATAGCTAACTTAAAGGCAGTGACAATAAGGGCATCTTATGCACTAGGTAGGAATTGAGTGTGGCTTTGTTCCTGAGAGCGAGTGTTGAAATGGTAATCCTTTATACTCACAAACTGAAATGCATTATTTTGTAAAATTGAGATTTTGGTTCTAAGTGAATTAACAAATTAGTTTCAATACCAGAATTGTTAGCACCTCGGTGAGAAATTGAAAGATGATAGGTTGTTTAATGGCATGGTGGTTGTGCATGTATGATCCACCAAAATTCAAGCCTAATAGTGATAACATGGCATAGATTTTGATGAGAATTAATCGGGATGTGATAGCCAAATGATTGCAAAAGATATAAATAGATACTATTGTGCAAGGATGTGTATTGAGTCATAATGCGTCGCTTGAGGACAAACAACAATTTAAGTTTGAGGGTTTGATATCCCGTGGTTTCACGGTATCATTACTACTTTTTTTTCTTATTTTAGAGTGCGGTCCAAAAGCTTTTTGTGCACTTTTTTATATAAAGTTTCTCTTTGTTTTTGTAGGAATTCTGTCCAAAAGCTAGATGTGGAGATTTTTGAAAGAAGAGAAGAAGAGACCACCTACGAGCTGATTGACGGTCCGTCGTGCTTGTGACGGCCGTAGTGGCAAGTAGAGCAGCTGTTGAAGGAATATTGGGAAGTTCTGACCAAGTGTGGTATTACGGATCTGCCGACGGTCCCGTCAGTTGTCGATGACGGTCCTTGCCATTTCCGCGTGAGTTCAGGAAGTGATCCCAGTTCCCAGAATTCCGAGAGTTGAAGTATTTTGGAACGAAAAACCTCGTGACCGTTGTGCCCATGACGGTCCGTCATACTTTTTCGTCGAGGAAATGAAAGAAAGCGCAGAAAATTACAACACCAAGTATGGGGACGGACGAGTTCACGATGGTCCTCGCAATGTCCCTTCGACCCGCCGCGTTTTGGCAGATTCCGGCAATTAGAAAATTCTGTTTAATAGGGTTTTTTTGTTTTTTTTATAATAGTTTCAAAAAACCGTTTTTTGATGTTAGACAACAGATAGTTAGACCATCATATATTCAGACTCTTTGTATGAGTTTAGATTTTCGGATTAATCATTTGAATTGCAAGTGATTTTTTGGTGAGTATCAAGCCAACCTTTTTTGATTTTTATTCTTTCCATTTAATTTTCAAAGGTTTACATGAATTCTTATTTGATATATTTGACTTTGTGTTTATGTCTATGATAACTTACCTCCATAACTAGGGTTGTGGGAACCAGGCAAATAATGAGATAAACCTAGCTAAAAAATAAACAATTCTAGAATAGTGTCTGCTGTATTAAATAATTCTTTCGCTTGAAGTCTTTTTTTAATGGTGATCAACGTTAGAATCGCCTTTAATGCTCCTTGTCGGACCAATGAGGTAGATAATAGAAAGAATTCTTAACATATTTTTGTATACTATCTAATAGCTAGGATTGGTTGGTACAAGGTAATAACTTAGTCAATATCGAATACGAATGCTTTAATATGAGGTAAGATAAGGTTTAGGAAGCAATCACAACGTCGCCGGACCAAGGTTACGGAGTGGAGAATTTTTCTAGATGGCCGGACCAACGATTTTAGAAATACCTAACTTATCACTTTTGCATCAAGAGACTAGAAAGACTTGTTATAGTTAGAATTAATCAAGTTAATGAACCGTGGGGAACAACGGTAAACCCTAGTTTACTTTGATTAATTGATTAAAATCCAACTTTCCAAAACTGTAAGTTGTCCTCTTTCAATTTCATTAGGTATTTTTACTCATTAGGACTACAAACCCCCCTTTTTATATGTTTTTACTTGCAAGGAAGTCTCACACGAACAATAGTAATAACAAGTTTAATTAAGTCTATCCTATTTTTCCTTTTTCCTTTCCTCCTCCTCGTGGGAACGAATCCCACCTCAGTATTGGTTTATTTCCTTGACGCGAACCCGGCTTTAACTTCTTATTTGAGAAGTAAATTTGAGCGTATCAATTGTGCATAAGACGTTTCAAATTAACTTGGCATACTTTAATAAAATATCCCTTTTTATCATGATTTCTATGTTCGTGTATGCATATTTTTCAATACTTATACAAGTGATGTGCTAGCCCCTAATTTTCAATTTTCACAACATTTTAGGTTCTGATCATTGAAGTGTTTGTGACGACTTTTGGATGAAGGTTTGGTTCGTGTCTCCAAGTGTTGGTATGTCCTCATGTTCCGAGGATGATGCCTTTCTATTACTCTACCTATTTTACGCTGTTATAGTATAAAGACAATTATTTCATTCATTTTTTTTAAAGATATTGTTGTAAGTTATAAGTGGCATTTCTTCATTTGTGTAAGTGCTTTGACCATATTGGCCTATCCCGTTTAGATGGTTTAATATGATACTTATTATTAAGACTATATTATGTATTTTATCTAAATGTGTCATAAAAGAAGTAGAGAATGTAATATTCTCATACGAGGAGTGTATGTATACTCTCTATGAATATATTATGTTTAAGTGATAGGACTAGGTAAACGTCATAATTTAGAGATAGATGAAAAGTTTTAATTTTCCACACTTTTTAACCTATAAATGTTATGATGAATTCTAAAAGGCTAGTATTAGTCCTCACCGAGGGAGACGACGCCGGTTACATCTAGGGGGTACATCCCGGATTTGACAAAATACCTTCTATTTTTACTCAAGCTTGATACAAAAATCCTTAGTAGATTGTTTAAGTTTTGGATTCTTGAATCTGAGTATGAGTTTAATAAACTGATGTTTTTCATGCTCATAACATTATCATAGTTGTATGAGTAGATAGATTGTTAATCTATCTGTCTATGATAATGAGTAGCTAATGTTATTTGATTAATTACTTCAAGATTATTATGTTTATGTGTCAATGTGTGATTTGAATGTTATAAAATGTTTCTCTTTTAAATGGTATGATGAGCATGTCTAATGTATGAGAAGGTAGTTACTCCATGAGTGAAATGAAAATTATGAAGTAAGTGTATACTTTGAATTGTCGAATTTGTTCCAAAATTTGTCTGTGTTGTTAAAAAAATGATTAATAATGTGTAGTTGGTGTTCTTTGTAAGTTTTGTTCATTTACTATGAATATTATGTCCATTACGTTATGTGTTATATGCTGCTACTTGAGTACTCAATGTCCTTAAAAGTGCTTAGTGTCATTCGAGGATGAATGTCTTTTTAAGTAAGGGATAATGTGACGACCCTCATAATGAACTAGGTTTACCTAGAGCATCAATAGGTTTTCATGACATAACAATGTGTTAAGTAGTGAATTATAGTGTTTGAAGTCATCTTGGTAATTTTGGAGGTCAAATGTCAAGGGACGACCAAGACGTTCGACAACTAGACGTTCCAAATATATGTTGGATGAAGCTATGACCTATAGTACCATATTTAGAGGTTTAACTTCTGTGTAATTCTGTGTACAACTCCACATAGGACCCACAAGGGACCTAGAAGAGAACCCCAACTCTAAGGCAAAAACTGCCAATTCACTGTCCAATTGACAACCTCATCTACGAAAGTAGGTAGAACAACGTCCCATAATTGGGGGCATAGAATAACACATAGTGGTCCGATCTTATCCCCCATGAAACCTGTCTCTTAACCAATCGACACCCCAGTCGGACGGGTCGTCGATAAAACGACGCCACCTGGGTAGGGTCGGTCGTTTGTCTCCTGTAAAAAATGTCATGAAATTGGCAAAACTTGGGTGTTTTTGTATATTCACCCCAAGTATTATTTGAATTTTATACGTTTTTTTTTAGGGTCTTTAGGATAATTTAGGTTAGTTTATACTCCTAGACCTAGGCTAGAATTCATAATTAAAATATCAAAACCCCTCTTTCAAGAAAGACTATTTCAAACTTCATAAAATCTAGTATTCAAGGAAGGGATACAAGTGAAGGTTTTTGAAGTTTACTTCACCATATTCGTGGTCTAATTTATATAGAGGTAAGGTATTTCATCCTTGAACCTTCTTTCATTCAATGTGCAATTCAAAAAAGGTTTCAAACTCCAACTTCTTCTATCTTTTACTCTAACCATTGATGTTTACATGAAAATGTTTCAATGATGGAAATATGTTAATCTATATGTTAGAATTATGGTTTTCTTCATGATATATTGTGATTAGCTACTGTTAAATGCTATTTTATGATTAATTATTGGAGGAATTGAGAAAAAGTTGTAAAGGCTTGGATAAAGGGTATGTTTTTCTATCTTACTTAGTTCTTATTATTAAATGATATTGAGTGGAATGGTCCACCTTTGGTGGAGGTTTTTACTGGAAGTATATGAATTTTTATACATGTATATTGTGAGTATTGACTTGAGAGCATAATTTGTGAAGTAAAGTGATGATGATGATGCTCATGTTGATATTTTTTAGGATGTTGGGATTGTATATCTTGAAAAGATTATGTCTAAATGAAGTATGTGTTTAAGTGAAGCATATTATTATGTGAATTATGATGAATAAATGTATGAGCATGTTGAGAAGTCAATGTAATTAGAATGGTGATTATGTTAAAGGTATTCTCACATGTACTCACACACGCTCTCTTTGAATGAATGAATGGAATTAATGAATGTAAATGGGGGGTTGTAGTGTAGACACTCTTCGTGAGTAGAGATTAATTGTCTAGACCATTACATACTATTACTAAAGAACTTTAATGATTGTAAATGGGGTTTGTTAGGGTGAACACTCTTTGTTAGTTGAGATGAAGTGTTAAATAGCAACCTCACTATTCCAAAGAGCTATCTAAGATAGGTTGAAGGTTTAATAACCTCCTAGTTCAGATGTGGTATTCAAATATAACCTCTAGTAAGTACTCTTCGCGAGTTGAGATATGGTGCTGAATTGATATCCCTTAACCTATAGTTAATGAATGTTTAGTTCTCTGTGGCTGAGTTATGTTTAGTACATGAAGGGTTTTAAGAAGGGGAGGGTACACTTTTTGAGTAGAGTTGTTTTACCCAATATAAATATTAAGATGAGTACTCCTCGTTAGTAGAGAATGAGTTACTTAGAAGCAATATCCTTATCATTTTACTATGAGCCTTCATAGGAGTATCTAATAGAAAATCCATGTAAAGGCTAAAGAATGACCCTACCTTCGGAAAGTAGGGATACCTCATCTGGTAGGGGTTAATATCGACATTTTATGTCTAGCTCCCATAGTCTATGTTGGTTAAAGTTATCCCCCACAAATGAATTTAATGAACAAAGTCTTCAAAAGGGTGTGGTACTTAGGGTAGGCGGTGGAATGGGACACTAAATATACATTGCAAAAGTAGGAATTTGGAGGGAGTCTTGGTGTTCCCTTATGCAAAGATGAAATAATGGGTCATTATGTGATATAAATGAAGTAATGTGATTTTAAGTCTAATGAAAGTGAAGTATGTTGATTCTAAGTCTAAGATTCATGAAGTATGATTATTTTTGTGTAAGACATATGAGATTATGCAAATGATGAATGTAATTTCTCTAGTCTAAGTGAATCCTCAATGAGCACTAAGGTGGAAGTGTTAATATGGGATGCTACTTTCACATTGAAATAAATGTTAATTGGGGGATGACTTGGAGGATGGTTCTTGTATGAAGTTCTTAAATTGTAGTATGTTCTTTTAGTGTTCTGAGTATTGAATGCTGAATTTGTTAAATGAGATAAAGAATGCATACCCTTTGTAGCCTAAAGAATCACTTCGGTGTACCTTAAAGAGATTGTATGGGCGGTTTCTACATGTCTTACCTTAGACACTCTTAGGATAACTTTTGATAGGAATAGACTTTATGATTGATGAGTTCCATGTATAGTGTAATCTTATTTAAAATTATGGAAGTTTAATTTATGTGTTAAATGATGATCAATTTTATGTTTTGTGATTATGTTCATGAAAATTTTACTTATATAGCATGAAAGCTTTATTTCAACTAACATGTCCTCATTTGCATAATTTTGCATAATTTCATATTTGTACAATTTTTGTACTAACCCTATACATTTCTATACTCTATATGTATAGGTTGAAGGAAAGTGAAGGTCCGTAGAAGGTAAAGCTTGGGAAGTCGACACCCTTAAGACTTGGTATGTCCACATACATTCGAGGATATAGTCTATGTTTCTTTAGTTCTTCTTTAAGACTTGTACAAAAGTTATTATGTATTACTTTCAATGTAAAAGGTTCATGACCCTATGATATTTAAGTTGTGTCTTTAAGTTGTCTTGTGACGATGACACTCATTCTGTAGTATTTTATAAAAGAGTTTCTTATTATTATTGTTGTGAAAAGTTTTAATTCCGCACTACTCTTCATATCTTATGCAATGAATGAAATATAACCAACTTGTACAGGCCCTCCAAAGGGTAAACTACGGATTGTGATGACTCAAGAGTGCTCCTTTATCTAGGTTTTAGTTGCTAGTCATTACAAACCCTAATCAACCTCCATAGTATACCATACCTCCAATACCTACACTTCATTAAAAAAAGCTACATAAAGGGATTAGCACAAATTATGTTACTAAGTATAAAGACCATGCAAAAAACATGCTAAAATGGATATTTAGTATAAAAACAACATTTTATGACATTTTAACAGAAACCTTCATCATAAGATCTTAAGTGTAACACCTCTAAAAGAATTAGTGAAGCTAGAGCCTAACATGTGTTTCATGTTTTTATAAATTCCTAAAAATGATTACTAAAGTGTTAGAAGTCATTTTTGAGAAGTTTGGAAGAGTTTGGAAGTGAAACATCCAAGAAGTCCGGAAACTAGTCAAAGTTGAACTAGTGTGTTGTGGTGTTCTGCAGTGGAGTTTTGAGGTATGATTTGAGGGTGAAGTTGAGTATCAATGGTTCTTAAGACTATCCGTACAAAAGGGTGGAAATATTTGAGAACAACGCCCTAAGAACCTGCAAAACAGTCGTTGACGAGGACCAAAACATGAGTCAATGAAGTTGTCGGGCAAACAAGAGTTGACAGTGCTTGCACGTCGTCAAGCCCGCACTAAAAAGGGAACAAAAATTCCCAGCGGTGAGGGTCCAACACGAACCATTCTGTCTCAAAATTCTCCAGAACAAAGAATCAAAGGTGACCCCGCGACGCGCAATGACCTCCCTGTTTTGGTCGCGTTGTTTTTAAGTCAAATTTGAATTTGTTAAAATGTTCTTTTAGAGTAGGGGACTTTTGGTAACTTGGGGGTGAAATATTTACGGTTATTGAGTCTTTTTAAAACCCAAAACTCACCAATACAATCTTAACCCACAACTCAAAACAAAACCACTTATTCCTTCTCTCTAAAACCTCCATTGATGAAGTTTTGAAGCTCTAAGGAAGAACACTAATTTTCTATGTTTTCCTCCAGTTATTTTTGTGGGGTTTTATTTACATAAGGTATGGTGTTTCATCCTTTAGTTCTCTTCCATTCAAATAGTCAATTTCAAATTGTTTTCAGATATGACTAAAAACATGAAATCTTCTATTTCAACTTCTTACCATGGTTCTTCCATAAAATGAGTTGAAACAATCTTTTATGATTGAATTGAGTTTCATTAAATGATTTAGATCAAATTCCTTATGAATCCATAAAAATCATGAAATCCATATTTTCACTATATTATTGGTGATGTGATCATGTCTCTATTGTATTGAATTATTGTGTAGTTTATTTTGGGCTGTCGAAGTATGTAAGAAGCATGTTAGAAATGTATATAGTCTGTCATAACATGATTAATTTCATATTGAATTATGTTGGATCCTTTTATAGTTTAATTATTGGTTTTAATTAGTAATTATAGCTATTAGTAAGAGACTTTGTGCATTGAATTACCTATGCGTTGGAGGTGTTGTGGTTTGAATGGTGGTATGTTGACCTAACATTCTCTTTATTGTGTAGCATAGGTGTTTCAATTGTGATTCTTTGTATGTTCCATGTATGGTTGGTGGTGCTTATGCGCTTTACTTATGAAGAATGTGTCGTCGACATATTATTATTATATTGTTATGTTATATCTTGAATATGTGAGAATTGTGAAGGTCTATATGGATTTTGGATATGTGAAGTCAAAGCATGTGTTCTTCTAGTTGATGATAGATGTCTTTAGTAGACTATGGTGATGCCTTAATGTTTGTTGATTGATGTTGAAGTATGAATCTTTTAGTTGACTATATGATCTTACAATGAGTTGTGTTTATGTTTCTATAGGAATTAGTAGGATGACTTGTAGTGTTCTTTGTTTACCCTATGTGCTACTTGAAAGTAATTGTTAACGTGATAGGATGAAATATGTGTCTAGTTGTGGTATACCTATGTCCCTCTACCTGATACATGAAATATATGAATATGACTCTTAACTTAGTAGGTTAAAGTACTTTGGCATGAATATGTATGTATGATTGAAATATGACCTTGAACATAGTTAGGAGGGTCATTTATATGGAAACTTTAACCTAGATATAAGGTTAAAATATCATTGAAGTTGAAAGCTCTAATTGTATCCTTCTTGTGTGAATGATGGACTTAGGGGTTCTTTGTCTAGAACGGCATGAACTCATCCTTAGGAAAGTCATGAAGCTATCCTAGTAACCATTTTGTTAAAACCATAGTGCACCCCCTTTTGTAAGGTGTATTATCATTTGGCTATGACTTCTATATGTTACTTCTTCATATGGACTTATGATCGAATTATTCTATTAGAACAAAGGCTAGTACCTAGAGAGTATTCTTGGGGAGTGACTCTACTTAAGACGAGACTAGAGTATAAAGAAACCCATGATATTCTTTAACCATGTGCCTGCATGGGATGTGTCCTAGTTCTACCCTTGGCAAGTATAACACCCTCTATCGGGTAGGGAAGACTCCGGATTCCATGTCTAGCTAGTATGGTCTATGTAGATTATTTCCTATTATCATCATGTGGGATACATTGAAGTGCTGGAGAAGTACTACAAAGTGTAAGTAGTGGAATGGTATGCTATCTAGACATTTTGCGATTAGGCTTTTAATATGCTAGTGTGTAGGTTCCCTAAGTATGCTCCAAGACCATTATGTGAAATTCCTTGACTGTTGAATGTCTCTTAAAGGGTTAAATGAACATAGTGACTTATTTTAATGTCATGTTAATGAAAAACTACCTATCTAAAGTAGATTTAAGGATTTCATAGGTAGGCTTAGAGAGGGTGTAAGGGCGTTCTCTTCATGTCTTACTTAGGTGAGTCTTAAAGTTATTTTTTAGGGAGTTTAGTTGATAAAATGGAAATAATCTTATCTTATGTAGTCTAAAGGATAACTTCTGTCTGTATGAAAGGGTTGTATGGGCGGTCGCTTTATAACTAACTCCTGATGATTGCATGTGAATATCATCGACTATGATAAGTTTCTATACTTGTTAATTGGGTATCTTATAAGGTAGACATACTTGTCCCTACATGGTACACAAATGTTATTAAATATGTGATACGATGAAGTTGTATCTTGATTGGTATACATAGCTCCCTCTACTTGATACAGTAAAGTTATATGAATGTGAACTCTTGAATTAGTAGGCTTAAGCACCATTGTGATGTATAGATATGAATGAATAGTTAATGGAAGTCTACGATACATAAAGCTAAGATGGTTTTCATCTAAGGTGACTAATATAGGACTATGAAAAAGAGGGCAAGAACATAGAACCTTGAATATTGAAAAGAATGTTAATAGAAGTCTTGAAGTGAAATACCGGAGTTGTATCCTTCTTGAGTGGAATGATGGACTTAGGGGTATGTTGGCTGGAACAACATGAAACCATCTCTAAGAAATTCATAAAATTAATAAAATAGTCCTTGGTTGGCAGCCCAATTAGACCCATTCTTGGGAGAGAAGGGTGTTGTGAGTTTTTTTGATGTAGTTGTTGTACCTTATCGAATACACCTAGTGAATAATATACTCTATGAGAAAAGGAAAAGCACTGAATGAATATGCTTGTTGTAGTACCTGTACTTTAGATGAGACTAGACTACAAAGGAACCGTTGCTATTCCCTAACCATGTGTTTCTACCTTTGGAAAATGGAATACCTTCAAGGTTTGGGGTATTATGACACTTGATATCATACCCAGCTAGTGTGGGCTATGTTGGTTAATGCATATTCTCATCATATCGGATGTGCATTCTACTATTGGAGATGTTCTAAAATGTGTAGGTAGTGGAATATAATGCATTCTATACATGGAACGAGTAGGCTTTGAAGATGGTAGGATGAGTTCCCTAGGTCCTTGAAGACCATTTGTTAGTCTTTTATATTCTGAAATGTCTCTTAAATGGATTAATGATTAATGTTGACTTAAATTAATGCATGTTCAATAGAAATCTCTGACTTAAGGTTGTTTTTCTTATGTTGGCTTGAAGAAGGTGTTTCGGAGGTCTCTTCATGTTTTACTTTGATGAGTCTAGAGTAAACTTAAATATAGAGTTTAAGTGATGAAAACGGAATAATCTTATTTTTGTAAGTCTTAAGAAATAGTTAGGTGGGTGTGAAGGGGTTGTATAGGTGGTCTCTTGATGACTTACTTAGGTCGGTCTTTGGATAACGCTTTGAAGGAGGTTTAAGTTCTTAGGATAACCATGCTCCATACTACCATGAACCTATCTAGACCTATGATGTACGCAAAATCCATCGAAGAGTCAAAACATAGTAGGATCACATGGAATTTTAAGAGGGGTAGATCCTATGGGAAAAGCAAAGCTAGGTTTATAAAGAGCGATCCAAACAAAGATGCTCCTATTGTTCATAAGGCTATCAATGAGAGGGGTGGTGGTTCTCAAGTTAATAAGCCTACTTTCTTCCTTTGTGGGTAGAAGCAATTTACGAAGTGTCTAGCCAAAACTAATTGGTGCTTTGTTTGTTGTAAGGATGATCACAAGGTAAGAGATTGTCCTACTATTGAGGCTAAAGGGAGAGAGGCCACAAAAGCCTCTTGTGAAGGTAATATTCCTTTTCCTCCAATTCGTAGTAATTTCAATTCTCTCCAAGCTAAAAAGAAAGCAAATCTAAATAAAGGTAGCAATAAATTATAATTTTTCTTTTTATGTGTTCACAGTTTCCTTCTATGTGGGGGAGTATTGTGAATTTTTTTGTTGATGAATATTGTCTCTTCTCATTTATTCTAAGCAAGCTTGAGAGTTAAAACATTCTAGTAGAATGTTGCATGTGTTTAATAATCTAATTAAAGAATGAGTTAATATATTTTTTCTCTCATATTGTCATGCCTTTATTATGAATTACTTAAATGTTACATAAGTGAACTTAGCAACTATGTTGTACAGTAAGGTATTTGAAAATGTTACATAATTTTGTTTCATGAGATATGGTTATAATGCTCTTAGAAATAATGTTATAAGTATGATGTTATGTGGAGAAGAAAGTTCCTCCTATGTGAAATTAAAAGGTAGTCTTATTGCATGATCTGTTGTGGATGTGATTCCTAATATTTCTTGTTGTGTTTTGAATCTCTTTATTATGTGAAGTTGATGTTTTCCTACCTATGTATATTGGGAAATATGTGGTATGATTATGTGCTTATACTCTTGAGTCTTTATCTCTTGAAATTGTTGAAAGTGTTTTAGTGTCATTTGAGGACAAATGTTTTTTTAAGTGGGGGAGAATGTTAACGACCCTCAATATGAACTAGGTTGAAATATAGACGAAAATGTTTGTTATGGGTTGATAAGGGGTTAAAATTATGTATATAAGTGTTAATATTATGTTTGAGGAGTTTGGAAGCCAAACGTCCAAGAATGACTAAGACGTTCGAAAATTAGCCTTTTGGCGTGCTAGTGTGTTCTAATATGTATTTGCATGTTTTAATATGTTTTTTTAGTGTCCAAATGATAGGACATGTTTCTAACATGTATATGAAATTCTTTAAGGTTGACACGTCCGTGCAAGATTCCTGAAGACCACTTTAAGGGTCCTTCACGAGGACCTAAACCTCGTAAAGAAACTACAAAAAATTATCCTAATCGACGAGCATCAAACAACGCCCTGTTGATTAGTATACGCCCAGTTATTTTGTGGATGTAGGTCAACATTTATGTGTGTGATATTAGCCCCCAAATGGATAGTCTCTGACAAAATCAACAACTAGCAGGACGGCCCATTGTCCAGTTGATGGCCAGTACATGCAACTGTCGATTGACATCTACAATTTTCTGCATATGTCTCGGCTAATATAGGGGAATTTTGGGAAATTTACCTAGAGTATAAATTATTTCATGTGAGTTTATATTAGTTGTTTTTAGTTAATTTAAGTTATTTTATAAACCTAAAACAGCATCTAGAATTATTTAACGAAAAATAAAACTCATGATAAAAATTGAATCGTCCCTAGACTCCATTTCAAGATTGGAGCACGGTTGAAACTAGGATTGAAGTTCTACATTGATTCCATTACCAAACTTTGTAGGTTCTCATAATTAAAGGTATCGTGTTTCATCCTTCATTCTTCTTCCATTTAAGGAGCAAAAGTCCAAAGTCTTTTCAAAGATGTTCAAAAATATGGAAATCCTCTTTTGAATTCTTACCATGGGTTCTTCCATGATAGGGTTTAAATCAATGTTTAATGAAGTTATTGATTTTAGTGGAATTTTTTAAGATCCAAAACTCTTTGAATTCATGCATTCCTTCAAATGCTTTTTGTTGCTCCAATGTGGGTAACTTGATCATGTTTTAATTGTATTGAATTCATGTGAATATTGTATTAGGCTCTCAAACTATGTTATTAATTAATGTTAGAAAAGTCATGAGCGGCCTTATAATGTTTGTGTGTGTATATATATATATATATTATATATATATCTATATATATATATATTGAGTATTGATGGCTCATTTGCGTTGATTTATTCTATATCTTATTTTTTATTGAAAGTCGAAAGGATTTTTTATTGCTATGAGAAGGTAGTGAGTTGACTATTTCTCAATTTTATATAGAATTCATATTGAATCGTATTTATTGGTATGATCCACTGATAGTGGCTGTGTTTATGTGTTATATGTTACGAACACAACCTTGTTTGCATTTTTATGCGCATTATAGTTCTATTATATAATAATTTGTATAGATTATCAAGGTGAAGGATGATAATGTGTATATGTATGTGTGAGGTTAAAGTATTCTTTCCTGTAGATGATTATATATGTATAACGTCTTGATAGGGTATCTCATATCACTTCCGGGGATACCTTCAATACGTCACCACTGAGGAGTGTGGGAAGGGGATGTTAGTATTTAATTGGGGGAGTCTTGATGAGTTCAAGAAAATGGGATGGAGTGGGGTTGTTAGGGTGGGAACGCAGAAGGGAAAGGATTCGGTTTGTCTTGAAGGGTTGTAGGTGGGGGGGGATTTCGGGGGAAGGGTCGTTGGGATATTTGTCGAGTAGGTGTGGGAGGGGTGGTGTCTGGTGGTCATGTGTAAGGAACTTGTTGTGAGGAGGGCGTGTGGAGAATGTCGGCAAGAGGCGCTGGGATCGGGGTCAAGGGGAAATTGGTAGATATGGGAGGATTAGTAGGATGTTGGAACGGTGGATTGCTGGGTGCGGGGGGGTGAGCGGTAGCGAGAGGTGATTATGGGTGGATGGAGTAGGTGTTGAGGGGTGATTTGTGGACGGGTGGGGGGGAGAGGGGGTGGAGTTTTGGGGGGTGGGTGTTTTGGGGGTTTACAGGTGGAGGTGCGAGTTGGGGGGAGGTGAGTGGCGTGTGTGGTAGTGTGTGTTGGGACATCTGGTGGGTGTTTGGGCATTGGTGGTTGGAGGTGAGGGTGGTGGGTGGAAGAGAGGGGAGTTTTAGGGGGAGGGGTGGGGAGAGTAGTGGTTGTGGCTCGGTGGTGGATGTAGTTAGAGTTGGTGTTGATTTAGGAGTGGGGGGGAGTCGTAGGTTCGGGGTCCGAGGCTTTTTGTGGGAAGGGTTGTGGATTGGTGAGAGGAATGGGTAAATGAGATGTTTGTGGTGTTCGTGAGGGTATGAGGGGAGGTTGTGAGATGTTTTGTTAGATTAGGGTGGTTCTTGGGGGATGTTCGGGGGATGGGGGGATGTGAGCAGTATTAGTTAATGTGAGGGTGGGTTGTTGGGGTGGGAGATTTGTGGGGGGGTAAAGTTTGATGGTTAGGGTGTGAGTAGTGATGGTGTATGGAGTGTTGATGGATTGGCTTGGATGGGATTGGTGATTTGAAGGGGGGGGGTGGGTGGATCGGTGTGGGGACATTATATAGTGCGTTAATTGGGTGATGGATGGGAGTAGGTCGGGTAATTGGTAGAGGGAGTGTGGAGGTTTGGATTGAGGTGTGACGTGTGGTGAGGCAGGGTAGAGGTATGTGTGGGTGGGGAGGGGTTTTGGATTAGTTTAATAGGATTGTGTGTGAGTGGGGGTGTGGGCAATGGTGGTGGCGTGGTTGGGTTTGGGTGGGAGGTGAGTTGGTGGGAGCGGGGATACCCCCTATTATACATCAATACATTCATAGGTCAAATTTAGCAAAAATTTAAAACATTTTACTACTTCTTTATTGACGTTTACATAGACCTCTACTTTTATTGGACATAAATATATATTAAATATAACATATTCTCAAATAATCGTCTCATTCGATAACCATCTAATAAGAGTATATCAAATTTTACCTAACCTATACATCAATAAATAAGACCATATATAGGTCATACAATGTTTAATATCCAAATAAATAGCAAAGAAACATAAGAGTCTTGAATACTAAAACAATATCATAGGCTTGATAGTGACATCGCCCTTGCAAAGTGAGGACCTACCCTACTTCGATGATTAAGAATTCCATGTTTTCTTGAAGTCGTCTCCAAAATTCCTTCAAGGACTGGAACCTAAGATGTTGGGGAAACGGAAGAAGTGGGGTTAGTACACCACTTGTACTAAGTATGAGACCATATGCACACATATTATGGAAACATATGCAAATAGGACATTTTAGTAAATATGCAATTTACTTTGAAAACCTTTAAGCACATTCAACAAGACCATACCAAATCAATAGAACATGTTCATTAAGTCATAGTTATGTACATCACAAGACAAACAACGTCAAAACTAGTCGATTCAACATGCATATCATGTACTTAGACATATAGTCAAATAACTCTATCATCAAATCGTAATAGCAACAAGCATAAATAAGAGTACAATTAAACATAAACAAAGCAAGATAATTACCCATGAACCCCTATCAAGTCAACAAGTGCAATGACGGAGAAAAGTCCCATAAACTTACTTAATAAAATCTTGCAAAGGGTTGGTAAGGTTGTCTATGATTTGAATATTCCTAGAGAATAGGCTTCAGTTCATCCGGTTTTGCATGTTTCCATGCTTAAGAAGTGTATGGGAGATATTGAGTCTATTCTTCCTATTGAGGGTCTTGGTGTGAAGGATAAAAACTTATATGAGGAAGTTCTGATTCAAATTCTTGATAGGCAGGTCAAAAAGTTATGTAATAAAGAGGTGGCTTTTGTTAAGGTGTTATGGAAGAATAATCTTGTTGAGGGTGCAACTTGTGAGGCTGAGGCCGGCATGAAGTCCCGTTACCCTCATATATTTTATAACTAAAGATAGTAGCTCTTACTAATAATGAAAATAATGACTAAAAATTTAAGTTGCATCGATTTTGTTGAAGTCTTACAAACTATGAATTTTTTAATAGATTTACATTGACTTAAAGTTAAGTTGTGCATTTAAACATGAAATTTTGCTCTTTGTATTGTTTTATTTATCTTGTGCATTTTGATATGGTGAGTCTTTATGATATTATATGTAGCATGTCGGTAAGTTTAACTTTGACATGATTGACTAATAAATGTTATATTGAGCTTTGGTTGTTTTGAGAAGGATATTCCTCATAATGTATTATTGATCTTATGTGTGGTAATTGAAGTTTTTAATTGCCTTATGTAAAATATATAATTTATGTTGTCATGTATTCATGTTGGTTGGGCTACTAGTCTTAAGTTTATTCCTTTCTTTTAAAGACTTTTAGTATCATTCGGGGACGAATGTACCTAAGGGGGGGGATAATGTAACACTTCAAAAATCCAAGAGTATTTATAGATCCTAACATAAGTTTAAACAGGTAAAGACACTGTTTAAAGTCCTATTTTAATTTTTATATGTTATTTAAGAATTCTATAAACAAAAATTCCAAGAACGTCCTAGACGTCGGGAAATTAGTTCTAGGAGGTACTAGTGTACCAAAGGCTATTTGACTAGATTTTAAGAGTTGGAAAATGATGTAAATTGCTGGAAGGGTGTGTAAAATGTCTTTAAGTTAATGCGTTGTCGAATTAGCCAAGTACGACTCCTCGAGGACCAACCAAGGACCCCGGAGGAGGACACTTGCAAGAATGAGCAAAAATTGTCAAAAGACAATGTCACCAACGGATGTCACAGACGATCCATTGGTGAATCAATGAGGTGTCGATGCCACGTCAATGATCACTTATCCAATATCTTGGAGGGTTCAATTTTCATAATCTCTAAAAAGAACCACAAATGTGCAGCACGGAGGAAGTTGGTCCGTCGAGTGAACAATGATCCTCGATCATGGTCTCGTCGATGGGGCCTATAACTCTTGCATGTTTTTAAGTAGGTCTTAACTAATTAAGAAAGGAATTTGGTTTTTAGTTTGGAATTAATGGAAACCTAATTAAATTAATTAACCCTCCATATAAATACCCCAACCCCATTAGTCTAATTACAACTCTCAAAATAAAACATTCTTCCGTCTCTCTTCTTTCTCTATGTATTTGAAGACTACCTAGGGGAGGGATTTTAAGGATGTAAAGGAATGATTTTACCATAAAATATTCATCAGACATTGAGGTATGTAATTTAATTCACCTTTGAGACCTTTTTTCTCAAAAGGTTCCTTCAAAGTATATTCAAAAAAGTTGATTTTTCATGTGAGTCTTTCTCAATCTCGAAAATTATATTATGAATTTGGTTTTTTATGTTTTTATTGTATAATATGAATTTATTAAAATGTATTCTAACTTGATTAGGGTATATCTTGATGGTTTGGTTTAGTTTGTAGAAGATTACCCTCAACACTTAACCCTAGGTTTTATTTTGATATGAATTAGGTTGTATTCGGTTCAACTAACTTGGTTATTGTTTGAATTACCATTAGATCATATTGTTACACTAATCATGAACAAGTTAAGAGTGAATTGTAGTCTTTCATGCTAGGTCATCAGATGATGATCTAGGTTCGGAAGTATGTTATGATTTAACATAACTTTGTTTTCTTAAGCCATGATCTAGTATTGAATTGTGATGTAGTTATTCTTCTAGTCTTGTTTTCATGTTGATTATTGAATTATGATAGTGCATGCCAAAAATTGGGTTTAATTGAGGGTTATAGTAAGACCTTGATGATGAACTATGAAGGACACTTGGTAAGTCTTATGATTCATTCCTTCACTTCAAATTATGGTTAATTGTGATTAAGTCATGATGTTGAATTGTAGTATGCCTTATATTAGGATTGATTGGGTGGTATGATGTTTAATTGAAATTTCTTCATTATGATTCTGTGGGGTTGACTTAAGGTGTAAATGTTATAAAGAGGCTGAATGATTTTAAATTTGCCTTATCATGATATGAAATGTTAATGTGCTAATCTCACCCATATGAATTGTAATGAAAGGACTTATACTCATACAATTTTTATTGAGCTATGACAAGGGTAAGACCCTATGACCTAAACTAAGATATGATTGATAATAAAGGGTTAAATTTATTTCAAAAATGGACTTTAACTTAGCACCAAGTGAACTAGAGTGAGGAGTGTCACTACCCACTTAGGTAAGGTAGGACAAATAATGTACTCTTGAGATTGGAGACTATAATGCATGTAGCATAGAGAGTGGCCCAACTATATCTCATAGTTCTTGAACTGTATTTCTCCCATAGGAATACAAGCTAGTGGATCGACCTAGTTGATATGTTTCCTCTTTTGGTACTACCTTGGCAAGTAGTCCGCCTTCCTTAGGTGTAGGGTTTTTATGACACCGGATTCCACATTGGCTCATGTGGTCTATGTAAGTTAGGGCAAGATTTTCCCAACGGGTAAAATTAACTAAAGGATCGAACTCTAACTATGATAACCTTAGGGGTCTAGATTAGTCTATGTTGGGGGTATGGGAATCTACAAAAATATTGCACTAGTTAACCTTGAGGGGAGTCTTAGGAGGATGTTCGTATGTATGATTGTGCTTACTATGGTATATGACATGTATATGATGAACTTGCACATTGTTGATACTATATGTTGATTGATTCACTTACGAATATGTGTTGGATAATATTGTTAAATTAAGATTACATTTACACCTAAATGTCATGTTATGTGAAGTAGGATGTTAGTTAAAATTCTTATTGAGTTACTTGATTGAGTAACGTTATGGGGCTTTGCTTGGTCATTGCACTTGTTGAATTGATAGGGGTTCATGTGTATTTGTCTTGCTTTGGTTATAATGAAATGTACTCTTATTCATGCTTATTGTTAACATGACTTGATGATATTGTTACTTGAGTATGTATCTACTTATATGATATGCATGGTCGACTTGACTAGACTTCGTGTTGTAGTTCTTGTAATGTACATGGCTATAACATAATGAATATGTAGTATCGATTTGTATGGTCTTGTTTAATGTGCATAATGGTTATTAAATGAAAAGTGTATATTTTATGAAATGTACTTTTTCTTAACATTATTTCAAAGTATGTGTTCATATGGTCTCATACTTAATACAAGTGGCCTACTAACCGCATTTCTTCTTTATTCTCCAATATTTTAGGTTCCGGTCGTTGTAGTATTTTTGAAGGCGACTTGAAGAAGGCTTGCATCTTTTTATCATCCAAGTAGGGTAGGTCCTCATTTTCTGAGGGTGATGCTTATATCGAGCTTATGGTGTTGTTTTAGTTCTAATACTCTTGTGTTCTATCTCCTTTCATTTGAGTCTTGATTGTATAAAGCCTATATGTGGCTCTCATTACATTGATGTATGGTCTATGCCCAAATTTCTAATGGTGTTAGATGGTTATGAGATGAGATAATATTTGAAGACTATGTTTTATATTATATAAATACTTATGTGCAATAAGAGCCTTCCTATACAAAGGGTCTACGTATACTAGATATATATTGTTATGTGCATTTAGAGGTCTACGTAAACCTCCAAGTAGAACTAATTAAATGTTGTAAAATTTCCGCTAAATTTGACCTATTAATGTAATGATGTAAACTAAGAGTCAACTCTTAGCCCTCAAAGAGGACGACAATGCCGGGTACGTGTAGAAGGTAAACCCGGAAATTGAAGGAGTTTCAAATCATAGGCAACCTTACCAACCCTTTGCAAGATTTAATGAGGACCCACATAACTAGGACTCAACTTCCCTTTTTTGACATATCTAACCACCCCTTTCATAGGCGAAATTTTTAAGTACACTTCATCACCTTCTTCAAACTCCAAATCTCTTGTCTTATGATAGGCTTAAGTCTTTTTTTTACTACAGGATGTTTGCAACCAGCTCATTATAATATGAACCTTCTCCAAATCCTTATAATTCAAGTTGTGACCCAAAAGTGAAGACTCACCCACTTCAAACAAGCCAATAGGAGACCTACACCTCCTACAATACAAGGCTACATAAGGAGCCATTTATATAGATGAATGGAAACTATTATTGCAAGCAAACTCCACCAAAGGCAAATAATTATCCCAATTTCCCTTGAAATGAATAATACAATATCTAAGTGCATCCTCAAGGGTATGAATAGTACATTGCTCTTGACCATTCGTTTGGGGATGAAAAGAGGTGCTTAACTTCACCTTGGTATCCAAACCTTGTCGAAGTGACTCCAAAACCTAGATGTGAATTGTGCACTCCATAATCAGATGAACCGAAGAAAATTCACTAGAAAGTTTCAATTCATAGGCAACGTTACCAACTCCTTGCAAAATTTCCTAGGTATCCACTTAACAAGGACTCAACTTCCCTTTCTTTGCAAAATCTAACCACCCCCTTCATTGGTGAAATATTCAAATAAACTTTATCCACTTCTTCAAACTCAAAATTCCTCCTCCTATGATTGGCATATGACTTTTTCGAACAATATGTCATTTGCAACCGGTTCCTTATGATATGACTTTCTATAAAGTCTTATAGATCAAATCGTGTCCAAGAATCGAAGGCTCTCCCATTTTATACCATCCAATAGGATACCTACACCTCCTACCATACAAGGCTTCATAGGGAGACATAAAGGTGGATGAATGAAAAATTATTTTATAAGAAAACTCCACCAAAGGCAAATCCTTATCCAAATTTCTCTTTAAAATGATGATACAAAGTCCTGAGAATATCCTCAAGGGTTTGAATAGTACGCTCCGCTTGACTATCCGTTTGAGGATGAAAAGTGATATTTAACTTCACCTTAGTATCAAACCCTTTTTGGAAGGACCTCCAAAACCTAGATCTAAATTGTGTACCCCAATCTGATATGATGGATAACGGAATACCATGGCGACACACAATCAAACCGATGATGATCTTTGCATAATCTTCCACCAGATAAGTAAACTTGACGGGAATGAAATGAGCAGATTTGGTCAACCTATCAACAATTACCCATATAAAGTCATATTGCTTTTGTATCCGAGGCAAACCTACTACCAAATCCATAATGATATCTTCCCACTTCCAAGTAGGAACTTGGATTTCTTAAAGTAAACCAGTCGGCTTTTGATGTTCATCATTCACTTGCTGACAATTTGTACACTTAGCAGCAAACTCCGTTGTCATTTTCAAACCTTCCCACCAAAATACTTCTCTAAAGTCATGGTACATTTTTTTCACACCTGGATGGATTGAATCACGGTACCCATGTGCATCCTCAAGGATCCGGTTCCTCAAACCATATATATTGGTAACACACAATCTTCCTTGATATCTCAAGACAATATTCCCCTCTAAAGAGAATGACTCATTAAGCTTTCTAAAAACCGATTCCTTCAACTCCATCAATGATTGATCAAGATGATGTCTGGACTTCATCTCAACTAGAAAAGATGACTCGGAGTTATGATGGACCATGAAACCACCATTCTGGGAATCATACAACCTCAGAACCAATCTAGCCAACCTATAAACATCTTTAACTAGGTCATTCTTGGCTTTATATACATGAGACACACTCACTATGGATAAATGAATTCAAGCATCCGCAACCACATTGGCATTGCCGGGGTGATAGAGAACACTCATGTTCTAATCCTTCAATAATTCCACCCATCTTCTTTGTCAAAGATTCAACTCATTTTGAGTAAACACATATTGGAGACTTTTGTGGTTGTATACACAGCAACATGGATGCCATACAAGTAATGCCTCTATGTTTTTAACGCAAATACTACGGCCGCTAATTCATGATCATGAGTTGGATAGTTTCTCTCATGCACCTTAAGTTGTCTAAAAGCATAGGCTACCACTTTAACATGTTGCATAAGCACACACATTAACCCAATTTTGGATGCATCAAAATATACCACGAAGCCCTTTGTAGCCTCCGGTAAAGTAAACACCATAACGAAAGTAACCCTATCATCAATGACTTTGATGCTCCTCTCACATGCCTACGACCACTCAAATTTCATGCTCATTTGGATAAAAGTAGTAAAGGGAGATTCAATAGACGCAAAACCATCCACAAACTCTGATAATAAAAATCTAGATCAAAGAAACTCCCAATGTCGGTTGGAGTCAATGGTCTAGGCCAATGCTTGAACGTCTTAGTCTTCCTTGGATCAAGCTCAACTCACTAACTAGAGATGATATGACCAAGAAATGCCACTGACCTAAACCAAAACTCACATTTGTTATACTTAGTCAATAATTGGTTCATCTTAAGCAAATGTAAAGCCATCCTCCAATGGTCCATATAATCACCTTCATTTTTTGAATATATCAAGATTTCACCAATGAAGAAAGTGACAAATGAATCTAGGTAACTTCAAAACACCCTATTCATGAAATCCATAAAGGCCGCCGAGGCATTAGTAAGAACAAAGGATGACAATATCTAGTCTGAAATGCCATTTTTTGTATATCCTCACCTCTCACCCTAAGCTGATGATACCCCAAACTCAAGTCAATTTTAGAAAGTAGCTTGCCCCTTGGAGTCGATCAAACATGTCATCCATCTGAGCGAGAGGATACTTGTTCTTAATAGTGACTTTATTGAGTTGGCAATAATCAATACACATTCTAAGGGACCAGTCATTCTTCTTAACAAACAAAACCGGAGCACCCCATTGAGAAATACTAGGTCGAATGAAGCCTTTGTCTAGGAAATCCTAGAGTTGAGCCTTGAACTCTTTCTATTTGGTTGAAGACATCTAATAAGGAGGAATTGAAATGGGATTTATATTCGTAACAAGTCGATACATAAATCAATTTACCGTTTGGGAGGAATAGTAGAAAGATCATAAGGAAAGACCTCCTAAAATTCCCTCGGTACGGGGAACAACTCAATGGGAGGAATTTCGGTGTCTAAATATGAGACTCTTACAATATGGTATAAACACCCTTTAGAGATGATTTTACAAGATTTCAAACAAGAAATGAAACAACCTCTAGGAATAGAGTTTCCCCCCTTCTACTCTTAAACCGTCTCATTTTGAAAGTTAAACTTTACCACCCTCGTTCTACAATCTATAGAGGAAAAGTAAGCATGCAACCAATCCATGCCCAATATTACATCAAAATCAAACCTATCAAGTTCTACTAGTTCAACATAATTAATTGTATTGGGTAACATTATAAGACAATTTATATACACCCTCTTTTCAATAACCAACTAACCCACCGTGTTCGACACCATAAAAAGTTTATTTAGAATGTCGGGTAAGATATGAATTTTCTTAGCTACAAAGGGAGTGACAAAAGATAACATAGCGCTCAGATCAAGTAAAGAATATAAATCAATAGAAAAGACTTCCAATATACTGGTCACCACGTCGGGAGAAGTCTCTTGCTCACCCCTAGAGAGGAGAGCATAAAAGTGATTCTTCTTCAGAGCATCACTAGAACCACTTTCTTGACTACTTCCCTTGTCTTAACCCTTCATATTTGGGAAATCCCAAAACTTGTTCCCACTTTTACCCCCAACAAAAACAATTATCTGTCCCCTTAAGACAATCACCATAGTCCTATTTGCTACACATTCCTTAAATTGGATTTTTTGTTGGTGAAGTAGCATCCCTTCACTTTTAAGGCTTAGGGTTAGACATCCTATTATCCCTATCCTTAGGGAACCTGTTAGGATCTTGACTTGAAACCCTGTTCTTGAGCCTAGGCTTGTCTTTAATCTAAAGCCTACACTTTGAATAACCACCATCAAAAGATCTTTCCCTCTTAGCATCTCTACTCTTCCTCTTAGACCTTGCATCTTTCGCTAGTTGGGCATGAACCATGAGATGAGAAATGATCATATTGTCATGTAGCATAGCCAAATGACATTCCTTTTCGAAGTCATCCGACACTCCCATCACTGAGTTGTTGATTTCATCTCTAGGGTTTGAAACCAAAGAAGGAGCATACTTTGACACTCTTACCTCCTTGACGAAGGTTGATGAACTCCACCACTTTGGCTTCCCGCTTCTCCCTAGGAAATAATCTATCAACAAAAGCATTATTGAAGACTTCCCAAGTCACCACTCAACCCCTTAACAAACTATTGTCCCTACACTGGACATACAAAATTTGTGCCACATCTTTGAGTTGATAAGTGGCTAAATTGACCTTCTCACTAGTAGACAACCCTATCACATAGAGAATCTTACAAATCTCATCAATGAACCTTTCGGGTTATTCTTCAATCTTGGATAGAAAGTAGGGGGATTCATCGTAGAAAAATCCCTTAGACAGGAGACAATTATATAAACATGTCGGTTTGCTCGGGGTACAACCTCCCGATTATCTTGAGTGTTCATGGCTTGAGCTTGAGTAGTGGTGGCTTGCGCTTGGGTAGTAACGGCTTGATCCATGTGAATAAAATCAGCCCTTATGTAACTATCCATCAAAGGAGTAGGATTGACTTGAGCTTGGTCTTTATTTATATCTTCATCAAGAGGAGCGACTTGATCACCACGGGTAGGAGCTCCCGCATTGGCAATTTCTTCCTCAATTCTTTGTGTT
Source organism: Solanum habrochaites (assembly GCA_027704765.1). Classification (NCBI taxonomy): domain Eukaryota; kingdom Viridiplantae; phylum Streptophyta; class Magnoliopsida; order Solanales; family Solanaceae; genus Solanum; species Solanum habrochaites. The sequence continues at coordinate 26,454,202 of JAKWJA010002497.1, forward strand.
GCATTCCTTTGAGTATTCATTGCCTATAATCACAGTAAGAAAATTAGATACAAAAGCACATAGAGCTAAATTCTAGAGGCACAATATCATGCTTTAGAGAAAGTGAGAGTTTCCTAAGCATCACATAGATTCCTATTAACAATTATGAATGCGAACCTACATAGACATGGTTGAGAGAGATATCGACTAAAAGATATTAAACCTCATGCTCTAATATAATGTTTGTAACATCCGGGGATACCCCTAGACGTAACAATGTTCAATATCCAAATAAAAAGGAAAGAAATATAAGATTCTTTAACACTAAAGAAATATCATAGGCGTGATAGAGTAATCACCCTAAAAAAGTTAGGACCTACACTACATGGATGATTAAGATATCCAACACTTCTTTAAGTCATCTACAGAATCTCTTCAACGATTGGAACCTAAGATGTTGGGGAAAAGGAATAAATGGGGTTAGTACACCACTTGTACTATGTATGAGACCATATGCACACATATCATGAAAACATGCTAAAATAGGATATTTCATTAAGAACTACCAAATCAATAGAACATGTTAATTAAGTATAGGCATGTACATCACAATACCAACAACATCAAAACTAGTAAGTCAACATGCATATCATGTAAATAGACATATAGTTAAATAACTCTATCATAAAGTCATAATATCGACAAGCATAAATAAGAGTACAATCCAACATAACCAAAGCAAGAAAATTATCCATGAACCCCTATCAAGTTAACAAGTGGAATAAACGAGCAAAGACCCATAACATTACTCAATAAAGTAACCCAACATGAATCTTGAACAACATCCCACTATACATAGCATGGCATTTAAGAGTACATATCATCCTACATTAAAAGTGTAGACTAACACATATTCATAAGTGAAATTAATCAACATATAGTATCTATAATGTTCATGTTCAGTATATACATATCATATACCATCATAAGAATATTCATACATAGAACATTATTCGAAGACTTCCCTCAAGTCTAACTAGTGCAATGTTTAGGTCGTATCCCATACCCCTATCTAGACTAAGCTAAACCATTTAGGTTATCCTAGTTAGGATTCATTTATTTAATTAATTTTACCTTTTGGGAACATCTTTCCCTAATAGACCTAGACCACAAGAGCTAATGTGGAATTCTGTGTCATGGAACCCTACACTGAAATACGGTGCACTTTTTTCCAAGATAATATCAAACCATGGCATACCGACTACATGGATCCACTAGCTAGTATTCATATGGGGGAAACATAGTTCAAGATCTGGAAGATATAGTTGGGAACCTCTTTATGCTAACTGAATTGTAGTCTCCAATCTCACGAGTACAATAGTGATCATACCTTCCCAATGTGGGAAGGTACACTCCTCACTCTAGTTCACTCAATGCTACAATAGAGTCCCTTTTGAAATGTCTTTATTAATCATCATAGCGTAATGTAGGTCATAGGTCCTAACTCTTGTATAAACATCATCATCATCATAGCACAATAAGAATTGCATGAGTATTGTCCTTTCATTACAATTCGTATAGGTGAGGTTGGCGCATTAACATTTTTATATCATGATAAGGCTCGTTTGTAAATCATCACAAACCTTATCACATTTTAAATCTTAGCCAACACATCACAGCCATATGATCTCTTTAAGGGCTGCAAAGATTCAATTTCCTCCTTCAAAATTCATAAATTAGTAAGATATGGGATCTATTTCACCTTTGAGACCTTTTCATCCAAGGGTTCCATAAAACTGATTACAAAGTTGGGTTTTGAGTGGGTCTTTCCCAGTCTCGAAATTTATGTTATGAATTGATTTTTTTTGGATATATTGAATAAATTAACATTTATTCTAACCTAATTATGATATCTCTTTATGGTTTGGTCTATCTAGTAGAAGATGACCTTTACCCCTTAGTTTGTGAACTTGATATGAATTGGGTAATGTTGATCAATTGACTACGTTATGAGTTGAATTACTGCTAGATAATGTTATTTTACCAATATTGAATGAATTATTGTGACTTATAGTCCCGTGATACTAGTTCTTAAGAAATAAAAAAGATTATGACTTTGATCTATGTCTATTATCTTAAGCTATGAACTAGTGTTAAATTATGATGTAGTTATTCTTTTATACTTGTTATCATGTTGGTCATTTCATTATGATGATGTTTTACCTTAATTGGGTCAAATTTAGGGTTGATAGTAAGTCCTTGATGATGAATTATGAAGGAGACTTGGTAAGTCTTGTGATCCCTATCCATTACTTCAAATTATGGTTAATTGTGATTAAGTCATGATGTTGTATGGGAATATGTCTTGTATTAGGATTGATATAGTGATATGATGTTTAATTGAAATGTCTTTACTATGGTCGTGATGTGTTGGAAAAGATGTTAATGTTATAAGGATTGTAATTTTCTACCAATGTGCCTTATCATGATATGAAAATGTTAATGTGATAACCTCACCTAGGGGAATTATAATGTAAAGACAATACTCATGCAATTCGTAATGAGCTAAAATGATGATTATGTTTATACAAGGGTTAGACCCTATGACCTCCATTAAGCTATAATGATTGGAGTGTCCTTTACAAAATAGAGAAGGTAGGATCATTATTGTACTCTTTAAATTGGAGACTACAATGCATATAACATAAAAAGGGTCCGAACTATATCTCCTAGTTCTTGAACTATGTTTCCCCCGTAGGAATACTATCTACTGGATCTACGTAGTTGTTATGTCCATGTTTTGGTACTACTTTAGCAATTAGTCCGCCTACTTTCAGTGTAGGGTTCCATGACACCAAATTCATCATTAGCTTATGTGGTCTATGTCGGATAAGTCAAGATGTTCCCAAAAGGTCAAACGAATAAAAGGAATGAACTCTAACTAGGATAACCTAAGGGGTTTATCTTAATCTGGGTAGGGGTATGTGAGTCTACCTAAAAAATACACTAGTTAGACTTGAGGGAAGTCTTAAGAGGATGTTCTTATGTATGAATATGTTGATGATGGTATATGATATTGATATGATGAACTTGCACATTGTTGATACTATATGTTGATTAGTGTCACTTATGAATATGTGTATGTCTACATTGTTAAAGTATGATGATATGTACTCTTAAATACCATGCTATGTATAGTGAGATGTTTGTAATGATTCTTGTTGGATTACTTGATTGAGTAATTTTTATGGGGCTTTGCTTTGTCATTCCACCTATTGACTTGATTGGGGTTCATGGGTAATTGACTTTCTTTTGTTATATTTACTCTTATTCATGCTTGTTGATATTATTACTTGATGATAGAGTTAGTTGACTATCTGTCTAATTAAATGATATGCATGTTGGCTTTACTAGTTTTGACGTTGATGGTCTTGTGATGTACATGCCTAAACATAATGAACATGTTTAAATGATTTGGTATGGTATTGTTGAATGTGCATAAAGGTTCTCAAAGTAAATTGCATATGTAATGAAATGTCCCATTTTAGCATGTTTTCTTGATATGAGTGCATATGGATGACTTGATAGGAATGAGTAGGATGACTTGTAGTGTTCTTAGTTGACCCTATGTTCTACTTGAAAGTAATTGTAAACGTGATAAGATGAAATGGATATCTTGTTGTGGTGTACCTATGTCCCTCTACCTGATACATGAATAGTATGAATATGACTCTTCACTTAGTAGGTTACAATACTTTTGGCATGAATGTGTATGTATGATTGAAATATGACCTTGAACATAGTTAGGAGGGTCATTTATGTGGAACCTTCAACCTAGATTGAATGTTAAGATATCCTTTAAGTTGAAATCTCTAATTGTATCCTTCTTGTGTGCATGATGAACTTAGGGGTTATTTGTCTAGAACGGCGTGAAATCTTGCTTATAAAAGTCATGAAGATATCCTAGTAACAATTGTGTTGCAACCATAGTGGACCTCCTTTTTTAAGGTGTATTATGATTTGGTTATGACTTATATATTGTACTTCTTCATATGGCCTTATGATTGAATTATTCTATTAGAACAAAGGCTAGTACCTAGAGAGTATGCTTTGAGTGACTCTACTTAAGACGAGATTGGAGTATAAAGAAACCCTTGATATTCTTTAACCATGTGCCTATATGGGATGTGTCCTAGTTCTACGCTTGGCAAGTATAACACCCTCCATTGGAATAAGGGAGACTCCAGATTCCATGTATAGCTAGTATGGTCTATGTTGGTTATTGCCTATTATAGTCATGTGGGATAAATTAAAGTGCTGGAGAAGTACTACAAAGTGTAATTAGTGGAACGGGACGCTATCTAGACATTTCACTATTAGGCTTTTAAGATGCTAGTGTGTAGGTTCCCTAAGTCTTCTTCAAGACCATTATGTGAAAGTCCTTGTTCGTTGAATGTTTCTTAAAGGGTTTAATGAACATAGTGACTTAATTTAATGTCATGTAATGAAATACTACCTATCTTGAGTAGCTTAAAGTATTTCTTTGGTAGGCTTAGAGAGGGTGTATGGGCAGTCTCTTCATGTCTTACTTAGGTGAGTTCTTAGAGTAATTCTAGGTAGGGAGTTTAGTTGATGAAATAGGAATAGTCTTATTTTAGGTAGTCAAAAGGATATCGTTTGTGTGTACGAAGGGGTTGTATGGGCGGTCGCCTCATAACTAACTCAAGTGAGCCTTAGAATAACCTTTAATAGGACGGTCTTATTTTTATGTATTTTGAAGTGATATTGATTCTATATTATTGAATATGACTTATACATGTTTATGTTGATTTGTAAGTGACTCCTATATTTTTCTTATGAAGTTTTCTTCAAAAAGAGCATGTTTTATATAAATGTCCTTTTGGTATGGTTTTAATTGCATGTCACCATACTTATTGCATTCTGATGTACTAATTCCATATATTCTATCTTATCTTTAAAGTGTAAGTGGCATTTGAGAGGAGACTTTGAAGTGAACCTTGGATAGTAGCATTCATTCCAGAAAAGTTGGGGTATGTCCTCAATTGATTCGAGGACATCACTATGTTTAGTTTCTTTGTTAAATGTATTGAAATAAAGTTAAATATTTCTATATTATTATGTCTGGGCCCTGACCCAATATATACGTGTGTCTAATATGGAGACTTTGAGACTTAGTCTTTCGTATGATTTTCTATGAAAGCTATTTTGAAGTATTATTCGATTGTGTGAAAATTTTTGACTCTGCACTACTTTTCGTACATTTATTCAATGACTGATGTCAAATGGCTTGTACAAGACCACCGAGAGTTCAAGTATGTCTTGTTATAATTAGAGAGTGTTATTTCTTGTAGGTTGTGCTCTCGGGTAGTGACATTAAGAGACACAACACAAGTCCACATTCACATATAAGGCATTTTTCAAGAAACATCAATATATATATAACACTTAATTCCATGTTCATCAAGTAACCTTAAATTATTTAGAATCTCTACCTAAGGATACTCTAAAACCCACCTAAGTAAGACATGAAGAGACCGCCCATACACTCTCTTCAAGCATAGCTAAGTGTTCCTAAAAGATACCCTAGCTTAGAACTTTTCTGCTTAAACATACTAACCTTAAGGTGAACATTCTTTACTTGAGTCATTTAGAAGCCAATCATAAAAATAGGGGACTTCACATAATGGTATTAGAATGAACTAGGGAACTTACTTTAACCTCTTCAAAGACTACTCGTTCCATGTGTAGATAGAGTCCTATTCCACTACCAACACGTGTAAGAACCCATGCAATAACTAGAGTGAAAATCCCACATAATGAGAATAGGAATTAATCGACATAGACTATACTAGCTAGGTACAAAATTTGGTGTAATAAGAACCCATACCGTGGCAGGTGTTTTACTTGCCAAAGGTAGAACTACGACACATCCTATGTAGGCACATGGTATAAGACATATCAAAAGGTTTCATTGTACTCTAACCTCATACTCAACTAGAGCTACTCCCTTAAGCATATCTTGTGAATGCTTTGCCTTGGTTCTCATAGAGTAAGTTCATTCACATAAGTGTATTACTGAAGATACTATCAGTAAGATCTACCGACTCATAATACCATATCAAAGAATGTGTCCACAAGGGATGCTGATCAAGGTTCATTGGGATAGCTCTTATGACTTTTCTGTCTAACCATTCTCTAAGTCCATCATTCAACTCAAGAAGGAGGCACCATTTCGGTCTACCACTTAAGGCTTCTTTATTACCCTTCTTTTCATTTTCAAGGTTTGACATTCTCAACATTCTTTTAATATTTAAGGTGTCACATTAGTCATTCATAGAAGGGTACCGACTTCTGGTCTACTGATACTAGACATTCATTAATACATATATACATACATTAAAAGGTTTCCTAAGCCTACCAATTGAACATATCACATTTACATAACTTTGATACTTCAAGGAGAAGGCACCTAATTCTTACCAAGTCCAAGAATTCATAATCTAGGAGCATTTATTTATCAAGTAGGGGCAACTAGGTCCATCTAGACAAGACACCATATCGACATGCATGGACCCTCATTGTCCATCATCATCACTTGTAAATATTAGACAAATAAATTATTCATGACATCATGCCAAGATTATACAAGATCACACACATATATCACATCAGCCTTTACTTTGGGTATTCATATAAGCCACACAAACTTATACAAGATCACATTACCTCATATAACAAACTTCACATTGTACCTTTATATATACCATAAGATGATACTACTACAATTCACATAAATGTGCCGACAAGGCCATCATCACTATAAGAACTAGAAGTAAAACCCGCCATCATAAGTGGACCATAAAACACAAGATCAATCCAATTGTGAAATCAGCCTTAGTAAGGACATTAGGTCAACTTAGCTTCTTCAAAATAACACCATAGCAATCCCTTCATTCTCCAAAATATCACAATAGAATAACATGGAATAGTACAATTCAACTATGAAATTATGCTAAAAATTATAGAATAATCAACATAAAGAACAAATAACTATTTACCAGTTCAAGGCTTAATTGTCAAATCATTCAATTCACTATGAATACTTCACAATTCACAAAATTATTACCATATATGAACAAGCCACACAAATTTAAGCACAAATCTATAACCTTCAACTCAAAATCAATACACCCATTTTATGGTAAATTTAGAGAATTAGAGAAGGCATGGGTTCATGGAATTTCTTTTAATAAAACCATCAATAATAGTAATAACAACATAGTTCATCATTTAAAAGGTTTCATGCATTGAATCACAATTGGGGTTTTTAGGGTTTTCGAATAACATTGAAAATACATTGAACTAGCTCATTGATTGAAAGAGGGATCAAAGATAAAGAATCCCCATACCTTATTTTCTAAAACTCCAAGACAATTAAAGAAGAAACCCGTCTAAAACATCTTTCCTAGCAAGCTCCAAAACATTAACATTCAATGGTGGCTTGAGAAAATTTGTGAAGAGAACTTTTGAAATTTCAGATTTCTAATTGAGGGTTTGAGGTAATTGATTGGGGAATGGGTGTATAGTGATTTTAAATCAGTATATAATAAAAAAACCCAAAATACCCAAATACCACTACATTGAAAGGACCTTTTTGAATAATTCAAACTCAACTTTCATTTAAGGAATTATCGTCGGGGAACAAGTCTACATCGCGGAGGTGTTCCTTGAAAATTTTCGAAATAATTTTAGGGACAGAAGTATCCACAGTATACGTAGACAAATTCTGTTCATGGACAGAGAATTCCGCGATGCGGACACACTCCTTTAGTGCAGTGGTCATGGTGTCCATGACTACTTCTTGTCCATGTATTTTGGGTCCTCCTCAAGGACCGATAGGGTGGTCCTTGGGGATTCGTACCCAAACATTTTGACTCTAAACATGTCCATCTAGTTTTTAAGGTCATCCCCACTGACTTGGACCTTAAAGAACACTAACATTGAACTTAAAACAGATAACAAAACACCATCACATAGATGACTAGTGTACGAACATCTTGGTCATTCATTGACGTTTGATCTCAAACACAACCAAACTGACGTAAATATGCATTTACTCAAGAAATACAAGTGAATCTCTAGTGCATCCCCGTTCATTTTTAGGGTCGTTACAAACGAGTCCAAATGAAGTTTCCTAGTCAATATGTGAAGTCTTTTCATCTAATTGTGATTAGCAAATTATCGAATTGTATTTCTTGTGATGAACATTGAACATCATAAAAAGTGTGAAGTATTGTTCAATTTCAGTTTCAATGCGTTGTGTAGTGAGCTTACCATGAACCATGTACGATGACACCTATAATTTTCCCATTATTTTTGTTTACAAAGTAATGTGATCTCATGATACAATCTTAGTCACCTTTGAACGTGTAACGACCTTAAAATTAATCAGGTTGAATTAGATCCTAACATGTTGGTTAAGGGTTGACAACGGGTAATACTATGAATATAAGTGTTAGAATTAATTTTGAGGAGTTTGGAAGTCAAATGTCCGAGAACGACCAAGAAATTTTAAAGTTAGCCTCTAGGCGTGCTAGTGTTCTAGTGTGACTTTGCATGTCCTAGGCGTTATTTGTGTCGAATTATATAGGAGAGGCTTATAAAATGTAGATGAAAATGTTTAGGGTCCCAACTTCTGGGCATAACTCCCAAAAGACAACAATAATAGTACTTGAGGTGGACACAAAACATGGCAAAAAATTGCCAAAAAAGTCTTAGTAAACGAGCATCAAACGACGCCCCGTTGATCTGTGAATGATCTTTAGTTTGGTTGGCGTTGATCCACACTTAGGTGTGGTAGATTAGACCATAAATGGCCAGTCATTTACAAAAACAACGACCTGCAGGATGTCCTGTCATTTAGTCGATGTACAGTTTATGCAATCCTCAATTCAGACCTGCAATTTTTAACAGGTATCGCAACCAAGGTTAGGGAGGTTTGGAAAATTCAACTAGCGTGTTTATAAAGTCCTCGGCGGTTATTTTAGATGTTTTATTAGGCAATTTACATTACTTTATAAGACTGCAACCTAATTTAGATTTTATAATTTTAAATCAAAACCCAAGATAAAAATAGAATCCTCTTTAGACACAATGAAGCTTGGAGCAAGGTTGAAGATAGTATTGAAGTTATTCATTGATTTTGTAAAAACAACTTCTTGGGTTCTCTTCAATAAAGGTATGGTGTTTCATCCTTTATTATTCTTCCATTCAAAGATCCCAAATCCAAAGACTTTTTAAAGATGTTAAAAAATATGGAAATCCTTTTATGAATTGTAACCATCAGTTCTTGCATGAAATGGTTTATATTATTGTTTAATGAAGTGATTGATGTTAGTTGAATATTTTAAGATCAATCTCTATTAAGCCATGCATTTCATGAATTCCTATTTTTTGCTCTAATGTGGTGACTTGATCATGATTTAATTATATTGAAGTCATGTGTACATTCTTTTTGGAATGATTGAAGTATGTATTTATTATTGTTATCATTGGTTCATGCCAACATAATAATGTTTATTATTGAAGTAGATATATATATATATAATATATATATATATATATATATATATAATATATATATATATATATCATTGATTTGGAATGACTATTGGCTTAGTCTTATGTATATTGTTATGGGTAATATCACTATTATTTGAATTTTATATTAGAAATCCTAACGTCTAATGATTATGTCTATGGGAAGGTGGTCATTTGACCTATATCCTCTATTTTGTGTAGAATTCATATTGAATCATAATAATTGGAATGGTCCACTTATGATGGCGGTGTTTATGTGTTTTATGTTAATAACATGGACTTTTCGGCATTATTAAGTGAATTATGGTTCTATTATGTGATAGCTTGTATAGATGATCATTGTGAAGGATGATAATGTGTATATGTATGTGTGTGGTTAAAATATTATTTCCACTTGATGATTACATGTGAATATGATAGACTATCATAAGTTTCTATACTTGTTAATAGGGTATCTTATAAGGTAAACATACTTGTCCCTACATGGTGCTCGAATATTATTACATATGTGATACGATGAAGTTGTGTCTACATTAGTATACTTAGATCCCTCTACTTGATACATGAAAGGTATGTAATCTTAACCCTTGACTTAGTAGGCTTAAGCACCTTTTTCATGTATGTATATGAATAAATAGTTAATGGAAGTCTACGATACATAGACCTAAGATGGTTCCTCACAAAAGAAACTCTAAGGGATGGACTAATATAGGACTATAAATCAGGGAAAGAACATAGAACTTTAATATAGAAAGAATGTTAATATAATAAAGCCTTGAAAAGTAAATACCGTAATTGGTATCCTGTCTTGAGGGGAATATGGACTTAGGGTATGTTAGGGGCTGCACTGGCATGAAACCATCTCTAAGGAATTCATAAACGTTATCCAAATAGTCCTTGGTTGGCATCCCTATTAGACCTATCCTTGGGAGAAAAGGGTGTTGTGAGTTTTTAGGACGTAGTTATTGTACCTTATCGAATACACCTAGTGAATGATTTACCCTATGAGAACAAAGGCGAAACACCTAATGAATATAGTTGTGGTAGTATCTCTACATTATATGAGACTAGATTATAAAATAACCCTTGGTATTCCATAACCATGTGTTTCTACCTTTGGAAAATGGAACACCTTCAAGGTGTGGGGTCTTATGACACGGGATTTCATACCTAGATAGTGTGGTCTATGTCGGTTAATGCATATTATTATCATATGGGATGTTCATATTAGTATTGGAGAAATCGTACAATGTATAGGTAGTGGAATTGAACGCTATCTATACACGGCACGAGTAGGCTTTGAAGATGCTAGAAAGAGTTCCCTAGGTCCTTCAATACCATTATGTTAGTATTTTTTATTCTTAAATGTCTCTTAAATGGATTAATAAATAATGTTGACTTAAATTAGTGCATGTTCAATAGAAAGGCTTTTGCTTAAGGTAGCTTTTCTTAGGTTGTCTTGAAGATGGTGTATGGAAGGTCTTTTCATGTTTTACTTTGATGAGTCTTAGAGTAAACTTACATAGAGAGTCTAAGTGATGAAAAGGGAATAATCTTATTTTTGTAAGTATTGAGGAACAGTTGTATAGGTAGTATCTTCATGTCTTAGTTAGGTGGGTCTTAGGATAACTCTTTGCAGGAGTTTTAAATGCTTATGTGTATGATTATGGTTGTCTCTTATGAATTACTTTAACATTTCCAATATATGCATATTAACTTGAAGATGGTTCTTACAATTGTAATATGAAGTTTCTATCAAAAGATTGTGAATAGTATGATTTAAAGTAAATGTCCGTTTTAGCATGGTTTTATTGCATGTCATATATTTAGTGCATTAAATGTGCCAATGCCATATGTTCTCTATTTCCACAAGTGTAGCCGGCAAAAGAGGAGTCGCTTAGATTCAAAGATTAAGAATAACATTCTCTCAACAAGACTTGGTATTCCCTCATATGATTCGAGGACATAGTTATATGTAGTTTCCTTTTTCACAATACTTTATAATAGAGTATGGTTACTTCTTAAATTAATGCAAGGTCTATGACCCTAAGATTTTAATTTGTAAGTGATATAACGAGACTTAATTCTTTCTTATATTTTTATAATTTTTTTGAACTATTGTTGTGAAAAGTTTTTATTCTGAACTACTTTTCATATATATATATATATATGACATGAAAGTTGTTTAAGGGCTTGTACAAGAAATCAAAGAGGTCTAGTATGCCATGTTACATTTGGAAGAAGCTCCTTGGTCGTGACAAACTTTGTATCAGAGTATAAGGTTATGAAGTATTATTTAGGATTTCAAGTCTCATAAAAGTTATGTCTAGTGGGGTCTTGTTCATCGGTGGTGAGTCGCGACACACATATGAGTCTGAGGCTATAAGATGATATAATATTAATTTTTTTCACTACTCTTGTGTCGTGCCATAGAGTTGAGGTTATAAGTGTCTTTTTCCTAATATCTTCTCTTCTGTTTATAGGATATTAATAAAAGAAGGATACCCATAAGGAGAGTCTATGAGGAAGTGGTGAACGAGGGAGCTCCTCTCCTAGGTGAAGAAGTTCCACAAGGTGTTCAAGTTACTCAAGGAGAACAAGTCCCTGTAGTTGATTAATGAAATGAGGTTCAAGTGGTTTCCCCAAACAATACTAATAAGGAAATTAGAGGATCTCTTTTTACGCTTGCCCTAGACATGAGGGCTAAAGTGAATAGAGATGTAAGGCCTAGAATGAATGATCTTGAGAATACCATTAACTCTGAGGTGAGAGACTTTGTGGGGATGTAGGGCCTAGAATGTAATGTATGTATGTATGTATGTATTACCATTACATCATACATCCATACATATATATAGTTATATCTATAGATTATATATTATATAGATAGCATAGATAGATTAGACATGGATGGATAGATAGAGAGATGTTTTCCAGTTTAAAATTAATGGATCATAGTGAAAAAATTAAAAAACATTTAAAATAAAAGAAAGTGCAATTTCAATAATTTTTTAATAAATTTGCCGAGGATAAGTAAAATTTTATTTTAATGAAATAATATTTAATATCCAAAAATTAAAGTTAAGTCAACTAAAATAAATAAAGCGACCGTGCCAGAACCACGGGACTCAAGGGGTTCCTAACACCTTCCCTCAGTCAACAGAATTCCTTACCCGAATTTCTAGTTTGCAGATCAATAAATAGAGTCAAATTTCCGTTTGATTAGAGATTTAAATAAAGTGACTTGGAACACCAAAACTCAATTTCAGGTGACGACTCTTTATAATAATTATCCTTTTTTAAAATGTCACTTTAATTGGAAAAACTCTTTTTCTTTCAAAACAAACAATAAAAATAAAAAATATTGAGAGAGAAAAAAAAGGGGTTAGGTTCGTTGTTGCAAGGAATTGTGAATCAAAAATATTGAAGATGATCTACCAATCACCCGAGATCCTTCAATACCATGCATTGAGACTAAAAGAGGTTGTGAATCCCTCATATATCATGATTTGGAGATAATAATGGTTAATCAGTTCTTAGAAGGAAAGCTTATCCTCCAACCTCGTCTGTCTTCTACTTAAGTAATGGTGGTGGCTAAAATGGTGCAAAAAGGATATGAACCTGGAAAGGGGTTAGGTTCGTTGTTACAAGGAATTGTGAATCCTATCGATCTAATGAGTAATCAAGATACATCCAGATTAGGTTTTAATCCAACTAGATTTGATAGAAAATTGGCAAAAGATCGTAAAAGAAATGGTTGGAATTTGTCGAAGCTGATCCCCCATATTGGTCAATCTTTCATTCAATCTCGAGGTGAACCGTGTCAAGACTTACCAATCCAAAATGATGTGGATGAAATATGTAAAGGTATCAAGGAAATTTTTTATGAGGTAAACATGACTCAGAGGGGTGAGGGCACTAGTCATATGGATGTGCAGTTTATCGGCCCGAATGTCCAAGTCAATAACTGGAAAGTCACTCCTCTGCCTACAAAAAAGGAGTCATGGTAGTTTTTTTTTGTTGTTTTTTATTTTAGTTTCTTGGATTATTCTCAGGGTTGTAACTAAAACATTCTAGTTGTTTCGCTTTATTGTTAACCCTTCTATACTTTCCCATTCAATGCAATGAAGTTCTAGTCATCTTCTTTGTTCCTACTCTTTCTAATATTTGTCATCTTATTTTCATTTCAGATACGTTAACTTTAATAATATGACATGCATGCGGAGATTACAATTAGATCATAAAAAGTTGTCTGATCTCATAACAATGAATCCTAAGTCTAAGGAATATGACGAAGATGAAGCTAATGAAGAAATAAAAAGGGGTTTGGATCAATTTGAAAATAAGCCTAAACCTAATTTAAGTGAAACAGAGGTGTTTAATTTGGGAACTCCTGAAGAAGTGAAATAAATAAAGATAAGTGTTCATGTCGATCAAAATATTTGACACGACATAATTCAAGTTTTAATTGAATACAAAGATGTCTTCGCTTGGTCATACGATGACATGCCGAGGTTAATTCTTGAATTGGTAGTGCACAAACCCCATACATCCTGATTTTCCACCTGTCCAGCAAAACTAGTGAAAATTTAAGACAGATATGAGTGATAAAATCAAAGAGGAAATCATGAAGCAACTGTGTGCAAAAGTGATCAGGGTCGTCTAATACACTACTTGGTTGGCTCATGTTGTGCCAGTACCAAAAAAGGATGGAAAGATCAGAGTTTGTGTTGATTATCTAGATTTAAATAAAGCAAGTGCAAAAGACAATTTTCCACTACCCAACATTCATATCTTGGTTGACAATTGTTCTAAACACTAGATTCAATCTTTCGTGGACTACTACGCCGTATATTACCAAATTATCATGGATGAAAGAGTCGCAGAAAAAAATGCTTTCACTATCCCGTGGGGTACATATTGTTATAGGGTCACGCCATTTGGTCTAAAAAATGCAGGGCCAACCTTCACGAGAGCTATGACTACCATATTCCATGACATGTTGCATAAATAAGTTGAGGTATATGCAGATTATATCATCATTATGTCTAGAACGCAAATTGACCATGTGCATGATCTAAGAAAATTTTTTGAAAAGTTGAGAAAGTACAATCTCAAGCTTAATCCGGCTAAATTTTCATTTGCAGTTCCATCTTACAAGCTTTTGGGTTTTATAGCTATGCGAAGAGGAATTGAATTAGACCCCTCCAAGATAAAGTCCATTCGAGAATTACCACCTCCAAAAACACGAACTGAAGTCATGAGTTTTATGGGAAGGTTAAACTATATCAGTCGATTCATTGCTCAACTCACTACTACATGCGAGCCGATATTCAAGTTATTGAAAAACGATGCTGCTATTAAATGGACAAGTGAGTGTCAAAAGGCTTTTGACAAAATTAAGGAATATTTAGCAAATCCTCCGGTATTGGCCTCCAGATCCTGATAGGCCTTTTTTTATACCTCTCGGTGACGGATAATTCCTTTCGTTGTGTTCTAGGACAACGTGATGTCACGGGGAAAAAGGAACAAGATTTCTATTACTTGAGCAAAAAGTTCACATCCTATGAGGCAAAGTACACTCTATTAGAAAAAATATGTTGTGCTTTAAGTTGGGTCGCCCGAAAATTGAAGCACTATTTTTGGTCCTACACCACTTACCTCATATCTCGAATGGATCCTCTGAAATATATTTTTCAAAAAGCCATGCCGACGGGTAGGTTGGCAAAATGGAAGATTTTGCTTACCGAATTTGATTGTGTATGTTACTCGCACCGCCATGAAAACACAAGAGTTGGCCGATCATTTGACAGAGAATCTGATTAATGATGAATAAGAACCCTTAAAGACATACTTACCTGGTGAAGAGATCAACTCTATCGAGGAAGAAATCCATGATAATGACCCCGTATGGAAATTATGTTTTTATGGGGTTGTCAATACAAACGGAGTGGGAATTGGGCAGTTCTTATCTCACCAAACGGTTGTCATTATCCTTCCACAACACGATTTCAATTCTTTTCTACCAACAACACAACAGAATACGAAGCTTGCATCATGGGTTTGAATATGGAAATAAATTTGGATGTAATGAGCTCTTAGTCTTGGGGGAATCCGACTTGCTCATTCGACAAGCTCGAGGCGAATGGGAAACTCAAGGCATTAATCTCATACCATACAAACAATGTTTAGAAAATCTCATCAAAAAGTTCTAGTCCATTGAATTTATATATGTTGCCAGGTTTCACAATGAGTTGGCTGATGCTTTGGCCACCCAAGCATCGATGGTTCCACACCCAGGTAATACCTACATTGACCCGTTGGAAATCCAAGTTAGGGATCAACATGGTTATTGTAATATAATTGCGGTAGAGGCAGATGGTGAGCCTTGGTATCATGACATTAAACAGTTTATAAAAGCTAGAGAATATCCACTGCATGCTGATAAAGATCAAAAAATAACTATTAGGCGACTCTCCAATGGGTTCCTCTTAAGTGACAATATCTTATATAAAAGGACTCCGGATTTGAATTTATTACGATCTGTGAATAATCAAGAATCGGAAACAATTATGAATGAGGTACACTCAAGGATATGTGGCCCACACTTGAATGGTTACGTCCTAGCAAAAAAGATATGTGGCCCACACTTGAATGGTTACGTCCTAGAAAAAAAGATTATTCAGGCAGGATATTGGTTTACCATGGAGCGAGATTGCTTCCAATTTGTTCGCAAGTGCCATCAGTGCCAAATTCATAGACACTTAATTCACTCACCCCCTTTTAGAGTTGCATCCTATGTCTTCTCTGTGGCCTTTTGTTACATTGGGAATAGACGTTATTGGGACAATAGAGCCAAAATCATCTAATGGTCATCGGTTTATTTTAGTTACCATCGATTACTTTATCAAATGGGTAGAAGCTGTCACGTTCAAATCAGTTACTAAGAAAGAGGTGGTGGACTTCGTTCATTCAAACATCATATGTCGTTTTGGCATACAAAAAATCACTATTACAGACAATGCAATGAATCTCAACAGCCACTTGATGAAGGAAGTTTGTGAGCAGTTTCAAATTGTTCATCGTCATTCAACCCCTTATCGTCCCAAAGAAAATGGGGCTGTTGAAGCTGTGAATAAAAACATCAAGAAGATTCTTAGGAAATTGATGCAAGGATCTAGACAGTGGCATGAGAAATTACCCTTCTCTCTCATGGGATATCGCACGACTATTCGTACGTTAATCGGTGCAGCTCCTTACTTATTGGTTTACAAAACAGAGGTTGTCATACCCGCAGAAGTTGAAATCCCTTCTTTTTGAACCATTGTTGAGGAAGAATTCTAGGATACAAAATGGTTAAATCGAGGTTAGAACAATTAGCACTGATAGAAGAAAAACGATTGACATCAATTTTTTTTAGTCAATTATATCAACAGAGGATGGCTCTGGCATATAATAAGAAAGTACGCCCAAGAAATTTTGAAGTGAGTCAACTTGTTGCGAAACGTATCCTTCCCCACCAAGACGAGGGCAATGGAAAGTTTGCTCCAAATTGGCAAGGACCTTATGTTATTAAGCAAGTGTTATCCAAAGGATCTTTGCAATTGGCGGATATGGAGGGAAAGGCAATTAACACGATTGTTAATGTAAATTTATCAAGGATACAATTAGCCTCTGTCAGTTGTAGGATTGAGAGGATAAAAATGTTATCCTCTTGTATCTCAAAAAACACCACTGGTCTGGTGCTTTTTTAAAAAACACATTAAAAAAATTTTAACAAAATTAATAAAAACAGGAAAAAAACACCACGAAAAGTTCATGAACTCATTAGGACCTGATCCTAAAAAGGATAAGTAGGGCAAACCCTTCATTAGGGTATCGGTCTAATCACTCAATAAAAAGATAATCATGTTCTCAGTTCTCTAAAGATTGAGACATTATGTAGGCCAACTATGGGAGAAAATGAAGAAGAAATGTGTGAGTGAAAACCCTTCGGGCACTAGAAGACGGATGGTTAGTTGGAGTGACAAAGATTAGGAAGTTGATTGAGTGGAAAATAAATTGAAAGGCGCTACTGATCGAATAATGACATTTTGTCTTGATACATGAGCTCAATCATGATAAAAGTCAAGGTTAGAATGAAAGGTGAAACATGGTTCTTAAGATTCAGACTTATCCAAAAAAAGATCAAAACGTCGGTCACACACTATCATGTCATGGTTCACAGTTCTCAGGTACTTTTATATAAGATGTATTTTCCTCATTAACATTTTCTTATTATCTTAAAAACTTCTAAAGAAACAATTTCTTCCTTCATAACCCTTCATTGAGTGTCAGTGGGCTTGTGTTTCTTTGAGTTTTTTATTTTTCTTTTCTCAGCATTAACTGTGTCAGTGAGAAAATAAAATAAAATCCGAAAAAGACTACGGGTATTTCAAGTTGAATGGTTGGGGTGCGACATGCACCATATTGGCTAGGGCTTTGAACCTATCGAGAAAATAAATATCATCAATCGATACCATGTGAAAAATAGATAAAGAAAAAAAGAGTTTATTGTAAACGAATGAACCACACAACAGGCACAAAATGGTAATGAGTTTGAATGTCAATGAAATGTGTTTCAAGGGAAAGGACAGGATTGTTTTAAAACATCTACAGATATTCACAAAAATTTTCATCAATGGGATGGATTTCCATAGGGGGCGGATCAGATAAGCTCGACAAGATAACTTAAAGTCAACGACCCAACCCCATTTAGAAAAATTAACAAGACATTTCTTTAAACTTAAAAACGGTATTATGGAAGAATAATGAAATAGTTTGCAATGAGAAAACGCGCGATGGTAAAGTTTTGGAATCCTTAACTTGTCTATAAATGAGAGAAAATAATATTAACAATTAAAAATGATGTGAATTGAATCTGAGGCATTTTATTGTATTGTCAGTTGGTTCAAGGTAACAAATTAAAATAAAATAACAAAATACGCATGGAAGTAATAATAGGAATGAAGGCTAAGAATAGAAGTGAAAGATAAAGATTGGATATATAGATATAGAGATATCGAGTATTAGATAGCTTAGATTAATATATAATCATATCTTCATTATGGCACCAAAACCCCTTTCATTTTATGTCTTTACAGGCACAAATTATAAACCCCTGGTGCATATATGGCGACAAAAAACCCCTATCCTATTTTTCAGTCTTCACAGGGCACCATAACCCCTGGATTGTATATAGGGGCCACAATAACACCCTATCATTTTTGTGTCTTCATAGGGGTGCACAAAACCCCTAGTTGTATAGAGTACAATCACCCTATATTTTGCATGTCTTCAGAGGGAAAACAATAACCCTGGATTGCATATAGGCTAATAAACACCTATCATTTTCTTCACCAAGGCACAAGAACACTGGTTGAATCTAGGGCACAATAACCCCCTATTTTATTTTTTATGTCTTCAGAGGGCACAATAACCCCGGGGTTGCATATAGGGACCCACAATAACCCCTATTTTATTTGTCATGTATCACAGGGCACAATAAACCGGATTGCCAATTTGGGTACAAGACCTCCTTGTTCTAATTTTTTTACATTTGGTAAAGGCTACAAAAAATATTATTTTTATGTAATTAGAAATAGACATTATACCTTTCATCAATAACTCACAAAAACTTGCTAGTGCAAAACCAGGTAGAAAAATTTTATTTGTGTGTGCAGGTTCTTACCCATAGACAAACAAATTTGTCAGTTCAAAAAATAAAGGATTCATCCTTTCAAGAAAATAAGTTGTCAGAAATATGCGGAAAAACCGTCAGTTACTTGATTACCAAGTCATGGGTTTCTAGTCTTAAACTCAGATGCTCCAGATCAAAGTTCGGGAATCGATAAAACCTACCAAAGAGAGTGAAGCCAATATCTGATAATTCAAAATGAAGAATAGTTTACTAACTCGGAGTAGAGAAAGATTTACTATCTTTACTTATGCATTTTTTTTAGTAAATAGATGGAAGGCTACGAACCAGAATCTCGACAAAAACCTCATCGACTAATCTAACTCTTGGAACTCGCCTGACTCCTTATCATCAATTTAGGATAGGTAGTTTTAAAGTTAGGACACTGTCAAAAACCTCTTCTCTTTATAAAAGTCACATTTTTTCATAAAGATTTCAGTAAAAAGAACTTAGTCACATTTTCCGTCTCGAATTGAAAACTTTTCATGTTTTCAAGCAAAGATGGGCATAATGTGAACACTAATTTTTTAACAAAAAACTATATATTTTACACAATTAAAAAGGGTTATATTTAAAATAAAATAAAGAATAATAATAAATTGTAAATTAATTAAAAAAATAATAGAAGCAATTATAGTTTAATAATAAAAAAAAAATTGTAAATAGAAGTGGGAAAAATTATGTAATTTTGTTAATATCAGTCTAATAATAATAATTAATATAGAAATATTTTGAAGAAAGTATAGAAAAAGGAAAAGAAAAGAGGAGTCCAAAAGATTTCAAATTGTTTTACTTATCCTAATTAAGCCGAACTTCCTAACTGATGTTCTGAAAAAGCGCGTTCCAAATGTTATGTAAGGTAGTTTGTTCCTGTTTGGACTTTTTTGTTTAAAGCTTTTAACACAGTTATTTTATTTATTTTTATGTTTTGTTAATTTTGCAGATATTATGTTCTTCTCTTCAAACCCCAATTTCTCCCAACTAATTTTTAAAATTTAAATCCTAATCCCCTTACACTACGTTTTCTTAAAATTAGCATAGATTCTCACTCAAAAAATTATATAACCTACGTGCAGTTAAAAAAGAAAAGAAATATACAGAGAGATATAGAGAATAAAGAGAGTCTTAATAACACAGAGATTGAAACTTGAAAAAAAAATAGAGAATATTACAAAAAAAAAAAGTTCGATACCCAAAGAGAAAGAGTGAAAATTGACAGTTTTATCTTAAAAAAATTGAGTTATAATCTGAGGTGTTTGTTCGCGGTTCGGTCTTGCGACTCTTTTAGAGTTAATAAAATTAACAACTTTGGAAATCAATAGATCGTAGACAGTTATTTTTGTGGTATCCATTTTCGCATCGAAGGTAAACTTAAATTCTTGAATTTAATTAATGGGAGTGGTATGAAAATTTGCTGCCTTAATAATAATATTGTAAGGTTTTATTTAAAAGTTATCAAATATGTATGCATGTTGTGATTTTTTTCTTTTTAGGGAAAATTATTTTTGAATGTTCAGAAAAACGGAATCAAAAAGTTTCTTTCTAAAAAATAATATGAACTAAAATATGGATCCATACATTGTTGTATTATTATTATTATTATGTGTAAAACTTTAAGTGCAATTATATTTAAAATTGATTTTGTATTGAAAGTTAATGTTTTTCTGGAGCCTAGGTTTTCCAGCTAAAAAAAAAATAAAATAAATTATAAACTTGTTAGATTAGGATACATAAATAATCTAGTTTAATTTTTTTCTAAGTAGAATTGAAATTTCAGATAGAAAGATTATGGTTAAATAGTGATTAATTACTATAATATTAGAAATTAAAAAAAACAAAGTAAAAATTTTTACAAATTGTATAAAGAGTACAAAAGAATATAAAAAAAAAAAAAGCAGAAAGAAAAACTTACAAAAAAAAAACAGCGAAAGAAAAAAAAAGGAAAAAATAACATATATTTTTTGTAAAATAAAATACCACAGAAAATTAACACAAAAAAAAATGTCGAACAATGAAAAAATACAAGAAAAAAAGAAAAAAGAAAATAAGAGAAGTTAAAATGGAAAAATAAAAGTATAAAACAAAACAGGAGGAAGAGAAAGGGGAAAAAAAAATAGAAAGGAAAAAAAAAGGGGAAAAAAAGAGTAACAGAGGAAAATACTGTTGAGTGGGGAAAATAGGAGGGTAGAGAAGACAATAGGAAAGCGAGGAAAGGAAGAAGAAAAGAAAGAAAGAAGTGAGAAAAAGCAAAAAGGAAAAAAAAAAGGAGAGAAGACACAAGAGGGGACAGAAAAAGAAAATTACTAAGAAGAAGGAGAGAAGGAAGGAATCGGAAAGAGTAGAGAAGTGAGAGGGCAGTCTAGAGAACGTAGGATGAGGGAGCTAGTAAGAAAGTATGCATATATATACATGTATGTATAGACCGAGCTTCTTATAGATAATATATATAATTTAAAAAGAAGGAGAGAAAACGTGAAGAAAAGAAAAAAAAGGGACCAAAGTTTTGTTTCATGTAAATGGAAATAAACATTTCCTCATTATTTAGGGATTTACTTATTAAAAACTACACTTTCCCACAGTAAATATATGTAACATTTCTTTTATATTGCCGTTCGTATTTTTATTCTAGGTTTAAATAACCATAAAATATAATCATGTCCGCAAAGTATTATAGGGGTCATGGAACTCGAAAAATCTCTTTTCCATACACAATCTCATTTGTCGGAGCAATTCTCTAATAGTACATTAAGAAAAAAAATAAACACATCCAAGAAGTATAAGTAAAGATAAAAAAAGTATATAGAAATAGTTAACTAGACGTATGTATCTACTACTATAATATCTATTTATAGGTAGATATATAGAGTATATAGGGTATTATGATATATATATGTTAACCATTTAAAATTAAATAAGGCAATATTTCAAATAACGATTAAAATAAATCGAAGGGTAAAAGTAACAATTTTATTATTAATTAACATAATACTTATAATATCAAAATAGCAAATTAGTTCAAGTCATGTACTAAAGTCAATTAAAAAGCAACCGTGCCAGAACCATGGACTCGAGGGAGCATAACACCTATCCCCTCGGTAAACAAAATTTCTTACCCCGGATTTAAATAAGGTGAATGGGAACACACAAGACTACTTCAGAATTCCAAGTTGCCGAACTCTGAATAATAATTATCCCTTTTCAAAATGTCACTTTAATTGGAAAAACCTTTTTTCTTTTAAAGCAACATAAAAATGCAAACATAATGTATTGAGAGAGAAAAAAGGGGCCAGGGACAAACCGGATAAACCGAAGTACAATTCACCGGCGAAGTTCCAAGTTCTAGGCAACCTTACCAAACTCTTTGAAAAATTTCATAGGGTATCAAGATCTTAACAAGGAACTCAAGCTCCCTTTATTGCCAAAATTAACCCACCCCCTCATAGGTAAATTTACAAATAAAACATTAGCCCCTTTTCCAAACTCCAACAATTCCTCTTCTTATGACCGGTATAAGACTTTTTCCAACAATATTGTCAATTGTAACATGGTCTCATGGTATGTGGAACTTTCTTAAAGTATTATAGATCAAATAGCTAATACAAGAATCGAGGATCTCCAGTGTTTTAAACCATCCAATAGGAGACCTCCTACCACCTCCTACCATTACCAAGGTTCATAGGGATCCATGGGAGGGGATGAATGAAAAACTAATTATAAAGAAAAACTCAACAAAGAAAAAATTTATCCACAATTTCCTTGAAAAATCATTGATACAAAAGCCCTAAGCATGTCCTCAATGGTTTGAATAGTACGCTCCGCTGGACTATCCATGTTGGATGAAAATCGATTACTCACTACATCCCTTTGATTTAGTGTATGTCCATATTCCCTTTTGGAACATGGACGTATCTGACAGCCAAACCTAGATTGAATGTGCCAACCCCCGGAGCGGACTTATGTGGATCATGATGGATTAACAGAATACCATGGCGATCACAAAATACGAAGATCCTAATGAACGATCCTGCATAATCTTCCACCTAAGTTCATGGTACATCACCTTGTCAAACCCGGATGCGATTGAATTACATGTGGTCTCGGGCGGTACCCAAACTATTGACATCTAAGGTATCCGCTTTCCTCACGAAAGATTAGGCCCTTAGCATATGTACATACACATCATATGTCAAAAAATGCGGAAAAACTTAATTGTACGGTATAGAAGTAAACTAGAATCTGCAATATGTTTATATGGAGTTACATTAGACTCCTCGCATACAAGTTTTACCTTTAGACCTGCTCTTTAGTATAACAAAGCATAGGAGAAGTCTAAATTAACTATCTCACAATAAACTATCTACAAGAGTAAACACAAGTGTGGACCCTTAAACGACTCCCACAGAGTTTCATCCTGACCACTTCCTTCCCCCTCCCACTGTGCTAATATCAAGTAAGGTCCCCTGTAGCCTTTCCTATCTTCGTTCCACTTAACCAGGAGGACCCACTTAAAGTTATCGACAACGGTAATCTCATACAACATAACCAAACAACAAGAATACACCATTATAGGTATTACATTAATTGGTCTCAATGATTAAATTAACGAATGAATTTTGTTTAGAAACAAAGAACGACCCCAAAACTAGATTGGACCTTGGCAATATCCCCAGTATATGTAGGAATAATACGCATGACTTAACGAAAAGATTCTTGTGGCAATCGACACATTTTGGAGGAAAAGCTTTTCAACGGGCCCCAACTTGGGAGAACGACGAATGTTTGGGAAAAAGGGGGGGAGAAAGACAGAAAAAGGATTAGTTAAAACCATAGGTATTAAGAGCGGTAGGCGCTCGGCAGAGGCGCGGATGCACAAAACATTCAACGGAGACGCCGAAGGAGAAAAATGACTGTTTAGTCAAAAACTGCATTTGTTTTCCCCATCTGATGCAGAATAAACAAACCATTAAGCAACAACTTCTCGTACATTGAAAAATATTCTCATAATAATCATGAGCCTTGTTAAGCGACAGTATGAATATTAATCATAGATTATCAAGAAAATCATTATCATAATCATAATAATAAAAGAACACTAATAGAACCATCTTTTAGGATCCCACATATACAATGAGTAGATAAGTCCCATACCCCCCTTACCCTATGTAATAGCCTTCAATACAATGTCCTATAGTGTAGTAAATAACTTAGTTTGTTCATTTACTTTAAGGTTAGGCGAAAATAAGGAAAAATTCAAATAAACAGACATGAGGACCATGCGAAGATACGCATGGAATCCAGTGTTATACTCCCACACCGAAAAGAGAGGGTAAACACTTGCCTAAGGTGTAACCATTCGTACATTGCTATTTAGGTTGATCCACTAAGCTAGAAACCTATGTGGGCACATCGTTAAGGGTCAAGAAGATTGTTTGTAGAAACATTGACTTACCATAAATGGAGGTTTCCATCTCATGAGACAACACATAACTATGGAATCGGTACTTGACAGTGTGAGAAAACACATGTGGGAGGTCAGACTTACTAACGTTAGAACTCTACCTCATTTACATGCCCTTTCGGTGCTAAGAAATTATTCCATTTAGTAATCATATTATTTTATGATACAAGATCACATTAGTCTCTTCTCGTATCTAGCTCATAGTTCATCATAAGTGAGAAAAAACCTTACACTTTAGATACCACTTTATAAGTTAGTAAACCTTTCAATTAACACTTTATTTTAATCATGAGAAACTACTTTCAATCATACAATAATTGTACCCATACATGCACATTACATTAGATATGTCTATTCGAATATCTGCAGGGTTAGGGAGTGGTGAATAAATAAATTGTGCATTCAAAAACATCACAACGGAGCACAATTGACCACAGAAGCTCAATCTAATTAATCCACTGATTGCCTCTTAGATTAATTGAAATTAAAGAAGAAGACAAGATCAAAACCTCATTGCCCATTCAGAGCCTTAAACTTCCATACCATGAAGTACATAACTCCAATTACATAAAAAAAATTACAATTAAGATTAATCAAGATTTAAATAATTAACTGCAATGTTTGTCTATCTAACATTTCATGAAGTCTTGAACAAATTACACCACACTAAATCAATTCAGGATTTTTTGCGTGCTGAAATGGAAATGAGGGCGGGAGATGGTGGAAAGCATGAGTCTAGGAAAATACATAGGAAAATCTATCAATTAACCAGTAAATATGCTACTTAAAACAACATTAATTAATCATTATTTAATCACCAATTGATTCATAATTTTTCATTTTTAAAGAAGAAACCTGTGTGTGGACAGAAAACCTATATTTGGGGGGGGAATTAGAAATTAATCTTTAAAGGGGGACCTCGTGGGACAAAAATCCACGAGTGAAATAAACCATACCTTAGTGATGATAAAGAAACAAAATTGATTTTGAAACTTGAGAACTTGACCTTCTTCTTGGATCTATAATGGTTTTCAATGGAGGTTTGAAGGAAGAGAGAATTTAAGAGAGATGAGAGTGATTTTTGATTTCAACATTGGGGAATTGATTTGTGTGTTAAAAGTGAATAATAATGACACTAAAACGTTTTATAGTTATCCCTTAAATTCACCAAAAGAGACCTCACTTAATTGGGTCTTTTTGTTAAGTCAAATTATCTTCAAAACGACGCGAGCAGATTTTTAATGTTGCTACGCGCCGCGGGTCAATTTCACATTTATTTTCAAAAATACAAGTTGGGGCAGTGGACCTTGTTAAGTCCCCACTTTTGTAGGAAAAAAGTTTGCCTCCTTGTGCTTGTTGCGCGACGCGCGGGGCCTCCAAATCTTGGTTGTACGCAGTCTGCTTCGGTAACTTGCTCGCCCAAGTTTGGGTACTTCTCAAGGACCCTTCCAGTGGTCCTTGGGGAGTCGTGAATGGATATTTGGAAAATATATACTATATTTTACCTATTTAAAATCTTTATTAAAATTTTAGACTTCATATGTCACGACCCAAATCAGGGACGCGACTGGCACCCACATTTACCCTCCTATGTGAGCGAACACCAACCCAATCTAACCCTAAAAAATTTCACAGATATACAACAGAAAATAATGCGGAAGATTTAAAAGTCTAATAAAAACAATTCAATACCTTATTATTATCCCAAAATCTGGAAGTCATCATTCACAAGAACATCTATCTTCAAATTACTTAACTAGGAATGTCTAAGAGACAAAAAACTAAAAGCTAAAGCTAGTTCCTGCCGGAAAGTTCAGAGTCCAAGGAATCAAGACTTGAAGAAGAAGACCCAGTTCCAGCTAGACGCATTAGCCACCCTGAATTTCCGATGAAGTGAAGAAATGGCTAGATCTGTGTTGAGTTGAAGTTGACGAACGTTGCTGGACATTACACAAATAACAAAGGCGAGGGAAAACATAAAAGTATGGGGGTCAAGTACCAACCACACGTGTACTGAGTAGATATTCATCGGCAACCTCAAATAGGGAACAGTAATATTTCAATAATAAGGTAAATAACTTGGTCTTACAATACTCAAAACATGTAGCAATAAACAACTGATAATCATCAATAAAACTACAAACCGAGTTCACACATGACGACTCAAGCCTCAATAACAGATCATTTGGGAATTAAGTCATTAGATTGCAGTATATTCATTATACTTTCAAAGTTTCATTATCATTTCTTCCTCTTGTGGCGGTACGTGACACTCGATCCTCTATTATCTATCATGGTGAAGGATAGTAGGCATCTCCGATCAGCAGAGCATCATTTGGACAGGAAGGACGTTGGGGGCACCCGAATCCATTTATCTATCATGGGTCAGGCACGTGGGACACTCCGATCCTCATATCATTCATCCTTGGTACCGTAAACGTGGACACCCGATCCCATATTCTATCCTGGTTGTCGGAAAACGTAATCATCCGATCCTCATATTCCATTCTATCCTCGGTTACCGGATACGTGGCACCCGAGTCAATATTCTATCCTGGTGTCGGAACGTGAAAAACACTTCACCCTTTCTTTGATCCTCATATTCTTCTATCCTGGTTACCGGTAACGTAGGGCACCCGATCCCCTAATTTCATCAAGCCCTTCTTTTACACTAGGCATCAAATTCATTCTTATTTGATATAATTTATCAAGCCTTCTTTCATTTACTAAGGCATCATCATTCTCATTATAATGTATCAATGGAAATTAGGGTTCTTTCAAGATTGGGGATTCAATATAAACTTCATCATGCTTTGTAATTCATCACAATTTTATAATCATAATCAGGCAAGCATACCAAACTTAAACAACATAGCAGGGTTTACATAGACAAAACATTAAATTATTCACTATTAAGAGGTCAATTACGAATATCGGAACATAAAACCATAAACCTTACTCCAACGAAGAATAATCAACAAGGATATCTTCTCAAAATCCTTGCTCTAACCGGCTGGCGCGCGTTAGGAGGGAGCGGAGGCGCAGCGCTCTGCGGGGCGGGGGGGGGCGGTGGGGGGAGGGGGCGTGAGGGCAAACCGCGGGCGGGACCCGAAGGAAAGGGAAGAAGGAGTAAGACATGTAAAAGTGGCAATAAATAATACCTACGGAAGAAATTCAAGGTTAAAAAAGACGGGGGAATGGAAAAAAAGGAATTATAGTAGTACAGTTAATTATATTAGACAATACCCTATTAAATTATAACCTCAATCTTTATATTAAGGAATAGAATAGTTTCCCCCCCCAAAACACGACCCTAAAACGTGTAGAGTGAAGATACATGTTTTGAACTGGGATTCCCGTTCTGCGAAACATGTGGGGGGAACGGGCCGCGTGGCCTTGCGACGGTCCGTCACACAGGTCGTCGCACGCTCACTCGAGGACTAACGGAGCCTGTT